>BKCH01000120.1:0-600000 GCA_008635985.1 Ficus erecta | reverse complement strand
TAGCGATCTACCTTAATTGCCCAAGAGATTGGGTTTTTTCGTGGGGATGTCGGAGTTTGCAGATGGTCAGACCCATGTTGTGGCGGTACAGCAGAATGAAGCAGCACCGAAGGAGGTAGGCAGTCTCACCCAAGAAGAGGTCGAGAGGTTGAGATCTCTCTTTTGCAACTTTGACAAACCTTCAGGTACTTGTTCATTGGCATATTCAGGTGAGTTTCCATCCTCTATTGGATTAAATGCCTCAGGTACAACCTTTGCCGACTCATGGATCATGGATTCAGGAGCTACCGACCATGACCCATTCACCGAATGTCTTTTCCACATACTCCCCATGTCCAAGCAATAGGAAAATAGCCACAACAGATGGTTCTTTGACCACTGTAGCGGGTGTAGGAGATGTTAAAATAAGCCAATCACTGACCTTAAAAAATGTTCTTCATGTTCCTAGATTGTCCACAAATCTTGTCTCTATCCAAAAACTTTCTCAAGATATACATTGCAATGTGATTTTTCATCATAGTTATTGTGTAATTCAGAACAAGGATTCGAGGAAGATAATTGGATATGCTAGAGAACGGGATGGGCTCTACTACCTTGAAACATCGAGCCAATCAAGCATTACCGAGGGCAAATTACCTCATTCTTTTGTTTCAGAGCTTTGTTAATCCAATAAAGATAAAGTTTGGCTTCACCATCGCCGACTTGGACATCTGTCGTTTAGGGTCATTAAAATTATGTTTCCTTCTTTATTTCAAGGTTTAGATGTTGATAATTTTCATTGTGATGTGTGCGAACTTGCTAAACACAAACGAGTAACTTTTCCAGTTAGTAAAAAAAGAAGTTCTATTCCTTTTTATCTCATTCATAGTGATATTTGGGGGTCCTTCTACTATTCCTAATGTTTCTGGGGCAATATGGTTTGTGTCATTAATTGACGATTGTACTCGTATTACTTGACTTTTTCTGCTTAAACATAAATCTGATGTCAGTACTGTTCGCCTAAATTTTTGTTCCATGATTAAGAATCAATTTGGGGTCAATGTCAAAAGGTTTAGGTCAGATAATGCCAGAGATTATTTCAATTAGGTCCTAACTCCATACTTTCAAAAGGAAATGATAGTACATGAGTCATCTTGTGTCAATACACCACATCAAAATGAAATAGCAGAAAGGAAAAATGGCCACCTTCTTGAGTCAACCGAGCCTTCTTGTTCCAGAAAAATGTGCCTAAGTCTTTTTGGGGGAAAGTAGTTCTTACAACTGTTCATCTTATAAATTGTTTGCCTTCCAAAGTCTTGGGATTCAAGAGTCCAATGGAAACACTCTGAACATTCTATCCAGACCTACACACTACAAATAATCTAATCCCTAGGATATTTGGGTGCATGTCATTTGTCCATGTTCATAGTCAAAATAAGGGGAAGTTAGATCCAAGGGCGTTAAAATGTGTCTTTGTAGGTTATTCTTCAACTCAAAAAGGGTATAAGTGTTACCACTCTCCATCAAAGAAGTTCTATGTCTCGGTGGATGTACTTTCAATGAACAAGAACCTTACTTCACCACACCTTATCTTCAGGGGGAGAATTCAATAATTAAAGATAAGGACGAGGATTTCTTACTTGATCTATCATTGCTTCCCATGTCTAAACCAGTTCCTATGCCTCGTTCCACTCTGTCGAGTCCTGTGTCTGAATTCAAGTCCGTGCCTGAAATTCCAGAGAATCCCGTGCCTGAAATTCCAGAAAATCCCCAAGAAAATTCCAACTCTACTATTGAGAATGTGAGATTTGGGAAAGGAAGGGTGTTTTCAAGGAAGAAGATGGCTGCCCCTGAATCTGTACAAGTCTGAGAATCCAACCCAGATCCTGAGAATCAGGTAACGATTTCTAATCCTTCATTGCAAGCTAAAACTGAATCTCACGTGAGCAAAAATGACCAGGATCTTCCCATTGTTGTCAGGAAAGGGACTAGTGAGTGCACAAAATGACCTTTATATCCTCTTGCACATTTTTGTCCTTTAAACATTTTTCACCATCTCATAGAGCCTTCCTTGTTAGCTTAAACACCATTGCCATCCCTACCACCTTATCCGAGGCTTTGTCCAATGAGAAATGGAAACAAACTATAAATGTGGAGATAGAGGCATTGGAGAAGAACAAAACTTGGGAGTTGGTGAAGTTGTTAGCAGGAAAGAAACCCGTGGGGTGTAAATGGGTCTATACAATGAAGTATAGAACTGATGGATCGATAGAGAGATACAAGGCAAGGTTGGTAGCTAAGGGCTATACTTAAACCTATAGGATTGATTACTTAGAGACTTTTGCTCTAGTTGCGAAGATGAATACTGTTAGAATCTTGTTGTCATTAGCAGCTAATTATGGTTGGGAGTTGCAGCAGTATGATGTCAAGAACGCATTTTTGCACGTAGAACTAGAGGAAGAGATTTATATGGAGGTCCCACCAGGTTATGCGAATAATTTGGTTGCTCATATTGTGTGTAAATTAAAGAAAGCCTTGTGTATGGACTTAAGCAATCACCACGGGCATGGTTTGGCAGATTTGCAAGAGTTATGATTGCCATGGGGTATAGACAAAGTCAAGGAGATCACACGTTGTTCATTAAACACTCACCTTCAGGGGGAGTCACAGCACTCTTGGTATATGTTGATGACATAATAGTGACCGAGAATGATGATAAGGTGAGACAGTCTCTAAGTCAGTGTTTGGCTAAGGAGTTTGAGATCAAAGCTTTAGGGAGGCTAAAATATTTTCTTGGAATCGAGGTGGCTCACTCTAGGTAGGGCATTTTTATCTCCCAATAGAAGTATGTTACGGGTCTTTTCAAAGAAACAGGTAAGACAGCATGCAAACCAGCAAGTACTCCAATAGATTCGAATCTTAGACTTGGAAAGGCAGAGGATGACGCTGCAGTAGATAGGAAAACATATCAGCACCTGGTAGGAAGACTCATTTATCTGTCTCATACACGACCAGACATAGCATACGCTGTGAGTGTGATTAGCCAGTTCATGCATAGCCCAAAGGAAGTTCATCTGCATGCAGCGTACCAAGTGTTACAGTATCTCAAAGGGACACCAGGAAAGGGTATTTTGTTCAAAAGGAATGGAGGTTTGGTATTTGAGGCATACACGGATGCCGATTATGTTGGGTCAGTAGTTGACAGAAGGTCAACCTCCGGATATTGCACCTTTCTTGGTGGTAATCTCATAACATGAAGGAGTAAGAAACATAATATGGTATCACGGTCTAGTGCAGAGGCAAAATTCGGAGCAATGGCTCAAGGCGTGTGTGAATTACTTTGGTTGAAGATCATCTTAGAAGACTTGAAGATTAAGTGGGATGGCCCAATGAGACTCTATTGTGATAATAAGTCTGCAATTAGCATAGCCCACAACCCGGTACAACATGATCGAACGAAGCACATCGAAATTGACAGACACTTTATCAAGGAGAAATTGGAGAGTGGGTTGATTTGTACGTCATACGTGTCTACACATGGCTAACTTGCGGATGTACTTACTAAGAGGTTAAGTAGTTCAATGTTCAGAGTATTGTATCCAAGTTGGGAATGAAGAATTCTTATTCACCAGCTTGAGGGGGAATGTCGAAAAAAACGTGTATAGTTGCCTGTTTATGAGATTTTGTAACAGTTTGTATCTCTAGAATTAGGCTGATTTGGTTAGTTTCCTATTTTGTTAAAATATCCCATAAATCATGGGATCTGATATAGACCAGTTAGTTTCCTTTTTCTTTTGCTAGGATTGTTATATATAGCTAATTCAGCGTGTATTATTGACATCAATGAAGAAAAATTCTTCCACAAAAATTGTTTCTCAATTTGCGTCATGTATATTGTTGTTAGTATGAAATTTAATAGTTTCATAAAGTTAACTTAAACCACCCTATCCTGATAGTTCCGGTTGAAGGACGATTACTCTGTCCTTTTTTTTTTCTTTGGCTAAAAGAGAGAGATCTAAGGGGTGACCCTTCATTTTCTCGCATTTTAGAACGTCCCAAGGCAATTAATGTATGGGGACTTAAATCTTGGACCTTCCTTAGTAAGAGTTTAAGGAGCGAGTCTTCAACCACTCCGTCCACTCCTTTTTGGGGGGAGATTCTCTTCTGATTATGTTGTCTCTCACCATCTTTTCGCTTACTATTCAACACTTGAGGGTCTTTTTTTTTTTTTTTTTTTTGTCTCTTTTTTTTTTTTTTTTTTGTCTCTGGAGTACTCTTCTTGTTTTTATATATGTGTGCGTATGTGTGTGTGTGTGTGTGTGTGTGTGTGTGTGTGTGTGTGTGTGTGTGGATATATATATATGAGAGCCGATTTCTCATCCTTTCCCCTCGGAGCAGACAGTCAAATGCTCAGTTAAAAAAGGAAAGAAGACGCCAGCATATTAGGGTTCCTTTTGCAACGACACAAATGTAATAAAGTATATGCTACGTAGCTTTTCTTTGCTTGAAAATTTAATTAGCTTTAATATAAGAAGATGCATCAACGCCTAACATTGCCCTGTAGAAAAACACGATAACAATTAGTTATTTATTCATTTGGGGACTGTTTATGAGTTCTTTTGCTCTCCAGCTTTCCCTCTTCCCTATTAATACCACTACCAAACCCTCCCCACAGTAGTCTTTGAATAAGCCAAAAACATACGCTAATCAAGAGAGAATTTTTAGGGTGAGTTTGGAGCTCAAGTCCAAACTAAGATTTTCAAACTTTTTTTTGTCTTTTTCCTAAAAAGTTTTTGTCTTTTTCCCAAAAAGTTTTTGTCTTTTCTGAAAATTCAAAAAAATTTACTATTTAAACTTAAAAATCTCATCTTGAACTTGTGCACCAAACAGGCCCTAGTGTTTATAAAGGGATCCGTTTGGACATTTTAATTTGAACTGCACATGTATAATACACACATGCACTCCTATATATGCATATATACACACACAAACATCACCGATCACTCTTTCCTTTTAAGTCAAAATCACCCTTTTCATTATCACTCTAAGCTCTAACTTCTCTAGCTAGCCGAAAGGACCCCACTAAACATCACCAATATGACCCTACCTCTGCTCATCTCACCAAACACATATCCGAGTACTCCTTTACTCCAAACTAGAGCCTGTTTCGGGTAGGTTTTGGAAATATAATTTTTAGATATATAAATTAAAGTTTTGAAATGTGTGTTTGATTATATATATATATATATATATATATAAAACATACATACATATATATATATATATCGTAATATCTGGTGTAGGTACTACAATCAGTCCACCAGTCCAATAATTATAGGACAGGAAAAACTAGGCAACACAAAATGACGATAGCCTAAGAGAAGCTGAATATTTGTTTTTAAGACTTTTAATTCAATAACTCAAACAATAGAGTTTTATGATTCCCTTTATAATCTTAGGGGGTGTTTGGTGTGTAAGTTTGAGTTAAGATTTGTAAGTTTAAATAGTAAATTTTTTTGAATTTTTTTGAATTTTCAGAAAAGACAAACAACTTTTTGGAGAAAAAAGACAAAAAACATGATGAAAAAAGTACAGTTTAGTTTAAACTAAACTTTTTACCAAACAAGACCTTAGTTCGTCGACGCTGGCCTAGAAGTATTATTATACCATTTGTAAGCAAAACCAGGTTAGGCTGATAATTGATAAGCCTTTATATGCTTGAACCAATCGTAGCCTAGCAACACTATTGTCTCCTTCAGCTTCTGTCCATTCTTTTATTCTCTCCATCTTAAAAGAAAGCAGTCGGTGCTTACAACAGAAACAAAATTCTCTACATCTACACTCTGTATTTTTTTTCTATCGGACAACTTCTCGAAAAGGAACTATAAAATTAGGAAAATAGAGTAAGATAAGTTAGAGAAAACATTATACGATTTTTTATTATCATTAGTATTAAAAAAATCATTATTAAAAAAAATCAGTTTTTGTGTTTTTGGAAAGTCAACAAATTTCTTAATTAGTTTTTGAAAAGTCAACCAACTCTAACCTAAAAATTCTAACTCAAACCGGTGTTCCAAACACACTATAATTCAACAGAGTACCTTAGAGAAGTTACTGCTGAAAGATAAGGATACTACGTTAATATTATTCCATTTAGAACGACCAAAAATATATTCTTCCGAATATTTATCTGTCCATGAGGTAGAAATTTCTACCCTCAGAGATAGCTCCAAATCGTTGAGATGATTTAGTACATGTAACAAGGAATCGGTACTCAATTCTTCATGGATAATCATAATCTGCATAAATCATGCATACATATAACATCACGTGACATATATATATATATAATATAATATAGAGAAAATTACCTAAATAATCATATTTTTTTTATCAATTGATCAACATGACACAAATTCTTAATTTTTAATTAGTATGACACAAACTTTAGGTTTATTAGTGTCTGATTTATGTCATATTAGTCTAGTATTAAATATTTGTATCATACTGGTGCAATGGTCTTTAAATTTGTGTTATGCAGATGCTTTCCCCATATGTGCGTGTGTGTATATAATATGAACCAAAGGCTGATTCCTATACATACCTGAGACGTGAAGCATTGATTAATAACCACCTTGACATTTTTCATCACGTGACTAATCATTCCAAATAATTCCTTCAATTTATTTGATCAAATGGTTTGATCCTCGGCTTCTCCGGGAAAGAAGTTGGATTTTGCATTCAACAAGGATGAAGAAGTTGATAGGGAATAGAAGGGCAGCTTGTATTCGACTTCAAGTAGATTCGGAGCATCAATCACGGTTGCTGCATTTAGGTTCTTGCAAATCCTTAGCTTTAATTTAGTCAAATTCGAGCTCGAAATAACAGCTTTCAAAGCGTGAACATTCTCCAGGACCAAAACCTCTAGGGAAACAAACCTACAAATTTGAGTTAGGAGCCACTCCGACGTTTATGTTAGCATCTAACACCAACGTTGTTAATGTCGCGGACGAGAAACGAAGTTGTAGCACTTCGAGATTCCTAGAGATCAATTGTTTCAATGAAATTTTCCAATTCGAATGGTAATTGATGTAGAAAGCCAAGATTCAATCAGAGTGTTTCTTCAGATTAAGTCCTCAATTGCAGTGATTTCGTAGCATTTTCGATAGGGATTTCGTGAAGTTGTGCTGATCGAGATTGAAGTCGAATAAACTAAGATCCAATGCAGGACATGACTCCCATTCCCTTCACCATGTCTTGGATAAAATGCTTGTTTGAACTGCTTCTTTCGTTGAAAGGAAATCTAAAATGTGATGAATAGCTTCTTTAGTGCAATTGAGAGATCAAATCCAGTGATATATATACCCTTTTTCTCTTTGAACGTGCACTTTCTTCCTTCAACACTACGTCACCTAAGAGACAATTGAAAACGTTGTTAGAATCAAATCATTCTTTCAGCGACAAAAATTACATAGCAAATTTATAGTCTAACTAAACAATTTTCTAATTTCTGCTATTTGTTTGTATAGAATTTGGAAAATTATGACATATAACCTTTGCATTGGTAAGATGAACATATACACAAATCAGAAAATTTAAAATTTCTTAATCTAGATGTGGAAACTAACTAAATAATTCCATAAATAAATTTAAAATCTCAACTAAATAATTATAAAATACATATTAAAACGTAAATAAAAATTGTTATCTTCTCGTATAGTTTGTTCATTCACAGTGACTTTAATGAGCCACATAGATAGATAATCATAATTCTGGAAAAAGAAAAAAGAAAAAAAGAAAAAAGAAAAGAATAACAATAAGTACAAATTAGCAATTACAGTGAGTATTTGCATAAACAAGAAAGATCTTCTGCACAAAACTACCAGCTGAACTGTAGTCGACAACACCTATACGTATATGTATGTGTATATGGAAAAGATCAAGGAAACCAAAATCCAAGTCAAATCCATCCAATAGTCTGCCATCTACTTCCTTATTTAGACTTATATAGCCTTACTAATACTAGTAGCCAACATGACAACAAAATAAAAACTAGAGAAAATTATCTTAATAATTACTTTTTTTTTTCATCTATTGACCAATATAACACAAATTTATCATTTTTGACCAATATGATATAAATTTTGGTTAACTTTAGTTTAATTTTATGTTATATTGATCTAGTTTTAATTTTTTGTGTCATATTAGTGTAATGATATTTAAATTTGTGTCATTTAAATGCTTTTCCCAATTAAATAACGACGCTAATAATAATAATAATAATAAAACCTAAACGACACTAATGTAGCACTATTTTGGTAGAAAAGTGTGTGTATATATGTATGTATTTATATTTGGATAAAGTTATTCTGTAGAAAAAGAATAATAATTAGCCTTAGTGCCTAGAAACACTCCTTCGTGATTCCGTGAATCAATAACCGGTTGAAGAGAAAGTAATAACAATAAAACAATCCTGTTGATTCCTGGAGAATAGAAAGACAAGCGAAGTACAAAAAAACAAACTTAAACTTTTATCGAAAAGGTTTTCAGCTTTTCCATATATTTATAGGCTAGGTAATCTCAGACATAAAAAGGAAATTAAATTGTAAAAGAAAAAAAAATAAAGGAATCAGGATTATTCAAGTATATATATCACCGAAATCTTTTTAAATTATGAAGTAAATAGCAGAGTTTTAAAAAATATTTAAGATAAACAACAGTAAATAACAAATTTAATATGTAAATAGCAGTAAAATTGTTAAATTTGACTTAAAAAATTTGTTAAATTTCTGTTTACTAAATAAATTTATTGTTTATCTAATAAGTTTTTTATTTACTTTAAATATTTCAACATTTCAAAATGTTTAAAATTATTACTATTTATTTTATTTAATTTCGTAAAATTTACTTTTAAAGCTACGTCCTTTCGCAACGACTCAAATAATAAAAGTACTTACTCAGCTTTTCTTTGCTTAAAAAAAATTTACTTAGCATTACTCCTACAAAAAAAGAGGGAAATATATATTATATATATATATGTATGTATATATTACTTAGGTTTACATTTTCGGACCTGGCACTTTATATTCGCCTGGCTGGGTACCGCTAATTAATCACTGCTTCCAATACACGTAGACCCTATCTTCTAGCATTATAAGTTTATTTACAATACACAAGTTCTTTTGCTCTCCAGCTTTCCCTCTCCTTTATTAACCACTACCTTAACTCTTCCCAAGTAGTCTTGAATAAAGCCAAAAACACATGCTAATCAAGAGATAATTAGTGTTTAGAAAGGGACCCATTTGGACATTTTTAATTTGAGTAGCATATGATACACACATGCACGCATATATATATATAATACACACACACCTACACATACACATACATACACACACACACACACTCACAAACATCACCAATCACTATTTACTTTTAAGTCAAAATCACACTTTGGATGATCACTCAAATTTCTCTAGCTAGCCGAAAGGAATCCATTACGCGTCCTTAGGAAAAGGAAGGAAAAAGATGGCAATATGACCCTACATTTACTCATCTCCATCACTCGCACACATAATCTAAGTACTCCTTTACTTCAAAACTTTTAATCTTTCTTAAATTGTATATTCTTATTAGAATGCTTATTTTCATCTCTAGCCGAAATGTACTCGGGATTGGAAGACCTAAGGAAATCCAACATGGGTCCCACCCCACCTGGTCTTTAATCCCGAGTTATCGACATATATAAAATACAGTCTTTTGTTTCTCTATCTATTATTTCATGTCCCAAAGTTCTTTGATAAGCATATTCCTACACAATTTGATATTTCAAATAAAAATTTGTTTGCTAAAGAAATATATAATATGGAAAAAATCATACCTTGAATTTCACTCAGTCTTGGTTGTAAACCATCAAAAAGTAGGTAATGTTGTCTCGTTATCCATATATCCTTCATGATAGCAACATGGCTTTAGTTTTAACGTGTAGAAAAAGATACTTATTTGCCTTTTTCCTCAGCTGCTAGACGATCAGGTCACGCATATTCACTTATCTTATCTGTCTTTTGGGGATTACTACTTGTCATTATAGTTTTTGCTGCTTTTGCTGCTTTTGCTTCATATATATAGATATATATATATATATATATATATAGCTCCTTTGCTGCTTTACGCCTGTGCGTGAAAGTGAAACAGGCTTTACTTAGTTACATGACTAGGGTTTACGAACTTTGATCAAGTACAGACACGCCAATTTGAATAAAAGCCACGAATTTTTTTTATGTTGTACGATTTCTTTCCTTTTTTATTTTTTATTTTTTTATTTCAATATATATGTTTTACCACACGTTAATGTAACAAGTATTTTTATTTTATTTTTCCTGCAGATTAATTTGAATGAAATGACTTTGGGAGTTTGCCTGGGATTCCACTTTTTTGACAAGGAATCCGTTGGTGTAAATCTGCAAGATTAACGTCTTCAGCACAGCAGTACTTTTCTGGTCATCAAAGGATCTACACACACAAGTGCTGGTAGAATTTGGCGCAGAAACACAATTATTGGGATATTTATTTATTTATTTTTTTTTTAACAACTAGTCCGGTAGATATATTTAAATACAATTGCTCTGAGGGATATATCAGTGCACATATAGATAAGAATACTCTCATGTTCAACAGCCGGATGGATCCGATAGTTGTAACTTTTTAATAAATAATTTGTAATAATTAGTATCCTTATTTGTAGATTTATTTAAAATTATAATATTATACTATTTAGCACCTGTTGATAAAAAAACAGATATCAATAAAAAATATTACAATAAAATCAACTAATTACGTAATAAAAAAATTACAAGTCTAACTATCAGATAAAGAGTATACTATACATATATGTGAGTGCACATATATATATCCTCGTAATATCTAGAGTAGGTACGTGTATGTATATATCGTCTGTATAAATATATACATACATAAAACACCTCAGAAAATTATAAAAATAATGAATAAATAAAAAGAAAAGGGAAAGGAAAATAAGTACTCTAAATTAAAGTGAATGCTGCAGGTTAATAATTTTATTGTCTTCCCCCCACATACTTTGACTTTAAGGGAAAATACTATTAACTACATGTGCATTGATAAAGTTTTTGAGAAAATATATATACACATCTTTTAGAATTTTGCATTTTTCTTTCAAAACCTATTATTAATAAAGTGTTCCATGTTTTGTCTTCCTTACTCGGACAGAGTTTTACAAACTAGCAGAAAGCGCACTGGTACTGATAACTGGTTTAGAAAGAGAAATACTTGTAAACCACTTCCCAAATTAAAGATGAAATAATTAGAGTCCACTAGGAATAAAGATTACTTATTCAATTTTAATATCTCAAATAATATATAACCAATCATATTATAATACGTCACTTAATACTGTTACATGGTAAAATATAAAATAATGAGTTACAAAATATTTTAAACTTTTTAAATGATGTTACGCATATAAATTATTGATTTAGACACTAATTCAGGACAGTAAAAACTAGACAGGATATTTAAGTTAGTAAACTCCAGTATTACTAATCATAAATATAACAATATGCTTTGTAAAGTAGAAATTTCTTCATTACCTTTTGTTTTTTTTGTGAGTAAATTTTAGGAAAGTACATGTACGGGAGGGCCTGAATCTATTCCACTACAAATTGTTTGGAGAAAAAAAAAAAGAAAAAGAAAAAGGGAAAAGAAAAAAAGCGCACTAGCTGCAATGTCATATTGCACTTGGAGAATGTATTTCAAGAAGTGTAGCCATATTAATCGTATAAATATAAATCATATGCATGAATCTGAAGTGAAAATTCATGACAAGAAATTGTACGTCTTTTTCTAACTTACTATAACTATCCACAACTGCGACTTTTCCCTTAAAGTTATGTGTAAATTCTAGAAATTTATCAGGACATCTTTTGCCTAGATAAAATAATATTGGGAAACAATTTGTAACAAGATAAAATAATATTGTGTCCTGAGAAACATTAATGTTACTATTTAAGAATTTAAAACACATTGTTGTAATAACATTCAGAATTACTATTTATTATTATTATTATTATTCTTTGATAAGTTATTATTATTATTTTATTATTACAATGAATTCACGCCAATCATTTTTTTTTTTAAAAATTAAAGGTAGAGAATTCGAATTATATCATTTTTGGTGATGTCAGACGTAAAAAAAACCTTATATTTTGCCTACAACCACTTAGGCGATCAATTTTGATTCTTTCAACGACTCTCTCTCTCTCTCTTTACATAGTACTCCAACTCTAAAGACAAAAAAACAGACATCAAACAAAGCTATGGCAGAAACTTGATCAGCACACAAGCAATATTTAATGTATATAATTAAATGCATATACCCATTTACTCATATCGCCGTAAATAGAGATAAATATTGGGGTATTCATGTATTATTTTCATTCAATAGACTTGTGTAAATGCCGTACGTTTCTTTTAAATAGACATAACAATAAAAAAAAAATTAAAAATTACTTCAAAAAAAAAAAAAAGTTGAAAGGTTTGGTTCAGGGTAGGTGGGCGCGGAAGCGTAAATAAATAGCATGAATTTCACTGCGTCTGCAGAAGAAAAAGCGAAAACTCAAAGCTTTTACTGTTATGTATTTCTGCAGAGAGAGAGAGAGAGGAGAGAGAGAGAGAGAAAGAGCTCCAATTTCCATGGTATGGTTTGAGTTCTGTCTTTGGCATCAGAAAAAAATAGACGTTGGAGAATCGTACACTGTTGCTTCACACGTTGAAATCTACTTGCCAGTCAGACACTGTTATATCATGTGTGTATATATATATTTGTATAATATTACGACCTGTATAACTACTTGTCCAGGATTTCGTATGAAAATATTTACATAATTCACCTAAATCTTTTCAGGTTTTAATAAAATTTACCCTTTATTTTTAGAAACTACATCCGCAGCCTTTGCGTTTGAAATTTTGGTCTCAATGTTACCCCTCTCAAGTCTCGACGCGAAAGAAAATTAGGAAAATACTTTACATACCTGAAATACCCTTATAAGCCTTGTTTCCAAACATGATTTAGGTTTTTTTTTTTTTTGGGTTAATGTCCGTGATCCTAGACATGACCTCAAGCCCGAGCTTCAAATTGTAACAAAAAGAACCTAAATATCTTTTTGTGTTATTTCTCCTTCGTTCCTGCTGTCGTTGGTGTGTGAGCTCAACGCCAACAACCTCGCACTGGGTCAGCGCGCCTCTCGCTAAATTTGGCACAAGATAAACTCTCCTCTTAAACGTTGCAAGAGCCTGTGCAAGATTTGTGTAAGGGAGCTTGCCTCATAGGAGCTAGATCATACAGAAACAAATTTGCTCCGTGTTTGTGCAACAACTGAAGCTCAATCTCCCATTGGGCAACTTTGAATTTGCTATTTGTGGTGGTCTTGGGTGTTCATTTCATTATCTAATTTCAACATAAATTCGATCTTAAGATGCACCTATATTAAGGACGTATTTGGTCTAATTTAATTAATTGTACTGTCATAATTATGTGGTGGTAAAATAGTCATTTCATAGTCTAATTTCAATCTAAATCTGCAAGAAGAGTAACATTGAAACAAAATATGTAAATATAAAAAGTGCGTATCTAGTTTTTGGAAAAAATGATAAATTTTATTAAAACATAAAACTAAAAAAATGAACAACATACAATTTTCCATAATTTTATTGTGACATCGTATAGAAGCATCCATCAAAAACTACACTGATTTATCATGTCTGTAATTTCACAAGTGGGATTCCCAAGAAATACTACAATTCATTTTGAATACCTTGAGAAATACTACAATACAATTCACAAGTGGGGGAGTTTGGCATTTTAACTCAAACTCAAATTTTTCAACTCAGTTTTTGTCTTTTTCTGAAAAAGTTTTTTGTCTTTTCTACAAAAGTTTTGTCTTTTTTAAAAATTCAAAAAAATTACTATTTAAACTTAAAAATTTCAACTCAAACTCATTTACCAAACACCCCCTTAATGATTTTCGTTCTAGCTGCGCAATATTGTGGAAGAGTGTCAATTATTAGAATGTCACGCGAGAACAGGAGTTTTATTTTATTTTATTTTATTTTTTGTTAGCAAATAATTGATATTTTGTTACTGGCATATAATTATTGGAATTGCTAGGCACATATGTATCAAAGAAAACGCCTTTAAAAAAAATAATAAAACTGCTCGTCTTGCTAGGATATCTCCAGAATACTTCTCCTTTTGATGGTAAACATGTAACAAAATATATATATATATATCTATATATATATATATATATATAAATATGGCCACCTGATCATCATAAATACCCTATCAACTAATTACTTTTTTTATTAATAATTTTGTACACAAAAAAAAAAAGAAAAAAAGAAAAAGAAAACTTGAGCCTCGTAGGTGCAGAAAAAGGAAACAAATAAGAGAAAAAGGACTTCTCTTTTCTTATCTTTTCTTTTCTTTTCCCATTTTTTATTTTTTAAGGAAAATAAAAAGGACGAGAGCATTTATCTTTTTTTTTTTTTTTTGCACAGTGATGAATATTATCATTGGCATAGCTATGTGCTACACATATGATATACATAATTGAGAAAATTATTCTACATAGGGGAAAATTAACATAATATGTAAACAAAAACAAAATACCTGAAAATTAAAAAAATATGCATGCAAAAAAACTGAAAAGATAAAATGACTAAAATGTAAAAAAATTGACCAATACACAAAAGAACTAAAGTGAAAAAAATTTTAAAATTGACCAAAAAAAAAAAAAATTAAAGGACGAAAAAAATAAAAATAAAAAAAGGGTTTGTTCGTCCAAAACGATTCATTTTTGACGAAAGTGAAAGTAGTGACAGGAGTGAACTCTCACATTTTTATATGTATAGACTAGCATCTTTCTTATGTTAAAAAAGAAAAACAAAACAAAACTTTCTAGCACTCTTAGAAGAAATTTTTTCTCAGTGATTCTTGTTCTTTAATTTTTTACATCTGTTTTCTATACTTTGACATGTTTTAAGTTCTGCAAAATATATATACTCACATAAGTCATAAGATTGTGTAGATTTGCATATATGTATGTATATAAAATAAACTATAATGAAAGGAAGAGTTGCCCAGAGATATGTGGGTAAGTGACCTTTTTAAGAAGTTTTTTATTTTTTATTTTTTAATAGAAAAGTTTTTTAATAAATAACTGAAGTTTTGTAAAATGAATAAAATAATAGTTTTTTAAATTTGTCAAAAGTGATTGACTGATTTTGGGTAATCAACAATTGATCAATATTAATTTATTTTTTTCACTAATTGATTATGATTAATTGATAACTGATAACTATAATCAACTACTGATTCCCGATATTTTTTAAATAAAAAAAATTTCGGACGTTTTTATTTTATATGTGTTTTCTTGTCAAGCTTGTATTTCTTGTAAATGGTCAAATGTGGTTTCTTATAACGTATCTTGTGTAAGTCAATTAATTGAAAGACAATCTCTCACACTATCATTTTTTCTTTCTTTCTTTTTTTTCCTTTCTATTTGTCAAAGAGCAAACTAATTTTCTCCCTATAGTCTTACCTTAATTAATAATATATGTGCAATATTCTGGTCAATCTCACATGGATCCCATGTAAAAACTCATGTCCAATTATGTCTACCATTTGGCAGTCACTGCCCCCAAATTTGTAAAAGCAGAGCTTTTCCACGTTCTTTAATTTTCACTAGAATTAAACCTAAGGAGGAGTTTGGTATTTTAACTCAAACTCAAATTTTTCAATTCAGTTTTTGTCTTTTTCTGAAAAAGTTTTTTATCTTTTCTAAAAATTCAAAAAAAAAGTTACTATTTAAACTTAAAAATTTCAACTCAAACTCATTCACCAAATACCCCCTAAAAGTTTTTACACTCAAACATGGTTAGTATTATTATTATTAAACATGTACGAAATGAAGAGATTTGAATTTTTTATCTTATTGAATTTATCGTTTAAGTATGTTAACAATAACATAATAAGTAGCATATGTACTGACCAATGAGAGATTACATAGGATTCAACTCACAAAAAAAAAAAAAAACCCTAGACTTGGAGAGATTCAACCAAAGAAATATTTCTGTAACGTACTAAGAAAGAGAAACTAAATGATGGCTGGCTTTCTTTTTGACTGAAAGGAAAAAAAAATCGCATAACTCTTTTCTCTTTGATTTTCTCTCACTTCTTTTAAGGAAAAACATTTATAAGCTCAAAAACACCATTAGTAATTAGTTTGCCCTTTTATTGATTGTTTTTCCCTTTTTGGGGTAGCAAATATGTGAATCAATTAAGTAAAGTTGAGCTGGAAAAAAAATAATTAATGAAAACTTTTAGGCAACGGTAACATTCAGTTTGGAAGTTCCTTAAGGGGTAGATTTGGGAATATGCAAAAAAATAAAATAAAATAAATAAATAACGGAACTTTTCTATAAATCAGAAAGCTTGCTAGTGTAAGAGAGGGAAAGAGAAAGGACACAGTCACACGCATATATATATATATATATATAGCTGGAAATACACACACACACACACACACACACCCACAGAGCAGAAAAGCAGCTTCTTTAGTGGGCGGCAAGAGCACATTTTCTCTTTGCTTTCACACCTTTAACTACTCTTTCTTCACCAGTAGAACTCTCTTTCTCTCTCTCTCTCTCTAATTTTTTTTCTTGCTTTCTCTGTCTCTCTCTCTAATTGGTACTTCCAGATCGTATTACTTGACTAAGCAAACTCTAGAGTTTGAGACCATTCTTTCTCTCTCTCATATTCATTTTACTGGGTACCCATTTGGATTTAGAGCCAAAGAAGAAGAAAAAAGGGTTGTGAAGTTGGAGCTTAAAACAAGTCAGCCATGGCAGCAGAAGCACCTAAACCAGAAGAGATAACCCACCCTCCAATGGACCAACTCCAAGGCTTAGAGTACTGTATTGACTCAAACCCATCTTGGGGTATGTCAAAATCTAATCTTTTATCAAACCCAAACTCCCATTTCATCAACTGATGATTATTTCACAACTGGGTCTCTTTTTTTTTTTGTCTGATTTTTGTAAATGTGAAAAAAAAAAAAAAAAAAACACACAGGGGAAGCTATAGCTTTGGGATTCCAGCACTACATTTTGGCATTGGGAACTGCTGTGATGATCCCTTCATTCCTTGTTCCTTACATGGGTGGAACTGATGTGAGCTCATTTTTCCATTATGAAACCTCAACATTGTTATTATTATTTTTGTTTTCTATGGCTCTGATCTTCGAAAAATCAAATTTGTTGTAACCAGGATGATAAAGTGAGAGTAGTACAGACTTTACTCTTTGTTGAAGGTGTCAATACACTTCTACAAACTCTTTTCGGAACCCGATTACCAACCGTGATCGGAGGGTCTTACGCCTTCATGGTCCCGATCATCTCCATTATCCATGATCCCTCATTGACTAAGATCGAGAATCCTCATGTTGTAAGTTCAGTCTTCTTGTTTTTCTGTCTAAATTTGATTGGTCCAATGAGAAAACTTAAATTTTGTTCTTGCACAAATTTGTAGAGATTTCTTAACACCATGAGAGCAGTACAAGGAGCTCTAATAGTAGCATCGAGCATCCAAATCATCCTCGGATACAGTCAATCTGGGCCATCTGTTCCAGGTACTTTCTGTTTTCCAAAATTAATCAGCAACAAAAGCTTGCCACTTATTATTTTTGCAAGTCAATAAAGAAATCGCTTTCATTTTACAGGTTTTTCAGTCCCCTTGGAATGGTTCCTGTTATTGCATTAGTGGGTTTTGGTCTGTTTGATAGAGGCTTCCCAGTGGTTAGTTAGCTAGCAAACACTTCCACTGCCTTAAAACTCGGTGTTTTTTTCGTTTAGTATTTGTCATTGATTCACTGAATATGCCTTTTTCAGGTTGGAAGGTGTGTCGAAATCGGCATCCCCATGCTTATCCTCTTTGTAGTCTTCTCCCAGGTGTTTTAGAACTCCCCCCATTTTACCAACAACTCATAATAATATCTGTAGCGAATTTTTACCTATTATGTTGTGTCGACAATTTTTTTTTTTTTTTTTTTTTTTTCACAGTATCTGAAGAACTTCCAAGTAAGACAGCTACCGGTATTGGAACGATTCGCTCTTCTAATATCGGTCACAGTGATATGGGCATATGCACACCTCTTGACAGCCAGCGGTGCATACAGGCACCACTCTGAACAGACCCAAGTCAATTGCAGAACAGACCGGGCCAACCTCATTTCTTCTGCACCATGGTTGGTAACTATAATTTTTCTGCCTTTCATTAAGTTTTTGGACCAAAACAGCACAGACTAGCATACACAACATTAATTGCTAGTTCTGTTCTCTCTCTAGTTCTACAAATGTTGTCATGGTATTTGAATTGTGAGGTTGTTGAGACATATTTATTATGTGACGGATTGACAATTTCTTTTTCACTTTTTTTTTTTTTTTCCCTCTTACTTTCTAACAGGATAAAGATCCCATATCCTCTTCAATGGGGTGCCCCTACATTTGATGCTGGTCATGCCTTTGGAATGATGGCTGCTGTTCTAGTCTCATTGATTGAGGTATATTGGTGTATGGCAATTTAAATTTATTCGGAATTGGGTCTCTATATTTGAAAACCATTGAAATTGTGGTCCAACAACTACGGACGACAATGCCCCGTGTTTTTGCAAAAATGCACCGAAACTCTTCGTTGGTTTGGCAAGTTGGAGCTTGAACTTTTTAATTTTGGCATCGCGTACCCTGATTGTCGTCCATAAATGCTAAATTTAAATTTAGAGTCCAACCTGCCAAAGTCAAAGAGTTCAAGCCACATTAGGGAAAATTACTTGGATTTTAAATCAAAGAGAGATCATTTGTTGGTAACAACGTAAAGAGAGATTATCTTTGCCTTGACAGTCAACTGGAGCATACAAGCCGCATCACGTCTAGCAAGTGCGACACCACCACCACTCATGTTCTCAGCCGTGGCATTGGCTGGCAGGGGATTGGAATCCTACTCAATGGACTATTTGGGACATTGACTGGCTCAACAGTTTCTGTGTAAGTCATATTTTCCACCTTTTTTTTTTTTTTTTTTACACTCTGTTAATGCAACTGGACTAATTTGTCTTGGAAAACCCATACAACAGAGAAAATGTGGGCCTTCTTGGAAGCACTCGTGTCGGGAGCCGCAGGGTTATTCAAATCTCAGCTGGGTTCATGCTATTTTTCTCAATTCTTGGTAAGTCCTACATAAGAAAAAGAGGGGTAAAAATTATATTACCGCGCATTCTTGTCTGTTATCTGACTTTTATCATCCATTCTCTGGCAGGAAAATTTGGAGCTCTGTTTGCATCAATACCCTTCACCATATTTGCTGCCATGTACTGTGTTTTGTTCGGTCTTGTTGGTAAGTACATTGAAGTGGAAAGACATGATCACGAAGAGATAGAATCTGGATAGAAAGACACAAAGAACTTGAAACTCTATTCATCCGTCGACAAGACTCCAAATTGAAATTGCAACCACAAAAGTATTCGGGGAGAAATAAAATTTATTAGATGAACTTAATTAAATCCTAAATAGTCCTAATTTCAAAATAAATGCTAAGAGCAATACATATTCTAATAGCTAACTATACAATTCGTATTCATACTAATCTAGTTCATCATCATCTGATTGCTGGATTGTTGTGTCTCTATCAGCTTCGGTGGGGCTATCATTTTTGCAATTCACAAACATGAACTCCATGAGGAACCTTTTCATCACAGGGGTTGCTCTCTTCTTAGGCCTGTCTATTCCCGAGTACTTCAGGGAATACACTGCTAAGGCCCTTCACGGACCTTCTCACACCAGGGCTGGATGGGTGAGCATATCTATCTGTGAAGATATTATATTACATTACGACTTTTGGTGAGAAACAATAATTAGTACTTAGAGAGAATTTTCTAAAGTCAAATTATGTTTGTTCGTGTGCAGTTCAATGATTTCCTGAACACCATCTTTTTTTCATCCCCAACCGTCGCATTGATCGTTGCCGTTTTCCTGGACAACACACTTGATTACAAGGACAGTGCCAGAGATAGGGGAATGCCGTGGTGGGTCAAATTCAGAACGTTCAAAGGAGATAGCAGAAACGAAGAGTTTTATACACTACCCTTCAACCTCAACAGGTTCTTCCCTCCATCTTGAAGTGTAGTTTATCAAAATGGAGGTTGAGTAG
Source organism: Ficus erecta (assembly GCA_008635985.1). Lineage (NCBI taxonomy): Eukaryota > Viridiplantae > Streptophyta > Magnoliopsida > Rosales > Moraceae > Ficus > Ficus erecta. The sequence continues at coordinate 579,722 of BKCH01000120.1, read as the reverse complement.
AGGAAAAGCATCATTTCCTGTTAGGAACCATGATGATCAGAAACACAGAAGAGAGTTGGAAGAGCAAACTATATATCTGTTCTGAAATGCCGGGAAACGACTTCCTCTCTTCATTTTATATAATATTTGACTCGGATTATTCGAGTTTAATCCAATAAATTAAATTTTGGGTGCTTCCATTGCCACCCCATTTTTTCTCTTCCCATTCTTTTTTTAATCAACATTTTCTTTGAAAAATGCCTTTAAACGGAATTATAGACTAGTACGAGTAAGAAAAATTATCACCATTAACACACTTCACAGTTCACACGAACCGTGAATAAACAGACCGATTCGACATGAGGATGAGAAAGGAGCCATGATTATCAGAAACACAGAAGAGCGTAGGATGAACAACTACATATTCATTTCAAAGAGACAACAAACTTAATTTTTACATTGCCTAGCAATGACCAGGAAAGGCTCAACAAAAGGAGATAAGATGCTGCGGGTGCGGAGAGAGAAAGAGAGAGAGAGCTCCACACAAATGGGAATTTACAGAACAAACAAGTAATATTCTGTTTTCAATTTTTATATCAAGAAAAATACTATCAACTTCAACACAAGACTCTTACAAAAGATCCAAAACCGGCAATAAAAAAAATAAATTAAATAATATTGCCATTCCACTTTAACCTTTTTCTTTATTTATTTATTTATTTTTACGATAAAATTTAAAGATTTGGACTTTGATTTACAATATCGAAAAAAGTAATTGGTCCAAATAATCCATGAATTCTTTATAAGGTGATAATTTGGTCCCTGTTTTTTTAATTTTGACCAAGACGACCCTAAACTCCTTAAATATTAACAATCTTAGTCATTTCCATCAAAGTCTGTTAAATTTCTAACGGAATGAGTCATGTGCAATACATGTGATCTAACTTAGAAAGGTATGTTAGTAATTTAACCAAAAAAAAAAACTCATAAAAAAACCCTCGACTTTGGTCTCTCTCTCTCCCACCACCACCATCACAACAACGCCGTTTCCTTCGCCGACCCCCTCATCTCGAACGACTCCATCGACAATGACGACGATGACAAGCAGCAGACCCGGCTTCTTCTACGATCACCCGAACAGCGCCATTTGATGGGCCTCCGCTACGAATCCGCCCTGAATCTGTCGCAAAACTGGACTCTGGCCGGAGAAGAACTATGCCACGATGATTGGAGAAAATGATCTAGATCTCGATTTTCTCGTGAGATCACACCAGATTTCTGTCTCCACTAAAAATGTGTTTTTCATTTTAGGTTTTTTTTTCTCCCCAAAATGTTTTTTGGAAAATTTCGATTGGTTTCATGGATGATTCATTAATGTTGTTTTTTTTTGGGGAATTTGTTGTGGAATTGTGCGTTTTGATGTTAATTTTTGCGTTTTGTGGAGATGGATCGTAATTTGGGGTTTTGGTGTCGGTGTGGAAGGGATCGGAGGGCTAATGGTGGTTGCTCGTTGTCTCGGCGTCGGCACGATGGAGATTCAGCTAGGGCGACACAACGAAGATTCACGAGTCTAGGGCGGCAGATCTAGGCGGACTCAGCTCGGCTAAATTCAGGCGAGGAAGGGGGCACTTAGCTCGGCGACATTCCGGCGGGGGGGTTCGTTCTTCGTTAGGGTGGGGTGGAGGCGCCTGAGCTCGCTAGTCGGGGGAAGGGGGTGGCCTAGGAGAGAACCGGGGAGGGGGGGGTCCTTTTTTTTAAATGTATATTGGGTATTGTATTTTAAAAAATATATAAGGGTATTTTCATCTTTTAATGATTAATCTAGGTCATGTGACCCATCACATGATCTTTTTCATTAGAAACTTAATGGAATTGGACATAAAGAACTAGATTGCCACCATTTAGAAAGTTTAGGGTCGTCTCGACCAAAATTAAAAAAACGGGAACCAAATTGTCACATCTTCAATAGTTCATGAATCATTTAGGACAATTACTCTATCTAGAATTACAAGTCACAAAAAGAGCCTATAATTTGATTAAAATTCAACATTTAAATTTTCTTCTTCTCTAATAAAGCAGAGCGGCGAAATAGTAGAACAACCAAATTAAAGGAAAAAAAAAATTAAACAGTACAAGAATCAAAGAAGACATTTAAAAGATGAAAATCGAAGATAAGAAAACTGATCACAAGAATTACCAGTTATTCATTTCAATTCATGGGAAAATTGAGCTTCCGTTCCGTTTTCCGCCGCGGCCGAAAGAGAAGTCGGTGATATGACGGCGGATTGAATTTGTAATATTTATTTATTCTAATTTATTTTGGCGGGAGTTTTGACTAGTTACGAGTAATAGACCTGGCCTCGGCAGAATGGGCTTGTCAAGTGAGCCCAATCGCATTTTAGAGACATGACTACTGGACGGCCTAGAACCGACGTCGTGTCCTCTCACTATATGCTTTAGAAGCAGAGTTGATATATGCTGTCTTATTTATCGCTTTAACATTTGTCCACTTTAATATTTTTTTATGGCTAAATTATTGAATTTATATGATACGGTATAATATTATTGGGTGATAACTTAAAAAACAGAAAATTCAAGCATTAAATTTCGACTCAAAAGAAAATACAGTGGCAAGATTTAGAAAAAGGTCGGAAATCACGTTACCTAAGTTTTAATAGTTCATCTTTTTTCTGAAGAGAGTGGCTATCTACTGGAGGTTCGATCAACCACCACACCAATTCAGCTTCGGGGCCACCCTTTACTCTACCATTATTATAAGGGTATGAGGTTCGAGACAAAAAAAAGATCAATGCAACATGTTAATTTTTCATTTACAATTGTACTCATATCCGATTTTGTACTAGTATTCCATTGATTCTTTTTTAAATGAACCACCGTTTTACAAATTTCATTAACCGTAAAATTTAGTAAGTGGCGTCAAATCTTTCTACGGATTGTTTATTTCGCATCTTTCACCATCAAAGTACGTATGGTACCAGTTCATATTGGTTACACAAAGCTCCTGTGGAGGCACCTACGGCAGTTTTTTTTTTTTTTTTTTATTAGTCAATTGATTGTTATTTGTTCACTTTTTTTTTTCTAAGATTATTTTGTGCACTTTTTTTCCTTTGCAAGAGTTGCTTGATTCTTGGGATTGAGGAGAGATTGCTCTTAAGCCAAACGGGGTTATAGTTGAAAGGGATAATTATGATCTCAAGTGTACTTAAACCCTTGGGATTAATGAGAAATTTGTGCAGAATGTTTCCTTTTAAGTCTGTTGTTTGTTATAAGAAGTTTCACGTTCACTACGTCCTCCCGTCAAATAAAACTACAATTCTATTTATCTTTTGACTAACTTTCTTGTGTGTAATCTTAAAAGTCATTTGGCGGCGAGTGACTAGAAGCGTAATAAACCTCACTATACCAAAATAAAGAAGTAATTTTAGAGCGCATTTACTTTTATGCAAAAGTTAAAAGATAAAATGAATAGGATTTCACTTTTTCCATTTAATCATATATATATATATAATATTTACTTACAAAATAGGTAATAGGTAATGCGAGTTTAATTACATGCTCTTTGTTATAGATTCCTTGTCAAAGGAATTAATGGCAAATTTACTTATTATATACTTCTAATAATTTTACATGTGCCAGTAATTATTTGATTATGTGTAAAAGAATATTTTAACAATTACATTAATAAGATTAACAATTACAAAGATAGTTGGATTATTTTCCATTATAACATCTAATATACAGATAAACACTAAAAAAGAAAATAATGATCCTCTTTTATAATTTGGAAAATGCGTCTTTAATCTAATATCCAAAGTGTAGCACTAGCCAACAAGTTCATCGGGTCCCATAATAACATGCATCTCCTTAATTACTTAAAACTTATAGTAATAAGCAAATGTATTTTCAACTATGTAATATACATATATATTAGAGTATATTAGAGTATTTAATCAGTCGTAAATCTAGAAGTAAATAATATATATATATATATATATATATATATATTGCTTGCTCTCCACCAACATAGTTACTGGCTAACTAGGAAAGTCGTTACCACACAACTTTACGAACAGGCAACTCTACTTGTCTAGAAATTAAGATTTTTCCCTAGGCGCATCATCTCCACTGTTGTAATTAGCCCTTACACACTCATCAATCCATTCATGGTATCTGTAAAATTACAAATTAAGATCCCCGTTAATTATATCTGCTGCATTATATATACACGTGACACACACACACATATATATATAGAGAGAGAGAGAGTTGGACTTACATGTCTGTTGGCTCCGTCAAATCTGTGCAAACAGAAAGAGTACCAAAGCCAAATTCAGATTATTAAAAGAAGTGTTAAAAAATAAAAATTTGCTGAAATCTGCTGCTATTAAAGACTTGGATTAGTTGGAACAAACCCGTGATAGTAGTATCATATGTCTCTTTGCAAACAACGCAAATCGCTTTCCCAATCCAATACTCTTTGTCACTAGAATTAAAGAAGAGAGAAAAAAAAAAACATAAAATTTTACCAATAAGATTGATATATATATATATATATCTATTTTTTTTTTTTTCTTTTTTGGATGGAAAGAATGGAAATTAAAAAGTAGTCAATTACATGATGCATTTAACGCCGTCGGGCTGATCGCAGAAGGGACATTTGAAGACAGTGTCGAGCTTCATCTGCTTTTTGGGAGGTTTCTTGGTTGCTCTTCTAGACTTCGTCTTCGCCATTCTTCAAATCGCTTCTTCTTCGATATCGAATATCCTGATCATCCAAAAAGCGGCTTCCTCAATAAATACTAATAAATTCACGAAGAAGAATGGTTCGAAAACTCATATATATATATATATAAAGAGAAACTATAATGCATGCATGGCCGTTAAGCTCAAAAACATGGAGATGAAATAAAAACTCAAGATCGATTTCATCATAAATCTACAATCACTAAATAAAAGTTATTGAAAAAAAAAAAAAGAATTTCTTTTTAATTAATAAATAGAACGTTGAATAAGGATTTAACCTTTGATTTATATATCATTCAAAAAATTACATGATACCTTATTTAATGTATAAACGATATCTTATAAATGTTCAAGAGTTATACTAGACTAATCGTTTATCTTTCTCGATCGGCAGCCAAACAGAGAAAAGAAAAAAATAAAGAGGAAGAAACAACGTGATTATAGTGACTGCCAATCAAACCCTAAGTTTCACGCAGAGAGAGAGAATGAGAATGAAGAAAATTACAGAATGATTTAGGGAGGTGAGAAGCTCGAGAAAGCTCTGTATTTATAGGCAACCGACGGAAGATTTCTTTACCGCACAATTCCTGTTTCAAATCAAACTAGTCCTGGTAGAATTTATATATATGCATATATATATATATATTATATCACACACTTATTTATATTTATATATAAACCTAGTCGACATATTATTTTTTCTTTGAGTAATTGGTCTAAATAATCCCTGAAATCTTACAAAGATGACGGTTTAGTCCCTGCTCTCTTTTTTTTTTGCCGAGACGACCCCTAAACTCTTTTTTTTTTTTTTTTTTTGCTGTTATGGTTCTTTCTGTCAAATTCCGTTACTTTCTAATAAAATGATAGTGTATTTTAGTAATTTACTCATACTCCCTCTTCGATCGCTCTCTCATCGCTCTCTCTCAAAGCCAAAGAAGCCCAGGTCTGGGGCCAAGATCCAGGGGGGGAAAGCTCAGCGGCGGGGGGAGGAAACCAGATTGGAGTGCTCGGACGGCGGCGGGGTTGGAGGGGACCCAATTTGGTTCTGGGTTTTGAGCCGAGCTCAGCAAGGGCGAAGATAGTTTTTTTTTTTTGGGGGGGGGGGGGGGGGGGGTGGTGCTGGCCTCAATGTTGGCGAAGACGGAGGGGGCAACTCCGATCTAGGTTAGGGGGGAGGTGGGGGCTCATGGCAAATGGCGACAGAAGGAGGGTAGACCGAGAGAGAGAGGGGAGGGGGGGTGGGCGAATGGCGGCGGGAGGGGCGGCATTGGTGGGGGGTCATACCAAGAGAGAGAGATAAGAGGGGGGTGGAGGCAAACAGCGACGGGAGGGGGGCAGGGGTGGGGGGGCCATTCCGAGAGAGAGAATAGGGGGAGGGGGGGCCAAACTGAGAGAGTGAGGGGGGGGGGGGGCGAAACAGAGATAGGGGAGGGGAGGGGGGATGGTGAGAGATGGGAGGGTATTTAGTAATTTTATTATAAAAATAATCATTTCAATAAGATTCCGTTAAAATTTAACGGATTTTGACAGAAAGGACCATAACGGTCAAAAAATAAGAGTTTAGGGTTATCTCGGCAACCAAAAAAAAAAAAAAAGAACATGAACCAAACCGTCACTTTTGCAAGAGTTGAGGGACTATTTAGGCCAATTACTCTTTTCTTTTTTTCTCACTTAGCATGTGTTTGGTTCTCAGGTGTGAACCTAAGTTTTTCATCTCAGTTTTTTCTTTTTCTAAAAAGTCAATAAAAATTATAATTAATTTTGAAAAATCAAACAATTTCAATATAAAAATTTCATTTTAAACCTTTATTCCAAACGTACCATTAATTATTTGACGGTAACAAAACTAGAAGAAAGCAGGTGGGTCATTAAATTCTGCCGGATAACAACTGGCCCACCATTATTCCCATATCTATTTATTTATTTATCTTTCAAAGAAATCAAGATTTAACTTTAAACTTCAAGTTCAAAGTGAATACTGTAATATATTTATGTAATTAATTTTTAGAACAATATATTTTAAGTTCTTATAAGTTATCTACATTTGGGAAAAAAAATTTATCATTATTTACTTTTTGAGTGGTTAGTATAACTGTTTGGATACCCTTTCCAAAAAAATACTCTTTGGATGCTTTTAGGATAGGACATGTTGTTTTGTGTTACTGCTAGAGTAAGTTTTCTTAATCATCTATTAAAATTTCAATGGTTCAATATTTAATCGTCCACATTTCAAAAATGTGATATATAACATAAAAGTGCTCTTTCGTAAATTCCAATTTAATATAAAAAAACGTGCACTTTCGTATCCTAGTTTTTTTTCCTGACACACTCTCAAATCCACTTGGAATCTATGTTGTTGCCATATTGTATAAGGAATTTCATGACAATTTTACAAATTCAGAATCAAATCAAAATCGAGAAAAAAAAAAAAAAAAAGTGGGAGATTAGCACACAAAAAAAAAATAAATAAAAAAAAACTAATATAACTGAAACAAGGGGAGAAAAAGAAAAAAAAAAAAAAAAAAAAAAAAAAAAAAAAGGAAGTTAATAATAATTATTCAGAGAAATGTTGAAGAATTGACAAGAATGAAAAGGTTTGTCAATTTGAGAAAATGCTACTAAATTTTGCACATGCACTCAGGACACCTTGGTTGTCGATAAATGCTTCTACCAAATCCCCTAACACGCACTCTTTGGCCTTCCTCTATCATCTTTTTCACTCTGTCTTCAAACCTATTCCATTCTATGGTGCCATTCTCTGACAAAATTGCTGCTAATCTCTTCTTGTTAGGCCGCAAAGTAGGCGCGCCACCGCCGCCATAATAGGTTCGAAACCCCGAAACCAATGAGGATAATTGGCTCCCCGAGTCAGTCATGGCAAACACATCTGCTGTTGCACATGCAATGAAGTCCAATGCTGCTAGCTGCATCCAATAGTACCACAATGTCAACACTATGCAAATGTTTAAAAAAAAAAAAAAAAAAAAAGTACACATAACAGATGAGGTTCACTGACTGTAAAAATGTGATAATTTTAACTGTTTGACGTTTCAAATGGTATCTTTTAGCGTTTTTGCTTTTTAATTGCAAATTAATATTTTTCATTGATAAGATATGATTGGTGGGATCCACTAAGTACAACAACGTATTTAGGACTTATTTTTCCATTTGAAGCTACAAATTTCAATGTTGTAACCATTACGTCGACATCAAAATTCTGAAGAACATTTAGACAGAAAATGAAAAATAGCAATTAATATGCATAAATTTTACCTGAGAAGAGAAGTTTCGAAACGGCGCGAGTTCGGAAGGCGTAAGAAGAGTTTCTTTGGTGACCAGATTAGGATACAGACTGGTGAAAGAATCCATTCTGGATTTACCACCATACAAATGAGAACCTGCTAGATAAATGTAAGTTCCACGTTTAAATCCAAGACCAGCTAACACAAGCCCTGCTTCTTCTGGCGTCAACGGACACCTCCCTAGCTTTCTCAACTCTATTGGAGAAATTGGCCTACAAAAAAAATAAATTAAAACTAATTTTTAACTAATTCTTGAAGAGGACATAAATGGAAGTAATGAAATTCGTACTTTGAGGTCTTCAATCGCTCGATGAGCAAAGGAAAATGGAATTCTCGGTAGGCTTGAAGTTCCTTTCTCTCGGTCTCTGCACCCCCAAACTCACAAAGAGTAAGCCACCATGTCAACTTCAAATCTTAAATGCAATGCAAGATATTTAGATGGGCCATTTCTTTCAAAATCGTATCGTTTTGGAGGGACGCCAGACATGAAGTTTCCAATCAATTGTTTGTCCAATGTACTCCGTGCAGCGTCGTGTTTTCGGATCCTTTTAACCAATAAAGAACCAACTTTCTGAATTTTCGGTACAAATTTCAGAGCGTGGAAATTACACTTGCATCTCAGTTTCTGCAACAACCATGAGAGACGTTTTTTAGTGCAAGCAATATGTCGTAACAAAAATTAGTCATGGAAATAGTAGTATTGTCCTTATTTGTGAGGGAAAAAAAAATAGAAAAATGCGAGAATTGGTAGCATGTCTAGAAAAATGTTCACCTGAAGCTCGGAGGGTAACGGATCAAAGCCAAGCCGGTTACCAAATCCGAGGAAGTGAACAACTCGATTTTTCAAGAGGACAGGAAGCACGGTTCTAATATAATCAACGGGTTTTGCCTCTTTCACAATATCAGCATCGGTTATCTAGAAAGAGGAACATAAAACAGGTTCACAAAATTTTTCTCGAGAAAATGGTTAGTATTTATTCATAGAAGGTAAAATACAGATCAATAGAGTGACATACAAGGCTACCAATCGCTTCAATGTCTACTGATTTAAGATCGGGAGGCAATTCCTTTACGAGGTCGACTTCATCCTTCATGATCTTCATAAAATGTTTCTCTTGGTAAATATCGCCAAATTGGCTGCACATTCATTAGTAAAGACTATCTTATATTAACGTCGACCTAATCAACTAGATTAATTGAAGGAGAAGGCAATCTGGATATGATCTCTGACCTCGGGTCCTTCCATACGTTGCTGTAAAGGAAACTTGGAAGAACAAGAGTTGCATTTAAAAGTGATGCCACGGCAACGGCATTGCAAATCTGCAAGCAGTCGCAATATCTTGGTCACCCTATTAGTGGAACAAGATAGTAGAATAAGAAAATCATCACAAAAAAAATAATAATAATGCAAATTATGCTAAGACTCTAATTTTATACAGATTTACAAATTAAATTTAGGAAGAAAAATCTAGTGTCAAGTATAATCTGTTCATGTTCTCATCTCTGCTGTTAAAGTTTCTTGGATGTTGATATACTTTTCCCTTGAAGCTCGCTTAATCACACCGAAACTTTTCGGTGTTGAGAACAAAAGCAGAGAAGATCTAGATCAGCCATTGAAAAAAGTAAAGACATGGAACCTTTTGGAATTTCATTTTTTTCCCCAAATTAATAATAAGTGTTAACATGCACTAGTCTCAAAGAGAATTGAATACTTACCGCAACACGTTGTTGATTGAGACCGCCATTTGCGCTTACTAATATGTAGCCATTTTTGTGGTTATATCTCTCTGTTCCAACAAGATAATACTAAATTGATTCATATACAAAGAAAGGAATTATCATAAAAATTTATCAGTGCACCAAGAAAAAACAATGAAAGATCAGATACCGAGGCTCGTAGGAAGTTTTCTGTCAGCGCAAGGTCTCCAAGCAGACGCCTGCTGGAATGGCTCTTCCCAGAAACTTGCAGACTCTTGCTTAAACTCTTTCTATATCAAAAGATTCAAACTTATTATTATTTTTTTTCAAAAGATAAAATTCAATTTATATATGTATACTGATATGTGAGAGTCAAGAAACAAACCTCTACAAGAGCACTAGAAGCCAAGTTCAGAAGCCGGTCATACATATGAACAGGTGATTTTTCTTTTCCTTCTTTGGCATCTTTATTCTCTTCCTTTTGAAAAAGTCCATAAAAATAAAGTTGGTAAATCTTCAATCAAGAATTTTTGCCAAATAACTAAACAAACACTCTGTTCATATGAAGCAAACATGCTCAAGGTGTAAATTATTATTTACATAACCTCAGAAACACTTAAAAAACCTGTCTAGCAAAAAATTAAAATATGTATGTATATGTATTGCTAAATATTCGAGTATCACCAACCACATAAAAAGCTAAGTTCTGCATTATTATACCTTAATCCCACTTGACCTTATGGGAGCTAAACTACTCCGAATGTTCGCAGAATCGAAAATAGATACCATGAGAGAATCAAGCAGGAAAAATAACCCCATGAACACAAACACAAGAGCAATCGATTTCAGGTGTTTTCGGAGCCAAATATTCCTTTTCCCCACATGGTAATTCCCCTTATAAGCCCCGTATTTTGCAGAAAAATCATTCTTGGAGCCATGAAAAAACACCGGTTTGGAATTCAAATAGTAATCTCCCCCCAACATTCTTCTCCCAATTATATTTTCACTCAAAAAGCTTCAAGAAAATGCAGAAACAAAAACACACTTCTGAACTATTCTATGAAACTAAAAGTTTGGTGGCACAAAATTGACTTAGAATTAAGAATAAACTCATAAGTGTTGTTTTTGAATTCAAAATGAAGCAAAGAAATATAAGAAGATGAGTGAGCCGGAAGCGAAAACTGAAATCCCAACAATATATATATATATACACACACATATTGTACAAACCAACCTTACATAAGAAGAATAGCAACCTCCCACCAACCAGAAAAAAAAGAAAATTGTAGTTTGGTTTTGGGATTTCTGGGTTTCCATTTTCAACTTCATGAGTCTGACAAGTTAGCGTAAGATAGAAAATTTTTAGTTGTTTTTTGGGTTGAGAATTTCATGTTTTCATATTTTAGTTGATTTGGCGGGCCATTTCAACCAACGGAGAGAAGTATTAGGACAACCGTTAACTTCAGAAAATTTTAAAATTATATATATAAAATATAATAATAAACCTTTCCAAAAATATATATAATAAAAAACAAAAATAGAAAAAAAATAAATAAATTGATTACCACTTACGCAAAGAATACTGTTTTTTAATAAAAACATGCGAAACTACCCAAGCTTCTGAATATTAAAAGAAATAATCTTTTGATTTGGTCGTGGTTTATTGGTTTTATTACATACTGTTTTATTCCAGACTTTGGAAACTGACCACAAAATCCAAAAACGACTGAAATAAAATTCGAAAGACTCTCAGATTAATTAATTTTCCCACAAGTCATGCCAGCCCTTCTTCGATCAAGCAAAATTCATAGTGAAACAAACAGCTGGTAAGAGAATCTTTGGACCTACAAATCATGTCCAATTAATAGTTCCTCATGGACCAGCTAAAATGGCGTTGCTCTTAGTAGTTGTAGTAGGTTAGCAGTAATATCACATATGACTTCATCAAAAGATGCAAAACTTGAATCTTCCTACTCTCAAGATTAATAATAAAAATATAACGTTGTTCTTAAAAATTAAAAAAAAAAATTGTTATAACCATTAAGAAAACAAAATAAAGTTTTTTTTTTAATTTTAAGGGAAACAAAAATAAGACTTCCAAGCATCTTCTTTTACATAAAAGGGCCCATTTGGAGAGATATCTGAATATGGTATTTTGAAGGTTGGATTGGAAATACATGTTTGGAGGGAAAACTTTAAAAATGTTCTGTGACATAGAAAATAAAACAAAAATTTGAAATGTGTTTAAAAAAATATGCAAAATAGATTTTATCTTGTTCGTTTCGTCGTTATGAGTATTTTGACATAAAAATCATCTCATTTCAATTTGAAATAAGAAAGTTATGGACTTTTAAAGTTTAAATTTTTTGAAAATAGAAAAGATAGAAAATTTGATTTAGAGTTGAGATTTTGAAATCCAAATGGCAATACCAGATGGTGTATTGCCATCTGGAGATGGTACCCCAAACGAGCCCTAAGTAAATATTCTTTGTAATTAAGTGAGGGAAAAAACTATAATAAAGGATACCTAGTAGGACTCAAGTTACATAGACAATTGTACTACATGTCATAAAATGATCGGTTTGAAGTGAAAAAACATGAAAAACTTAAAACGTGTTCCCAAAAAAAATAGCAAGATACATAGATCTTATTTCATTTCTATTGAAATTTTATATAATTTAAAAGAAATTATCTCATTTCGACTTGAAATAAAAAATTTATGAACTTTTAAAATTTGAGTTTTTTGAAAATAAAAAGAGAAAGTTGGAAAAGTGAATTGTAAAATTGGTTTACTTTTAAAGGAAAAAAAAAAGTATAAAATCAGCTTACGATTCTCTTCTCGAGCTAAAATTTTGATTAATCTTCAGTATTTAAGTCACGAAATCAAAAGAACATGGACAAAATTAAAGTCTCAACCCTCCTTTCCTTAAATTACATTGCTCTGTCAGTTCAACTTCCATGAGATCTTAATCACACATTCCATTTGTAGATGAGCATGTAGTTCCGACTTTACTGATTTTCTTGTTCATAGTCTAACTTCGAAAATTATTGCTAATAAAAATGAGATCTGAACATAAATGTCTAGATTCCCAAAGGCATACTTATGGCCGTGACTCAACACAGGATTTCATTGGGATAGTTTAGTTTCGCGCCGACCCAAGGCATCACGACCACCAGAATAAGTTTTTTTGAAGCAAATGAATGTACAGCCCCTGAGAAGAATTGATGTAAATTCAGCTTGTTTTGATTTAAAATTTTAATGCTTGTTTGAAGTAAATGTTTGGAACCAAAAAGTCCGAACACAAATTATAATTCAATTTAAAATTTTTCACTTTTTAGAAATTCATAGCACACTCATTTTCTCTTTCTCAAATAGCGATCCAGGTTAAAGGCATAACTTGAATTGGATTTTTTCAGTTCCTTACTCAAAACATAAGCTTAGCTCCTATTTCACACTCCATTTTAACTCATTTTTAAATTTTTTTCTACGATATTTTCTTTCAAAAAATAATAATAAATTTTACATTTTGAATGTATATTGAACTAATCCAAATGGATCGCAAATATTTCTAAGAGAAAATTACCTACATAACCATTTTTTTTTAATCTATTGACTAATATAATACAAATTATTCATTCTTGACTAATATGACATAAATTTAAATTAACATTAGTTTAATTTTATGTTATGTTAATCTAGTATTAAATTTTTTTTATGTCATATTAGTGTAATGGTCTCTAAATTTACGTTATTCAGGTGTTTTCTCCTATTTCTAATGACCATTCGGATTATACGTCAAAATGCCTAACATATAGAACCAAAAGAAACAAGCAAAGCCCAAGCCCAAAATCGATTAGCGTAATTCAATCTAAACATATGGCCTTCGTTTGGTAAGTTAGTTGGATATTAAAATTTTAAGTTTGAGTTGACTGATTTTTTAAAAATTAGTTATAAATTTTATTGACTTTTCACAAAAAAAATTAAGATGAAAAAGTACAGTTTAATGGGAGTTAAACCTTAATGTCAAATATAACCATGATCTAAAACTGATGATTGATTGTTCTGGTTGTAATATGATTAAAAAAGAGAGAGAGAAAATTGTGAAAACACCTCAAATAGACATTGTTTATGTTTTTTGCTTTCTGTTAATACTTTCCTATATATATATATATATATTTAGGGTTACTTTCTTAGATAATTCATATTTATTTGTCCAAAAACTAACTAATATAATTGAGATAATATTCCAAATATATATACATTTTTTTAAAAGACAATCCTATAAAGCATTTATATAAAGAGAAAGTATCTATATGACACAAATTTAAAAAAACATTGATATCTGAATGAGATAAAAAATTAATATTAGATTAATATGACATAAAATAAAATAAAAATAAAATAAAATTTATATCATGTTAATCAGAAATAGGAAATTTATATTATGTTAATCAATAGATAAAAAATGATTATTTAGGTAATTTTATCTTCAAAAAATAATAATGCATGTTGGATTGGATAAAACCCCTTTAATTATGCGCCTGTAGGTAAGCATGCCTCCATAATTCTCTTTTCATTTCAGTCCTCGAAAGTAGATTTTTTTTTTTTTTTTTTTGGAGGTTAGAAAGTAGATTTTTAATTTATTCCTGCAATTTTGAGAATTATAAATGAGTTTAAAAAAAAGTTCATCCATATTCACAATATAAAACTAACATAGCTCCATAACCACTCTTTTAAAATTCAACATACAGAAGAAGAGAGAACAAAAAAAAAAATTAATAAATAAATAACTCATCCTTTTCAACTTGATGAAAAGTTTTTTTTTTTTTTTTTTTAAACAAACTTCAAGTTAGTTTTTGCACTCAAACAATAAATCTTTAGGTAAAACATTAACGACTCAAAAAATCAAGCTACCATTCTTACACGGATTGTTTTGTAACAATACTAATACGTTGTTTTACGAACTAAAACTTTATTAGCACAAGCTGATTATATCACTAATTACAAAATCTAAAAAAATAATAATTATAACAACAACACAACAACAACAATTTCTATCCAAAATCTGAATGACCTGTAAAATGGGACACCGGACAAAGCCTTGCTGTCATGACTGTGAAGGGGAAGGCACTGTATTGAGGGTCACCACAGTGTGGAACCTGATCAAGTGACCAGACCAGAGTCCAGACCACCAGACCAGACCAGACCAGAATAGTAGAGCAGGAGCGTCTAGCTAGCTGGCCAGAGAGCTCAGACGACCTATCATCTACTCTCTTGGTCTCAATTTTCTATGCCCTCGCACCAATTTCTTTAGTTTGACTACCCAAAAAAAAAAAAAACCTCTGTTCACTCAAAAGGGCTTGACCACCGACGCAATTAAAACCATGGTCATGCCTCATGACTCATCACGCTTTTTTTTTTTTTTTTGAGTTTATTAGTGGCTGGAGAAGAAGCAGTCCTCAGACAAAATGATTAGACCCCTTTCACCCCCCGACCTCAGTTGGACGGTTATCCAATCCCCCGGACAAAGTTAAAAGGACATCGTTCATATTAAACATTAATTTAGATCACCCGCTCAATTCAAATACTTTAATATATGTTTGGTTAAATAACTATTTCAATACAGGTGAATATTTTACTGTTACATAATTATTTAACTCAAATCTAAATATTAAATTTTTATTTTTTTTTAAAATTTGTATCATATTTATTATCTATCATTATAATATTAAAATATTATCTTTAATAAAACTATCAAAACTCATATTTTACTTTGATACACAATTTAAATTCAACAAATATTTAAATTGAATCAATATTTTAATATAATAGATGATACAAACGAATTAATATATCACTTATAAATCTATGGATGAAATTTACTTTTTTATGAATATTGATGGTTAATACTGATGATGTCCTCCAGTATCTTTCTTTTCCTCGTTCAAAAGCAAAAAAGTGGTTTCTTTACACCCAAAAGGTGAAAATTTTATGTGCATATTATAAAAAAACAAGTTTTAGTATCACTTATTTATTTTTTATTTTTTTTTAGGGGCGGAGAAAAAGGAGAGGCACATAATTGCCTTCCGGGCTAAACAATAGTCAATACTAGTTACATTAATTAATTAGAGGCATTTGATGATGGCAAAGGGAATACAAATGCAAAATGCAAAATGAAAAAGGAAAATATAATTTGAAAGGGGGGGAGCTCATTAATGGTCAATGCAGTCTTTGAAGACCGAGAAAAAGAAGAATGAACAATGTTTGTTGTTGTTACTCTAAAGGCTTTTAAAGAAAAAAAAAAAAAAATAACATTTTGTGGGGGGGCTTTGTAGTAAGTCTCCTTTCATTATTTTAGCTTTTGAAAATCTAATGCGCACCCATTTGCTTTTATGCCGGGTCTTGTTAATCAATCATATGCTTTTTTTTTTTTTCTTTTTTGGTTAAAAATAAAAAAGTTGCTAATTAGCTTAACTAGGTAGCATTAAAATTATTAAAAATAAAAATAAAAATAAAAAACTAGGTAGCATCAAGGGAGGAGTTTTGTAATTCCATAACTTAGAATGAGGATAATCTGTCACATACATAAAAGTGTGTCTTTTTCTCTATCTAACGAGCGAGATATGGGGGATTTGGCATTAAGTAAACATTTTCAATCTAGTAAACGTACTTAGCTACTCCCTCTTACATTAGATGATCTCATATAACTAATTAAATTTAAGGTTGGAGATTTCTGTACAAAAATAATAATAATAAGAAAATAAGAAAGAAAGAAAACTTTTATAAATGTGGTTATCAACTAGTCACTTACCTTTATACGTTTGGAGCATAATTTCAATTCGAGTTTTGAAAATACTTTGATTGAAAATGAGTGAATGTTTGAAATTATACGTTTAGGTGAAAACAAATTGTGTAGTTAAAAAAAAGTTATAACTTAAAACATATTCGGAAAAAATTATAATAATATGAATCTTATTTTGTTTTATCGATGCATTTTAAAAAAAACATCTTGTTTCGATGAGTTTAATTTTTAAGAGAGATTTGGAAATATAAATAGTAAAATTAATTTTATTTTTTGGGAAAAAAAAACATATGGAAAAATTCAACTGAAATGGTCACTCCTAACGTGCCCAAAGTTTATAGAGTTTGCATTCTTAACCAACTTTTGAATTAGACTCGGATATAGTCATCAGACCCTCTTATTCTTTCATACTTCTCTTCTCATTGGTTATAACGTAACACCTTTGTCGAATAAAACCGGAGAGTGTTACAATCTTTTCCAAACACTTTGTCGAATACATAAAAAATTTGATGTGAAAAAAAAAAAACATAAAAAATTTGAGCTTTTCTTTTTCTTCATTTGTGCATCATTTATAGCTCTAAAATACTATTACATATCACAAATTAAAAACAACTTATCAAAATTTTGCTTGCGCTTGGTACACCGATTTAGAATGGAGTTTTAGATTAAAAATTAGTTAACTTTTCAAAAACTAATTATAATTTTTATTAATTTTTCAGAAAAATATAAAAACTAAAATAAAAAACTTAAATCCGAACTTCAGAATCAAACGACTATATGTTATACTTGAAAATGCTTCTACACTACCCAGCAAATCAAAGCTTGTATATCCAATTCGTGTCGGCACAGCTCCTTATTCACTATTTGCTTTGTCTTTACTTCTTTTTACTACCTACAACACAAGTTAAATCTAGTAAGCTATTAAGCTCAATAAGAAGAGAGTGTTTTCTCATAAATTTTGAAACTTGTTTTGACAATCATCATTAATAACTGACATGCAAAATACTCTTTTAAGGGGGAGTTTGGTGAAGTAGTTTGAGTTGAGATTTTTAAGTTTAAATAGTAAATTTTTTTGAATTTTCAGAAAAGGCAAAAAACTTTTTGGGAAAAAGACAAAAACTTTTTGGGAAAAAGACAAAAAAAGTTTGAGTTGAGTGGTTTGAATGGGTGAACCAAACAAGCATCTTCTTTACCAATTTAGGATCCTTAGGGCCTGTTGATATGTTAGTCCAAACTAACATTTTCAAACTTTTTTTTTGTCTTTTCCCCAAAAATTTTTGTCTTTTTCTCAAAAAGTTTTTTGTCTTTTATGAAAAGTCAACACAATTTACTATTTAAACTTAAAAATCTTAACTCAAACTTACACGCCAAACAGGCCCTAAGTATGTTGTCCTCGACATTAGAAATCCATAACATTTATGATTAAATTCTAGCTCAATAGTTTTATTTGTGACTTGAGCTTTTGGTTTTATATGGCCGCGAATAGAACATTATTTACGTGGTTTTATGTAACCCATATAACATCTATCTATATTATATCTTGTAACGTCATTAATTACCATCTATCTATATTGTATCTCGTTATGTTATTAATTAATTCATTAAAACAATAGTTGTGTTCTATCTGTTTTTGGTGTCATAACATGTAAATGTGCAAACATCACATAGCAACACATGTAAAATCAAATCATCACTTTACTAAAAAAAAATGCATCACATTTTCAGTTGTGTATAGTGTTACTATAGATATTTTGTTCGACTCATGTGTGACAACTATATAATTTCATCTTTCTATTCATGAGCTGTTAAAGTGTTATTATAGATACTAATAATGCTACTTTACAACTTGTAGCATAGCTTAAAACTTTAAATAATTTAATCCAGTAAGGTTTACTAGACTGTCACCATTTTATTGAGGCTTAGACGACAATCTCAAGCTAGGTCTAAAAAATATAAATCTTACAAGATTTAAAACATTAAACCACTCACGAAAGTTAAATACTTGAAAAAGTTATGTACGATCCGTTTGAAAAAGACATTTATTTGTATTGTATTCTAATATAATATTCAAAAAATACATTAATATTCGTTTGTACATTGTATTCAAATGTAATTGGTATTGTTGTTTATATTTGAATAGTCATTCTAATATAGATTGGTGAGAAAGAGAGAGAGTATGTGATGTATATGATTGATAAAAGTAGATAAAAATAATGAATGATAGTATATGTGTTGATATACTATTCAAGTATATTTGTATTGAAATAAAATATATAAAATGCCCAAACACATATTATATTGCGTTGGGAAACAATATATGAATGATGTTTCTAAATACAGGAGAAAAGTTAAAGTATATAATAATGCTTATCTCAAGCTCCTAACTCTTTTAAACTTCTTGTTGGCTCAAGAAAAGACGTTAACTAATTCTGTTTTAATCAATCTAACTCAATTTTGCAGGTGTGACTTGTAATTAGGTTCTAAGGTCCTTAATAAAAACATGCACGCATAAACTAAGCTTCTAATTGCTTTATTTATGAGTTTTAAGACTGAAGTTAAAGCAATCTTAAATTTAGTTATAAATTCGTATTAATATTAATTATGCGTTTTCATTTGCATACGACTTTTTCTTTCTTTTTTTTATAGTTTAGATCTGAAAACCCCCCAAATGGATTTTTATAGGGTTTTACACAAAAGTGGAGAGCACAAATAATATTGGCACCACACAAAGAACAAAGAAACATATAATGCACACACATTCTCTCAAACTAGAAACCCCATTTTATTTAAATATAAATCTCAATTATAATTTCCTCAAAAAAAAAAATCTCAATTATAATTTAGAACTCAAATAATATTACGAGGTACTGAATTATTTATCAAATTTGTAATAACCAATCATAATGTATAACAACTAACCTTAGCAAGCTGTAGCATTATCTTTCAGCGCTTTTATAGGAGGAATATATATATATATATATATAGCATGCAAATCTCTACTTTTTTTCTTCGGTGAATGCATACAAATCTTTTACTCATATGCTCAATGATAAATCATTACACATACTCATTAGTGCTTTCATCCACATTCCTAAAAAAAAAATATATATATATATATATATATATACATAGGGAGAGAGAAAGAGAGGAGAGAGAGAGAGAAGGGGGGAAAAGAGAGCGACAAACGGGCAAATGGGTCCAACCAGATTGACGTCGGCAGACTAGACTCCCCTCCTCCACATTCAAAGGTCATTGTCGTGATTTCACTGTTAGGGCAAAAAAAAAAAAAAAATATAAGAAATTCCTGCGAAAAATAAATAAAAATAAAAAATAAAGGAAAAATAAAAAGAAAGAGGAGAGAGAGGGGAAGGAGAGAGAAAAGGAGCTGGAATCACATGGGCATGTTATGTTTGTTTGTCTGAAGGCTGGGTCCTCCTCTCTCTCTCCCTCTTCTTCTCTAACCACCTTCACCATCTCCATCTCCACCATCTCTATCTCTCTGAAGGAGAACATGAGCTTCACCATTTCCGTCTTCATCTTCTTCCCCTCCTGATCTTCCCACAAGATTCCCTCCCTCTCTCTCCTTTCCTCTCTCTTTCTCTCCCTCGCCGGAAGGACATGGCTGACGATAAGGTACCTTTTTTACTTTTTCCTCTTTCTATTTTCCCGGAAAGTTCTGACCTTAACGTTTGCCAAACAAAGAAATTTTCTTTTGGCATTCGTTCTTGTTTTAGTCGAATGCTAAATTAGGAAATGAGGTTGGAGGTTTTTTTTTTTTTCCTTTTTTCCTGCTATTTTGTTCGCGAACAAATCGGAGATTTAAGTTTGTTTTCGTCGGCGATCTCGTCGCTGAGCTTTTCTCCGAAGCTATTTGGTGACATTTATGGTATTATTGATCTTGATCTGTGCTCTAAAGGAGATTTCTGTTGAGCTAGCTTCCTTTTTGCTTCCGATCTGTGAGTTAGAGGTTTTTTTTTGCGCTAGGGCTTCTGATCGCTCTCTGGAAGCTTTCTCTTTTGGAATCTGTTTACATTTTTGTTTATTTTCTGCCGGAGATTACTGGCTTCAGATCAGGACATTCTTTATGTTAGCTGATAGTTTTTAGATCGCACTTTAATTGCCTGTTTGATAATATGGGTTTGGATTATTAATAATTGTTTTGTTTTTGGTAATTTTCTGCTTTAAGTTTTCACTAGAAAAATCTTCCTGTGATGCTCTTTAAATCTGTATAGGTTTTTTCGTTTAGTTCTGCTTCATATAATAGTAACATTAATTAAAGAGTTTTGGGTATGTGATTCTTTCATGGAAACTTCTATTTTGCATTGGCATATTTGTAGTCTCGTTTCTTTGGGCTATTTATTTTCGAGATCTATTTTAAGTTCCATTTCCGGATATGCTTAAAACTATGTCGTTATTGTTGCTTGTTTGGACCTCTGTTTTTTTTTTTTTTTTTTTTTCCTATTTTGTTAGCGCTGTTCATCGGTGAATTTTTAGATAACTTATTCTAATACTATTTGCGGCTCTTTCCTTGTATGATGTTGCAATTTTGTTTCTCAGGAGATTTCTGCTTCGATTGTGGATGGAAATGATTCAGTCACTGGACACATCATTTCGACGACTATAGGAGGAAAAAATGGAGAACCCAAACAGGTTACGCTTCGTCCCGATGAATATTGTGATGAAAATTAGCATATGATATTTGACCCGTTTTGGATCTAGATGGTTCTTGAGCCGACTGGGTTTGGTTTCCTTCCTCTGGGAAGTTGATGTTTTTTTATTGTTCTTGCAGACCATTAGTTACATGGCCGAGCGAGTTGTGGGGACTGGGTCATTTGGAATCGTGTTCCAGGTCTGATGTCGAAAAGAACTTAATAGTTGGTTGGCTGTCTTGTTACTAATTTATCAACTGCATCTCATCCTTGTGAGTCCTTTCTCGTAGGCTAAATGCTTGGAAACTGGGGAAACAATGGCCATCAAGAAAGTATTGCAAGACAGAAGATACAAGAACCGGGAACTGCAGTTGATGCGTGTTATGGATCACCCAAATGTGATTTCCTTGAAGCATTGTTTCTTTTCAACTACAAGTAAAAATGAACTTTTTCTTAACTTGGTTATGGAATATGTCCCGGAGACCATGTATCGGGTTGTAAAGCATTATACTAATGCAAATCAGAGAATGCCACTTATCTACGTCAAGCTTTACATGTACCAGGTAGTGAATGTGTCCACTTTTGTTGTTTTAACTTATTGCTTGATATTTTTCCCAATGTGAGTTTTGGCATTGTTCCAGATATTTCGGGGGCTGGCATATATACACACTGTTCCGGGAGTTTGCCATAGAGATTTGAAACCTCAGAATATTTTGGTATATTCTCTTTACTTTTGATGCAGTTGGGATTTGTTGGCTAGCAGTCATCACTAGTTTTCTGACTCCATTATCGTTTGCGGACAGGTTGATCCCCTTACACACCAAGTGAAACTCTGTGATTTTGGAAGTGCAAAAATGCTGGTACGTTGACCTGCTAATATCAATTCTTTTATAACCTATGCTTTGCATTTTATCATGGGTTATTGCATACTTTGCTTACTTTTTGGTTGATTATTAATTTCTGCTCCAATGATATTAACTAGGAGTTACTAACCTGTTACATTTTGTGAATATAAGTGGTTCACCGATGCATGCGTTTTTCATTTGTATTTGGTGCCATTTTCACATTGCATTACTACTAAGTAGTATGAAGATGATATTTTCATGTTGAGTATTATGCAACTCCCTAACAAGATCCCCACATATCTTTTGGTGCTGTTGGATTTATGGTTTGCCGAAAACCTAGTTATTATGCCTAATATAATTCTGAAATGTCAAAGTGAGATAATCCAAATTTTGTACTTGCTCTCAGTAATGCCACATAGTGGTGTCAGCTCTATGCATCACTTTTTCCGTCCGAAATTTTGTCCACCTTGCTATATAATTTTCAGAAACTCACCTTAAATCTGTTTTTTCTGCAGGTCAAAGGTGAAGCCAACATATCATACATATGCTCACGTTTCTATCGGGCTCCAGAACTGATATTTGGTGCTACCGAATATACAACTTCAATTGATATCTGGTCAGCTGGTTGCGTCCTTGCAGAACTGCTTTTGGGCCAGGTTGGCACCTCAGTTATAGCATACTAAGCATTTTTTTTTGGTGTTATCAAAAGCAGTTCAGTTCCCTAGTGTCTCAATTTGTCTTGCTCTTTTATGATTTTGTAGCCATTGTTTCCTGGAGAAAATGCAGTGGACCAGCTGGTAGAGATTATCAAGGTGAGTTTAATAACTAGTGGTTGAAAGCATATGATCCTTAGGACCTTGTGTAACTTGTTCATTTTGTCCCCATAGGTTCTTGGCACGCCTACCCGTGAAGAAATTCGTTGTATGAATCCAAGTTATACAGACTTCAGGTTTCCTCAGATAAAAGCACACCCCTGGCACAAGGTAAGACATCAATGGGGTCGTAGCAATATTTTTTTTCACTTCTTGTGTAAGCGCATTGAAGATTGTCCAGTAATGTACTCTACTGTTGGAGTGTTATGTCTCTCAATAAGACTCTCATCCCCTATTAATTCTTGTTTTCAGGTGTTTCACAAGCGGATGCCTCCAGAAGCAATTGATCTGGCTTCACGACTGTTGCAGTACTCACCAAGTCTCCGCTGCACGGCAGTAAGTTCAGCTCTACTATTGTTTAGTTCCAGACTTGCTAAAGATGGTTTTTTATTTTCTCAATCTCAGGGTGTAAAGAGTTTTCCTTTTTTCCTTTTCTTTAAATTAGTCTGTTTAGTACTTGCTAGTATCAAAAGTTTATCTTTTAGTCCGTTTATCTTTTTCCTATTAAGTTAAGCAAGATGGTGCTCTGTTTTCTCAAACCAAGTTTGTTTTGTCATTGCAGCTAGAGGCATGTGCTCATTCTTTCTTTGATGAACTGCGTGAGCCTAATTGTCGTCTGCCAAATGGCCGTCCACTTCCACCTCTCTTCAACTTTAAACAGGAAGTATGTTGTCTATCTCTAATTGCTTTTGTATGTTGAAGTCTGTAGATTAGAGGTCTTCACGAAAATCATAAATGTATCATGTTTTATAGAGGATTACACAAGTCTGCACAGAAACCAGTATCTTGATTTCTTTGTATTTGCAGATCAAGTCCATAGGTATTGCATTGTTTTAGGTACACGGTTAAGTCATGGGAGCCAGTCATTCTGGGTGCGGGTTACAAAAGTTGGGCCAAATTTGAAACTTTTTTTTTTTTTAAGAATAATTTTCAGTTTCTGGCATTCATTTTTCTATTACTAACCGGACTTTGTCTTTTTTTGTTACAGTTGTCGGGGGCCTCGCCAGAACTAGTTAATAAGTTAATACCCGAGCATGTGAAACGCCAACTAGGACTAAATTTCTTGCATCTGGCTGTGACGTAAGTGTGAAGAAAAAGTTATATGAAGTGGATATTTTCCGGCTGATGTGTGGCAAGAGGGTTGCCATTGTTGTTGTTAAAATCACTATATATTGTGGCCCAACCAGCATCATTTCCTGCTCTACCAGACGAGCCCAGATTGAAAGCGGCTGTACGGCTGCATTTGCTTATTAGGTCTTTTTCTACGTTCTCTTTCTCTCTCTCTCTTCTTCCCCCCATCTTCACTCCTCTCTCGAAACACCTTTTTGTTTTTTCTGTACATGTTTGATAGTAAAGATAGCCCCGAGTTGGAAATGGTAAGACGACTGCTAGAAGAGGAAGAAAGCCTAGTCGAAGTGTATGTATACTAGGAAGACGGCCCCTAATAGTATGGCTGACTTAAAAAGAGGGATGGATGTACTTGGTTGTCTTCAATGTTGTTTCGTATTATTTTAGTTCCGAGGTGGTTTGTGGTGGTGGCTGACTTGAAATTGCGGACAAAAACGTTTTACTTACGGTTTGTGCAAACTTAAAAAGTAATGCATTGTTCTCTACTTAAAACTATACTGCATTCCCCTTATTCTACTCATCCAGGGTATCCACTATTTTGCTTTCTTTACACACTTGTTAATGGTTCCTTTTGCATTTCTAAATTCCTTCCTCTTGTTGTATGCTACGGCAACTACTTTTCGGGTTCTTCGGAAATCAGAATCCTATGCATTAGTTTGCCTACGTTTTAGATTTTTTTGTTCGATACCAGACGGGAACTGATCATTGAAGATGCTCAAATGGCACGTACATGTCATTTCTTTTTTTTTTTTTTTGACACGAGAATTCGATTTCTTCTACGTTTTCATTTTTGTTTGTGTCTTTTATGTCAGAAGGCATCCAATGCCCTCTCATGACTTCTACTTATAAGTGGGATGATGCCAAGAATCTCTCATGGTTTATTGAAATGCTGCATTCTACACCATTGTATGTTTTCGGGAACACTGCATTTATTTTGGTTGCGTTTTGCAAAGGGTGTTAATTTTTTTTTTTAATTTTATCTTATACGATTTGTGGAACTCATGAATAAGTGTATAATTCTTGAAAATGGAGGGTGAAACCCTTTTTATATATACATATATATATATATATAACTTGTACGAGTAGTTTTTGTTATTGTCAAAAAAAAAAAAAAAAAGTTCATCCATGGTGTGTATTGTTTTTTTTCCCTATAAAAGAAATAATAAATAAAAATTAAAGCAAAACAGAAGAGGAAAAAAAAAATGAAAAACAAAGTCGTTTTTGGGGAGGCGTGAGTGTCCCTTTGAGCTCCGGAAAGCCCAAATACCAACAAAAAACCATTAATTGGCGCCACTAGCGACCACTCCAAGACGTAGACTTAAATTTTCTCTATTCCTCTACTCCAGGAAATACCATACCTAACTGCACCTTCCCATTCGTAATGACATCCGAGCCGTTGATCACTCCCAGGCCCTCGAAGGAGCTACAAAGTGAGAGATTAACGGCTTTTGTGTTCCGGTCAAGTATAGAATCCAGTCCCCGCCCACATGTATTATAAGCATTGCACTCTGAGCGACAGTCTCTGTCCACTTCACAAATCTCGAGATGTTTTCCTGTTTACGATCTTTAACCCAAGTTTCCTTTTTTATCTCTCTCTCTCTCTCTCTCTCTGTTTTTTTTTACTCAATGTAAAAAAGAAAAAGAGAGTATCCTGGGAGGTGTTCACTGTTCGTCAAATCTCCCACTCTGCAGACAAAAAAAAAGCACCAATCTAAATAAAGATCCCCACCTCTCAAAAAGCTTCCCTTTGTCCCTTCACTTTGCTCTTTTTTAACCTTTTCCACTAAACCCACAATTCACATTGCGTGTCCATTTCCATAGTAATGGCGATGATGATGATCATAAAAGTCGTAAAGGTTTCCTTTTGCTCTTCTTTTCTTTTTCTTCATCTCGCTTTGCTTCTATGTGGTCTCTGTTAGAGGCGCCGACAGTCTTCTCTCTCCAAAGGGTGTCAACTATGAAGGTTCCATCACCATTACCATCCTTCTTTTTCTCCTTTTCTTTCTTTTTCTTTATATTTATATATATGTATATTTGTATTTTTTTTTTTGAGGTTTTGTGTATTGTAACATGAGTAGTGGCTGCATTGATGTCGGTGAAGAGTAAAATGAAAGATGAGTTGCAAGTAATTAGCGGTTGGGATATTAACTCGGTTGATCCATGTACTTGGAACATGGTCGCTTGCTCTGCTGAGGGCAATGTTCATTTCCCTGTAAGTACTCTTAATTATTGCCCATTATTATCAAAACAGTGTTTTGACAAATGGGTAATCAAGAACACATTGTTTGATGCTTGCCCAGCCATCTGATTATTATTATTATTATTTTTTTTCTGCAAGTGGAATGACGAGCGTCGGATTATCGGGACGCTTTCTCCAAGTATTGGGAATCTGTCTCATCTCACGACAATGTAAAGTCCTCTACTACTCTTGAAAAGTTTGATTTTCTTTGCTTACTGATTGAGTTATTAAGTATTGTTTATGAAATTTGGACCACTCATGCTTAAGGTGACTTTGTAGCTTATTATTGTTTTAATTATCAAATGACTATTTGTAAATTGGGATTGTAATAAAATATATAAAATGGTTCTTTGAGGTATGTTAAGATGCCTAGTTTTTTTAGTTGGTCACTAGTAGACAAAGGAGCTTTTTTTTTTTGGTTTGGAGACATTGCGAATTGGCGAAAGCGAAAGAATTAATGGAGTCATGTGACTTTTCTTTTTGATTTTCCTTTGCATTACCTGCAAAAGAGGCAAGTAAAACTAAGAATGGTGCAAAGCATTTTGCCAAACTTTACGGATAGATTGCAAAATTTCCTATTATTGCAGGCTGTTGCAGAACAATCGGATAACCGGTCCTATTCCGGCTGAAATTGGAAAACTTTTGGAGCTTCAAACTCTTGACCTCTCCGGCAACGAGTTTGATGGAGAAATCCCAAGTTCTTTGGGATTACTGACACGTCTAAGTTACTTGTGAGTTTAGCTTTGAATAACTTCTGGCTTCTTATTCCAAAATCGTCATTTGTTCTAACCGTTGATGTGTTGGACATTTCCATGCCAAGTTTTTCAGGCGGCTTAGCAGAAAACAAGTTGAGTGGACCGATTCCTAAACTTGTCGCGAGTCTCACAAGTCTCTGTTCCTGTATGTGTTTCGTCAAATTTTGATCTTTTTTTATTTTTTGGATAGTTTAGAGCAAGTCTAATTTTGATTATCGACATGCATAGGGATTTATCGTTCAATAATCTGAGTGGACCAACTCCAAAAATACTTGCACAATCCTACAGGTAAGATTAAGATCTATTAAAAAAGATTCTGTTTCGTTTAGTCATGGAATGTTTCCCGGCTTCTGCACATCAGTGCTTCGTCTTTTGTCAATAACAATTATTTTCTGATGTCAAATTTTGATCTTCTGAAGAATAAGCAATTTTGATCTTCGTCTTTTGCAAGTAATGCACATTACAATAAAACGTGTGCTTTTGAGACTTCAGAACAATAAAAATGTGCATGGTTGATGCTGTTCTCTTATGTGGCCCGGTTCACTAGGTCCAACGTTCTTTTGCATTATTACATATTCTTTATTCAGTCACATAGCTGTTTGATGGTTTAAATATTTCATTTCAGTATAACAGGAAACGGCTTCCTCTGCAGTCCTTCATCAGCTCAAATTTGCATGGGCATTTCAAACCTGTCAATGGTATACTGATACATCTTCTCAGATCCGTTTTCTATTTTTTTGCTGCCTCAATGCGGATAAACTTATTTGCTTTCTTTGTTTTTTGTTTTTTTTCTTTTTTTAATCAAAATTTATCTAGCAGATTTTTTTGGTAGTTCATTGGATATTTAATATTTGTGTCTTTGATGATTTAAATTGCAGATACAGGTTCACCACCAAAAGTAAGTGGCCACCGCCGATGGGTGCTTTCTGTTACTATTGGCATTAGTTGCACATTTGTGTTTTCTGTGATGCGATTGTTTGTTGGGTGCATTGGTACCGATCTCGTCTTCTCTTTACATCTTATGGTACTCCCTAAATTATGCTTATACTTTTTTTTTTCATTTGCCAACTCCATACATGACGATAAATATTGGGAGAAGGGTTAACAATCCAAAATTTCAGTGCAGCAAGATTATGAATTTGACATTGATCATTTGAAGAGATTCTCATTTCGTGATCTTCAAGTTGCTACAAGCAATTTTAGTCGCAAAAACATCTTAGGGCAAGGTGGATTTGGAGTTGTTTATAAAGGATACCTTCCAAACGGGACAGTGGTGGCAGTTAAGAGGCTGAAAGATCCAAACTACACTGGAGAAGTGCAGTTTCAACAACCGAAGTTGAAATGATTGGCTTGGCTTTGCACCGAAACCTCTTACGTCTATATGGATTCTGTATGACATTTGATGAGAGGTTGCTTGTTTATCCGTATATGGCAAATGGTAGTGTTGCAGATCGCTTGAGAGGTTTGTTTCATTTTACAGCTCGTTTTTGTTGTTAAGGAGATAGTTCAGTTTGAGGAACAAGGTTTAGTTATTCCTTTTGAACACTGAACAACTTTTGTCTGTTATGAATAATTAGTATGGGCTTAATTTCAATGACAGACACTTGTCGTGAAAGACCATCCCTAGACTGGAGCAGAAGGCTGCGAATTGCCCTTGGGACTGCTCGTGGGCTCCTTTACTTGCACGAACAATGCAACCCCAAAATTATTCATAGGGATGTTAAAGCAGCGAACATTTTGCTCGATGAAACGTTTGAAGCCGTAGTTGGGGGATTTTGGACTTGCGAAGCTGTTAGATAGGAGGGATTCTCATGTCAACTACCGCAGTGCGGGGCACTGTAGGGCACATCGCACCAGAGTATCTTTCAACAGGACAGTCATCGGAAAAAACAGACGTTTTTGGATTTGGAATACTTTCTTCTGGAACTCATAACTGGGCAAAAGGCATTAGATGCTGGAAACGGTCAAGTTCAGAAGGGAATGATTCTTGAATCGGTACGTTGTTTCCGGTTACTTCAGCTGAAATCAAGTTCATGTAACAATTTCTGTTAATCTAGCAATCTTCGCATCAACTGAATGTCTCGATAAGATGCGTCAAATTATGCAGGTAAAGAACCTTGCGCAGTGAGAGGAGGCTGGAAGTGATAGTAGACAGAGGATCTCAAAGGATGTTTTGATCCCGAAGAGCTCGAAAAGTCAGTGGAGTTGGCTCTTCAATGCACTCAGTCAAACCCCAACCTCCGTCCAAAGATGTCGGAGGTCTTGAAGGTTTTGGAAGGTCTTGTTGGACAGTCTGCTCCGGCAGAGGAAACCACAAGGTGGAGCAAACCCTGGCGAGGCGAGGGCTTGCAGTAGTTTCTCCAAGAATTACAGCGAATTTCACGAAGAATCTTCCTTCATCATTGAAGCCATGGAGCTTTCCGGGCCTCGATAACTCTTATAGTTTTCAACATCAGATTCTGTTCAACTGTAAATGAATTTTTTATCCATAATTTGTATACAACTGAATCCTTTAGTTCAGTTTGGGGATTGAATGCTTGTCATATTTTCCAAAAAAGCAAACTTTGCATGTGTTTCCAGATTGTTCTGATGTGAACCGAATGAATGGGATTAGAACCCCCAGCAGTACTAGCAGTAATGATGGATTCTAGGCGTTGTGCGTATCGACCTGTATAGTGTTCTAGCTAACAAGTTGAGTATCATGCCTACGTGGTACGTTGGCAAGAATGAAACTAAAAGCATTCCACCTTCTCAATGGATGGCAGAGCCAGGTCCCCAACCTAGGTGAGTATTGCAAGGATGAAAATATCTCCATAAATTGAGATTTTTCCCCCTCGAAAGAATGAAAGAACCGAATTTAAAAGAGTTCGACATCTTGTTTCTTTTATGTCCAAATATATAATGCTTTTATGAGAATGCTTTTTTAAATATATATACTTTTAGGGTTTCCTTTCTCTCTAACCCTTAATCTCTCAAATTTCTCATATTTAGGGTTTCCCTTTGAATGAAACTTCCACTATTTCCACTATGGTGGCTGATGAGGGTGATCGGTGATTTGGCGATTTTAGTAGAAATGGAATTGAAAGGTTCTAGATGAGAGATTCTTAATCAGATCTAGTTGACAAGCTTCCCGACGATATGCCTTGGTGGTCCGATGGTAGGTGCGGTGATTTCTTACCTCGAGTCAATTGTTTTCCTCTGAGTTGTGGATTGTAGTAGAGTGATTGTTTCATATGGGGTGAGGGATTTTGTGGGCAACTTTTTTTTTTTTTTTTTTTGTATTAATGATTTGTTCTTGTGTTTTAGTTTTAATTTTATAATAAACGAGGTAGTTCCCCCACCTCTGGTTTGTTTTTATGTGTGTGTTCTACTTGAATTATTTTCTAGTGATATATGTCTTTTAGTTCCGCTAGTATTATGACTTGGCGGAGTTTGTCACAGTCTCTGTACTTCGAGTGACTGTCTCTTGATTGATCAGAATATTTCATCAATTGTAGATGTTGTTTTAAAAAAAGCTTTGTACATGCTCAATTTTAGGATTGCTGAGGAATTCAAGGAATTTTCCCGTCATCGGGTCTCGGCTTATGTCCTCCTCATTGAGCTTCATCAAATTTTACTGATGAAATCGGTTTTAGTTGATGGTTATGTCTCTTATACCACATGGTTGTTTTATTTTTGTTATTGATGTTTGTGTCCCGTTTATCTTGAATGATAATTTCCATTTAAATATATATATATATATATTTACTTTTTAACATAAAATTTAAGCTTTAGAAACTTAATTTTCAAACAATTTAAAATATATTTTAAAATAACAATATAGTACTTAAAATGGTTAATGCAAGATCAATAACAACCAAATATCAAAGTTATCAATAAATTTGGCACTAAATATAATATATGCCCCTTATCAATTATGTTAAAATTTTGCATTAACATATCAATTTGAAATTTCATTGAAGAGATATCAGAATGGGCTGGACTAGGTTTAGTGGGCAGGCACAAACAAAACACGTTAAAAAATGGACACAACACGATTATAAAATGGGTTCATCCTGACATATTTAATTAAATGGACAGTGCTTGACACGATTTTAGACACGAAGAACGCTAAGAGCATAGTGAATCAAGGGCCCGGCAAAGCACGAGCATATACATGATAAGAGGTATGAAAATGTCATTCTAACTTGCTCCTTCAAACCAAGGTAAAAAAGATTAAGATATATTGGTCATTCACAACTACTGATGAAGGATTCCGTGAAAAGTTATGGATTAGTAATCCTTTTAAGAAATTGATTGGATTCAGTCTTATACATACGAGAGAAAGGTAATTAAAAAAGAAAGAACGAGTTTTTACTCGATAAAATTTTTAATGTTGTTGTTTTGTTTTTAATAATATGCTGTGTTTTTGTTAAAAATCAATGTTTTCTATTGTATTTAATAGTTATTTTTCTTTCTTATTTAAAATTGTTGTTGTTTGGCACAATTAAGGTATGAGTTTATTTTTACGGTATGTTTAAAAATGAGTAATGGGTTGAGTTTTATGTTATAAATTAAAAATGAACACAACATGGTATGAAACTCTAGTGGGCTCAAAATAAATGGGTTGAGCCGTGTCGGGCTGAGACGACCAGTTTAACCTCTATGGCGATACTTTAACAATGTGTTACACGTGAAACTACACATTTAAATAGGTGACTTTTTATACCATCTCCAATACATTAGTTTATGTCAATACTATATTTGTTATAAAGAAGTGTGAAAAATAACATTATTCTATTTTATACTCTAATACATAATGTTATTTATAATGCTATTTCTACTTTTATCATTATTATTGTGCTTTGGAACCTGTAGAAGTGATCATTTAGTATATAAATAATTTAAAAATAAAACTTTTGTACCATTTACATGACAAAAATTAAACTAACAACTAATATGAATCAAATGTTAAATTTGACATTAATTATATCTTGTACTAAATTTGTTATAAAATTTAGGCTTTGACAAATTTAACATAAAATATAACGCTTTATTAGAGTATACTTTTTTCATCAAATATCAAAAAATTATCATAATATAATATTTTAACATCGCTATCAGAGATGTTCTTAGATAACTAAATGGATGGCTCATTCAACACTTGAAATAATGTGCCTGGCCCTTAGGGAAGGTCAACCACTGTTAATGACCCTAAAAAGGAGGAACAATTGAAATGACCCCCCCCCCCCTTTTTTTACCACACTCAAAAGCCAAAGCACCAATATTGGCAGGCTTTTTTTTTTTTTTTTTTTTTTTTTTTTTTTTTTTTTTTTTTTTTGTGTCTTAAAAGCACCACTTGCAATGCCAGGCTTGCCAGCCTCTGGCTTTGGCCTTCCTTATCTCTTTAGTCTTTGCGCTTAATTGTAGTTGGTGATGTGCACACTCTTCTAACACTAATCCAATTCCAAGTAGGACCAACCTTCACTAAAATTTCCATTCCCACTTAAGACCCTCCTCACACAAAAAGAAATAATAATATTTAAAAAATAAAAATAAATGAAAAAAGGGGCCAGGAAAAGTAATGACCACATGTCTTGTACTTTTCTATATTCCCTCATTGGGAAAAATCCTTAACTTTACTTGGTTAAGGGGGTTGATTTGACATCATTCAATTATGTACTCAACGTATAACACCTTCACAAGGAATGAATAAATGCATATAGAAATTGGTTAACCAAATATTCTTTCATTTCATATTAAACTTTAGTTATAATTAGCTAAAAGTTAAAAATAAGACCCCAAACAAAAAATTGTTGTCACTACTAGCATTGAAAGATATTTTTTTATGCTTTTATTTATCTTTTTTTTTTTATAAAAAAAATCTCATTGACATTACTTATAAAACATGGTTGATCTATAGTGTAATTTCAAATCCAAAAAATCCATTGCATTTCATATTCAAATCCACTTTTTACTTTATCGAAATCTTTATCATATTCATTCTCTCATAATCATTCATTTATTTTGAATTATTATTTGAAAAATTATTTTTTTATTTCAATAATATAGTATGACAGCATCAATGATTAATAATTTGTAGTGGTATAAAATGATACTTATGGGATGAGTAGATAAAAAATTATCATGTTCTTTGTGACCACATAACGTGACAGATTGAATAACAAGTCACAATCAGGAATATACAAGAAAAATTAAAGGTGGAGGATTTTTTTTCCCATTAAAAGGAAAAGTCAATGGCTGTCCAGTTGGATAATTGAAACACAATAACTTTTTAATGTATAGAATGGTATAGGCTACTACAGATTTCAGATCTTTCTTTTGTATCTTCATTTGATTTGATTCTGTTATTTTGGAGTCATTCTAATAATGTCACTATATTCCCTTTGTACGAAGTATAACCACAATAATGCTATACACATGATTGATGAATATGTCATATCTTGGGATAATATTGTGATTCTATTCACATTTTTTTTTTCTCCGAAGAAGTCTACGGTAGAATATGAAATCTACTATAAAGATAGAATTTAAACATGTTACATTAAAAAAGTACGGCGTGGTTTTATTTATGTATTTTTTTTTGTGAAAGAATTCTACTGTAAGATACGATATTTACTGATAGAATACGTTTTTAAACGGTTATATTACACCTAGATTATGTTAAATTATAATTTAATCGAATTTGATAAAAAATTATTCAAGAATATATATATTTTTTTCATCATAGCCTAGTATAGAAAATCACTTTAACTTTATTCTCCTTATTTCTTTTGTCTTTGTATTTTTATACCAACTTACTTGGACTGTAGCTATATTTATGGTCATTTCTTTGCTGAAAATAGATATAAATATGATGCTCAGGTGCACTCCCCATCAGGGTCTTTCTTAGCATTAAATGAACTAACGAGTTTCCACAAAACGACAAAATTTATAAAATTATTTAGAAAAAACTTATGATAGGAAGGTATTATTGTTTAGTCATCATATCAAATTTTACAATCGGTTGATCTATAAGTGAAAGTATTTCTGGGTGTCGGTAAATTTTTAACTTATATATATATATACACACACTCATATATCAAATTATTTAGAAGTTAATCCAATAATTAAAATAATATTTGATATGAATAAGATAGAAGTACATTTTTTTATTATAAGTTAAAATCAACTATTTTGTAAGAAAACATTGTTTTTTTTAGTATACATAAGTAAGAACACACGTAATTCTACCGGATAGATCAATCACAAGGGTTTTTAAGAGGATAAATGTTAATAAATTTATATAAATCTCATTAAATAACAATTTTAGACAATTGCTGACATAATAAGAACTCCTAACAAATCCCTCTTGCCGTAGCAATCTCTGGAGTAATTACCAACTTTATGCCACCAATCTCGGCACATCATCTCATTAATGTGCCTATTAAAAATAGAAGAGATAGAATTAGACTATTTAAAGAATGCATAGTTTCTTGCGAATTTCCTCTGTGTGTCCCACATTTAATTTGGACAGCCTACATATAAAGAAGTTCCTAAAGATACCAAGTTTTTTTCTCGTCAGTTTTCAAGATTGAAGACTTTTTAATTACGGAATGTTTATTGGTTATTTGTGTTGTTAATCCTTCAGTATTACATCTTATCATAAGTGTATTATGAATATAATAATAAGTGTGCAATAGTCAAAGCTTTTTGAGATTTATAAAAGTTGTAAAATAACTTGCACATCATGAAATTTTTATCATGAATAATATTAAAGCAAAAGTGTTAAAATTCAAAAATTCTTTTAGGGGCCGTTTGGGCCGTGAGTTTCAAATGGTAATTTACTATTTGAATTTCAAAATCTCAACCCTATTTCAAACTTTCTTATCTTGCATTTTCAAAAAACTCAAATTTTAAAAGTCCATAACTTTCTCATTTCAAATTAAAATACTTAGATCGACGAGACGAATAAGAC
The DNA here is from genome assembly GCA_008635985.1 of Ficus erecta. NCBI lineage: Eukaryota > Viridiplantae > Streptophyta > Magnoliopsida > Rosales > Moraceae > Ficus > Ficus erecta. Next base: position 544,731 of record BKCH01000120.1, on the reverse strand, counting down.
AATATTCATTTTGCATTTTTTTTTTCCGAACATATTTTAAATTTTTACATTATTTTATATATCACATAACTTTTTTAAAAGTTCTCTCTTCAAAAACATATTTCTAACTTAATCTTCAAAATACTATCTCTAGATGTCTCCCAAACAGGTCATTAGTCATATCTTAATAATCCAGTAGAATTGTCAAAGCTTTTTGAGTTTTGTAAAACATGTAAAATAACTTACGCATCATGAAATTTTTATCATGAATAATATTAAAGCAGAAGTGTTAAAATTTAATGGGTTTTATAAAATCAAAATTTATTTTTTCGTATTTTAATTATCCTTGACATATTGTAGTCTACGGTACGTTGTATTGTTTTTTTTTTGTTTCTGTTTTTTTTTTTTTTTGGTCATGATGAGTATCTTTTCTCAAAATTAAAAAGAAAAAAAAAAGAACGAAACACGTCTTCTAATTATTATTATTATTTTTTTCATTTTGTCTCAATTTGACTGTATACAGGGTTAGTTTCAATTTTTACAAGATATCATGAAACTCTTTTATTTTTATTTGTCATCGGTATCATTGTTTTAAGATATAATGCCAAAAAAAAAAAAAAAAAAAGAGTCATTATGACAGAATCAGAAGTTTGAGTGTTAGGAGAGGTTAATTACGTCACAAAATATGTAATTATCACAAGTTGCATAACAAGTGATTTAGTAGACTTTTTTTTTTTCCCCTCATTGAACATTTATATAGTTTGAGGGGGACCGTACGGATCGATAATGGTATTTATATTGTCTTGATTTACAATAGTTTCACTTAAAAAACAAAAAACAAAAAAAGGACATGGGAAAGAAATATTTAGCATTGTCCAAACCACATGAGCAATGACCAACGCACCTAAGGCCTCGCCCCCCTCAAATATGAATTTATACACACACACACACACACATATATATATATATATATATGAATTTATATATATAATAAATTGCATAAAGCCCCTAAAAATGAAAAATGAAAATCTATATCTCTTAAAAGTTTCCTTTATAATTATGAGCCCCTTAATAAATTTTTGTGACTTTGTCACTATGAGAAACCAGCACCACCACCACGACAACAACACTGTCTCTGACATTTTAGATACAGACAATAACATTACCAACAACAAGTTGTTCGCATTCTAAAACGTTACCCTACAAGTTGAACAATTAATAATAATATTATTATTATTATTATTTTTTTCTTTTAACTATTTTTGTTTACGCTGTTAACAGGAATATATAGAAAGCCAACTAAGAAAAGTAAATGGCCAAGGATTACGTGTGGAAATTCTCGGCTCCTGCAAATTGAAGAAAGTAATCATTTTGCAGATACTGAGGTTACTATATCTATATATGTCAACCCAAAGTTAAATCCCCTGACACTATCCTCTTTTATCTCCACTAATCTAAAAAATTCAGTTTTCTTTCCTTCTTCTTCTTTTATTATTATTTTTTTATTGTTCTAGTTTTAGCGCTTAACTTGCTTGTTAAAACTCTCATTTTCTCGTTACTTTTCTTCACCTAACACACCCTCACAGTTTCCGCATTATTGCATATATATATATATATATATATATAGATAAATTTAAAGAGATATTTTAACCATCTTTCGCGATAAATGAAGCCACATACGTGGTGAAGTTGGATTCTGAGAAAACCAGATCCGGAGCTCCTCGGAGCTTAATTTCTCTGGGTACAAAAATCCCGGTTTCATCTGCTGATTGGAACAATTTTCCGCTTCAAAATTCTCCTCGTCTAAGGTTCGTTTTTTTTTTTTTTTTTGGTTATTATTATTATTATTTACTAGTTTTGGTCTGTTGGGCTTGTTTTTATGTCGCCCCAGAGTATCGGAATGAATTCAAATATTTTCTTTGTGACAATATTGTAGATTTGTGGTTTAAGGATACAAACACACGTGGGTCTTGGTTTGAGTAAAAAAAAAATGTCGGTTGTTCAATTGGGTTCATGGATATGCATATTGTATCATTGCTCAGCAGTTTTTAGTGTGGAGTTTGGGAATTGATTAGTATTGGGTGTATATTTTTCTTGGTTTTTTGTTTTTTTGTTTTTGCAAAATTGGGAATTCTTTTGGTGGTGAAGAAGGCCATTTTGAAGGAGTTATGGATGAGGAGGAACGTGATCCGCGGAGTAGAAATGAGGTTTCGAGCCGAGTTGATCAAAGGGCGGTTGAGAATTTGAGTGTTGTTGTTGATGGATCGGCTGGTGAGACCATCGTCATTGCGGTTAAAACAGAAGAGAAAGCGTGTCATAGCGGAGAACATGAAGATTGTGAATTGGGGTCAACTAATCGAGTTGAACAAGGGACTATTGAGAGTTCGATCAATTCTGGTGTTGGGTTGGTTGTTGAGTCTTCGGTCGTGATCAATCCCTCTGAGGCTCCGCTCATGACTGGAGATAACAGGACGTTGAATGCTAAGGTTGATGAGGTGGGGTTGAGTAAAATTTTGGTGGAAGAGTCGAAGCGCAAGATGGTTGAAGGTGAGAAGCAATCGTGTGTGATCGATGTAAGCTGCGGAAGTGCTAAAAATTGTGGTGATAAAAGGGATGTTGAAAGAGTTTGCAGGATTTGCCATTTGAGTTCCGATCAATCGCCGGATAGAAGAACCGCCACTACTTGTGTTGCGGATTTAATTCCTCTAGGTTGTGGATGTAAAGATGACTTAGGCATTGCACATTATCAGTGTGCGGAGGCTTGGTTTATGCTGAAGGGCAACAGGTAATATTTCCTTTTTGTTTCTGAAATGGCATTCAATTTTTTGGCTTAAGAATTCTTGGAAACATGGACTCTTGGGAGCATTTTTAGTTGGGTGCGTATACACAGACACGTTTGGTTAAGATTGCTCATAAAGATAAATGTAGTTTCAATATTTTGATTTGACAATCATTCGATGGATTTTTTCCCCTCCATTTCTAAACCATCTGTATCGATGTTTAAACTTGCAAAAACAAGAGTTCTAATTTCAGAGGCGTATTTTTGGTTGTAGTTCTCTTGTTTTTTTTCCATCTGTTTCTCACATCCGGAAAAGAATTAGAGAATGAATAGTTTAGTAGTAATAACTTTCGAGGTCCAAAAAAGGAAAAGTGGGCAGTTAGTGTTGTTTATCAACTCTGTTAAGTTCCATGTAGATGTAACAAACAAACAAACAAACATATCATGTTGACATAATTAGAGGCTGCGATACATATCTAGGCTGCCCACCTATGTTTGCGCATGAATGCGTGTTTATTTTTCTATTTTTTTTATATGAAAATATTGACGTGATTTTGGTGAATTTTAGTAGAGATAAAGGCTTGAATTTTGTTTACAAGTTGCAATTAGATGGAGTACTTGGAACACAAAAACTGATGAATGACTTAATATTGCCCAGACCTCTTTCTTCTCTGGCGGAGCCCTGAGAAAATCACAGGTAGCAGGTGACTAAAGTTCTCCTGCTGCTGGCTTGGTCCGCCGCTGATTCAGGAGCTTCTGGTTAATGGATTACAATCAAATCAAAAGAAGCAGACTGAATTTCTATTTTTCGTTTTCTTTTCAAGTGTGGAAAAAGTTTTGTAAAATGGGATGTGATGAACTTTTTACTGGTAACTCAAACCTGCAAGTAATGGACTTTATTGTATTCCGTGGTTAAATCATGAACCCAGTTGTTTTCTTTTGGCTGACCTTTTTGCCCCGATGTATCTCAGAGTTCTCAGACAGAGTAAATTCTGTTAGGAATTTGACTTGGATTTTCTTTCTTGTTCCTTCCTGCAGAATGTGTGAAATTTGTGGCGAGACTGCAAAAAGCATAACTGGTGTAGGGGATATCAGATTCATGGAGGAGTGGAATGAAAGATTTGTACGCAGCGGTAGTATCTCATCGGAGAGGGAAAGAGGATGTTGGCGTGGACAGCCATTTTGTAACTTCTTGATGGCATGCCTGGTAGTAGCTTTTGTCCTCCCTTGGTTCTTTCGTGTAAATATGTTCTAGTAAAGGGTGCGAAGAAACAAGAACATTCTTTCCGTCATTATCATGTCTATTCTTGCATTCTTCATCACAACACGTAAGCATACCACAGTAAGGATTTTGTGTTTTACCATACCGTCATACGCATACTCTCGGAGTTTCAGTTCAGGACCGCCCGAAGGTTCGAGGCTTAGAATATTTAGACTGATACAAGTGTCACATGTAATGTTCCGAGACATAGTTTCATATTGTTGGCTTAGAGGATTGAAAGAATTAGCTAGGGCAAAAATATTATATGTTACTTTGTTTGTTTGTTCTCAGTCTCTATAGTCAATTCTTGTCATGTCATCTTTGTTGGTGAGAGGCTTCATTTGTACATGTGATTTTTTTCCCCCTTTTAGTAAAGTCTAAGAAACACATACATTGCTATCAAGTTTGGTTTGTAAAATTGAAGTTGGGATTTGGGCCAGAAGTTTGCTTGTTTGTATCTCCAATAAATAATATAAAATTGTGACAGGTTGAAAATTCAATGGCCCTTATTAGATAGCATCTCAATTCAAATCTTCTTCGTAAAGGAGAACAAAATTTTGTTTCATTTAGCTTGTTTTGGATTTTCGTGATGTTTTTTTCGTCAAAACACGGATATGAAATGACGGATTTGTATTATGAGAAGGGCTATTATTGGGGGAGATGAGGGCAACATGAAAAAAGTGACTGGAAATTTGCAACCAAAAAAAAAAAAAAAAAAAAATTATGTTAAACTGTAGTACTTGAAGATCAGTGCTAAGTAAAAGCTTTATTATCAATCATCATTTTTTCATTATTGTTGTTATTTTATGATAAGAGGTTTATGACTAGTACTTATTAAAAAAATAAAAACATTCTTAAGTTTCAATTATGACCAGTAAGTATTAAAAAAAATAAAAAAAATTCTCAAGTTTCAATTATGACTTGTAAGTACTAAAAGAAAAATAAAAATATTCTTAAGTTTCAATTATGACTAGTAAGTATTAAAAAAAATAAAAACATTCTCAAGTTTCAATTATGACTAGTAAGTACTCTAAAAAAAAAAAAAAATTCTTAAGTTTCAATTATGACAGTAAGTATTAAAAAAAAAAACATTCTTAAGTTTCAACTATGGAAGCTCTTACTCAAATTCTTTCGCTAAAAAAAAAAAAAAAAACGCTTCTGCCACTTTTTAGTATTTCTTTGATAAGCATTAATTTTATGAGTGATAAATATTAACTAAAGTCGATTGTAGTAAATAAATCAGTGCTGTTAAGTAAATTAACGGTTCAAAGAATGAAACAAAATTATTCACGGATCAAAAAAATAAGGCCAATCACTTAACTACATTTTAGTAAACTAGTAGTTTACAGGATGAAAAAAATTTGCATAATTTAGATGTTGCGCAAAAAAACATTCTTTACTTGAGAAATAACGAGGAGAATGGCATAAATTGAGAATTAAAAAGAGGAGATAGAATGATCACAATTTGTAAACATGCATTTAACAAGAAAAAAAAACTAGATTGAAAGTAAAACAGATGCGTAAAGCTTGAGATAAATAAAGATAAAAAAGTCTAAACATATGCATAACCTTGAAACTAAAGGAAAAACATCAAAAAAAAGATTTAAACAAAAAAAACTCAACGGATCTAGGTTCTAAACCCTAGATAACGAAACTTAATAAAGATGTTCTACCAATGAGATACTTTTTTCGTATACTGCGAATCGTCGGAGAGACTGTAGTCATGGTTCTTTCGTCCGGATAAGTTGATCAACCTTGTGGAGGAGGGGGCAAGGAGGAAGCCGAGCATTCAAGAAAAGAGTGGAATTTGATTGGATGGAATAATCAGAAAGAGTCAAGTCATCTCTTAAAATTCGACCACGAATCAATATCTGTCTATCCCAAGGGATGTGGTCGGGGCCTTTCATATGAATCATGTCCTTCACATTCCTAATGCCCTCGTTCTTGTCCACATGAAGAACTATTGTCTTTCCCCTTAGGGTGTGCACAAATATCTGCAACTTGTTCTCTTCCATTTATTTATTTATTTTTAATCTTATGAATGGGGGAAGAGAACAAGGAGACGCTGCAATTTTTTTGTTTCTACGAGAGAGAGGAGTATTTTAAACTATGTATACTATGTATACGTATATATGTAGGGAAATTGTAGCAATAAAATATTTTATAGGTACCTTTAAAGTTTATAGTATATTTTTTAAAATATGATAAATTATAACATATTTTTATGATAAATGCTTGGATTTTCTTGAATTTTTTTTTAATTTTGAATTTACAGTTAGTTTATAGCAACAAATTTATGTCCATAATTTCATATTAGAGAAAGAAGAGGAAGGAGGAGGGATTTTTTTTTAAGTATTATGTGTCATAAATTTGAATATGATATTTATCACTATGTTTAAAATTTTGTGCTATAATTTATATTATTTTTTAAAAAAATTCTATTTTACTCTTTCTCTCATGTATGTAATATATATACTTAAAAAAAAAAAAGATATATACCATTTATTTTCAATTTTTAGATTTTGATTATTATTTTTTTTAGGGAGCGAGGTGGTTAAGATAACTCTTAACTAACACCTTATTTTTCAAGCAAAAAAAAAAAAAAAAAAAAAGCACCATATTTCAAGTCGTTTTCAACGGATGATACTAGCTTTTGTGGGAGATCTAGTAAATCGGAATGGGAAAGGAGAAAAGAAGTGAAAGGAATATTGACGAAGAATTTTAATTCGAATGCTTGAATTGTATAATTAGTTAATATAATATCTCTGTATATTTGATGTGTAATTTTAATATATCTTTTAGGATTGTTTAACTTTAGTTAAGTTTATCTTAAAAAAAAAAAGAGGAAAAAAAAAAGAGTTAATAAGTTTAACTTTTTTATTACTTTACCAAAAAAAGGTTTATCTTTTTAGTTGTTTAGATTTTTTTAAATAATTGAGTGATTGTAATTTAATTTGAAAAAATTGATGATTGATTAATAAATATTAATTTCTGGTTTCCATTGGGTTCTTATTTATTTCCCTCTAATTTCTCTCTGGGGATTTTATTTTCTTCTTTTTTTTTTAATTATTATTATTATCTCTTTTCTATCGCTACTCCTTTTTTCTACCCGTCCGACTTCATGATATATAAGGGAGCTTCCAGTAGTCTTCTTATTTGAGAAAAACACACACACACACAAAATAAAGTCGGGTTACCCTACAACTGATATTACTTTCTAAATTACCAATACCTATCATGTGTAGTAACTTTTTTTGAAAAATTGAATACTATTTTTTTTTTATTTAGAGATAACTTTATATTTTATAATAAAATTAATTACAAAATTAGGAAGCCTCTACTGTCCGGCAGTCAGACGTCTGGCGGGACAACCCGAGGAAGAGAGAGACAGTCGGAAGAGATACCAGGTACGGCCAATCGGAATCATCACAATAACAACATCAACGAGAACTTCAACAATAATAGCTACAGAGGTCATTCGGAAAACATGGCAAGCCGTCGGAAATCATGGCGAAGTTGCAGGAACTCATGATGAAGTCGCCGAAACTCATTGCGAGCCGAATGGTAAGGATAATGAGAGTTGAACGCTACATTTCAAGGAGATCGAACTCTCTCTCTCTCAAGTTGTATTCCAGCCCATGTTTTCCGACATCTCTCTCCCTCTCCCCTTCTCATCACTGCCCTCCATTTGGCATCGAAAGGCTCCAAAGAGCTTGCCATTTGTGTCCGACAAAATGTGAGTGTTGGACACAAGACAATACGTATTTTAAAATTATATATATAGTCACGAATATTTTTATTATTAATACACATATAGTTCTAACAAAAAAATGCACATACTAAGTGGCGGTATATACGATATCAATTTATGATTTTGTGATTTTTATATCCCTTATTTTTAAACACAGTAAATAAAAATTTAGTTTTAAAATAGACAGCAATCCGTTGTAGTCTAGTTGGTTAGGATATTCGGCTCTCACCCGAAAGACCCGGGTTCAAGTCCCGGCAACGGAATATATTTTTTTCTCCCGCGAATTATTTGAGAAATAAATAAAGAAAACAGAAAAAAGCAATTTTCTTAAAATCAAGGGGCAATATACTAAAAAAAAAAAAAAAAAAAAAACAAAAATCAAGGGGCAATATAGTCATGTCACAGAAACTCCCCGAGAAAAACCCTAGCCAGCTTCTTCGTCCCCACTATTACTAGGGTTCTTTCTCTCTCTCTCTCGCTCTGCCCCTCCATTACTTTCAACAACACTACCACAATGGTCTCTTTCTCTCTCTTGATTTCTGATTTAATTTGAAATGTCAATTTTCGATTTTTTTTTTTTTTGAGTTCTGATTTTGTTTGTTAATGGAGTTTTTCAGGCTTCGGAGAAGAAGCTGGCCAACCCAATGAGGGAAATCAAGGTCCAGAAGCTCGTCCTCAACATCTCCGTCGGCGAAAGCGGTGACAGACTCACCAGAGCCGCCAAGGTAACCCGCTGTTTGTTTGCCGAGAAACTGATTCTTCTATTGTCGAACGCATTAGAACCAGTATCAAATTGTTATATTTTTTTTTTCTTAATTTTTGAAATCTAGGTGTTGGAGCAACTAAGCGGACAAAGTCCGGTGTTCTCGAAGGCTCGTTACACGGTTCGTTCGTTCGGGATCAGGCGTAACGAGAAGATCGCCTGCTACGTCACCGTCAGAGGCGAGAAGGCTATGCAGCTCCTCGAGAGCGGCTTGAAGGTTAAGGAATACGAGCTCTTGAGGAGGAATTTCAGTGACTCTGGCTGCTTCGGCTTCGGTATTCAGGAGCACATTGATCTCGGAATCAAGTACGTTTTTTTTGTTGTTTTTTTTTGGGGGCTTAAAATGCTTGTTGTTTATTGGAATTAACTTAAATGCATATGGGGATAGAGATGTGAGTTGTGGAAAGAACTTAACTTCAATTGTTTTGTTGCTTAAAATGTGTATTCTGGATTGGAATTATTAACTGCAATGGATAATTGAGGATTAAGTGAGGCATGAATTTGGTCCTAATAAGTGATTGTGAAAGTACTTCCTTGAGTTCATAGAAATGGAAAATGTAGGAAGGTTGAACTGAGTGAGTGGTATTCGGACTAACCCCCCCATCTTGTGCCACATTTGATGCCTTTAACCAATGTAAGCCACCTAATCCCCGCTGGAGCTAACTCAGCGGACAGGAGGGGACGGGTTTGGGTGGGAGCTCCCATGTTTAAAACCCGATTGTTTTCATTTATTTTTAGTAAGGGGGAGCTATAAGTCCATTCTGTTTAAGAGGAAAAAAAACCAATGTAAGCCTTCAACTGGTATCTATGGAATGGAGTTAACATGGACTGGGACACTGACGTAGTATTTTTGTATCAGGTACGACCCTTCAACTGGTATCTATGGAATGGACTTCTATGTTGTTCTGGAACGCCCAGGCTACCGTGTAGGTCGTCGTCGCCGGTGCAAGTCACATGTTGGGATTCAGCATAGAGTTATAAAGGAGGACGCAATGAAGTGGTTCCAGGTCAAATATGAAGGAGTGATTCTGAACAAGTCCCAGAATATTGGAGCTTAGATAGATCCTCTACAGTTTTGGATAGTTTGTTCTAGTTTTCGACTGGTTACTTGCCCGTTTCAGGGTTGTGTCTTTCTTTGAAGAGATCTATCCAAATTTCAATCGTAAACAATCTATTTTTGTTCTGTATTTTGATCCTTGGCGATTTTACTGAGAGCAGTACTTCGATTTTGATTTTTCCCTTTTCAATTCAAGCTTAACAAAGTCATACTCGGAGTGACCTTGATTATCAATTTTTAATGGGGGTAACAAAATTTTCTTACAAAGTTCAAAAAAAAAAAAAAAAAAAAATTCCTTACACAAGCGTTCACGGTCAAATAGAAAGGGGGAAAGGAAATGCAAAATGTTGATCAAAAGTTGTTTGTTGCGAGAATGATAACAGTAAACTACTGTTGAATTTAGACAGAAACTAGAAAAGAACCGCCGAGTTTTCTATAAAGATTCATTCCCAAAAAAAAAAAAAAAAAGTAGTTTTTAATTTACTCAGACCTTAGCAAACTCACTAGCTCACTCTTCTTCAGTTTAGAGTAACCTTTAATTCCTCTAGATTTGGCTAATGCCTTCAGTTCAGCAAGTTTCATCTCCTTTACTTTTGGCAGATCCAACTCTTCTCCAGCTGCAGTAAGTTTTTTGTTGTTCGGCTCAAGAGATATCGCTCTCGGGGTTGTTGGAGATGGGATCGGAGACCTCTTAACAAAATTTGATGGAGGCCGAGTTAATTCCGAGTCTGTAACTGGAAGATTACCCTGTTCTCCTTGGTCTTTCTTAGGCGCAGCTCTTTTCCTTGTTGATATCCTCTTCCGTTCCTCGTTTTTCGCTTTTCCTGTCAAAATTAGAGAACCTATTAAAGTGGTATAACAAAGTGCCTGCAAGATATGAGAATGAACATGAAATTCATCTGCTTTTCCACCCTACCTTGCTTCCCCGATCTGCGGAGAACATTCAGAATCGATTCAGCGGAGGACTTCTTTTCAGAAGCATCTGCAATTTTCTTCTTCTCATTTACAGACTTTTCTTTTGAGATAGAAGATTGTATCCGTCTGAAGAGAGCGATTATCTCCTCCTGGTTAGACGAGTTGGGTTTTTTCCCAACAGATAACTTGTTATTCTCTTCCTTCTTTGGTTTCCTCCCTGAGGAAGGGCCTCTCCGTGGAGGTCGTTGGCCTGCTCTATCCCCATCAGATCCTATGCATGAAATGGTTAACCGAAGCTCCTTTCGTTCGAAGGGCGACGGCGAGAGCGCATCTGCAATCTCAGCCAAATTTAACAAGCTGCATAAACATGACCCCAGCCTGTAGTTAACAAACTTTAAGGGCCAATTTTTCTTGTAACATCATTAAACAAATGTACCTTACTTCCGACGTTAGCCTGTTGTTTAACGAGATTTCAATCACAATTGTTTTGGACCCAGAAAGCAAATTGTTGTAAGTGTATTTACAGCTCAATTCACTTGGTATTAGAAGACTAAAAATTCCCAAAAAAAAAGAAAAAAAAAAAGAAAAAAAGCAAATGTAAAATTCAAGGAAGAGGGGATTTCATGGAAGTGATTAAATTCCACGTACCTCTGAGAGAGAAAGTGGGATTTCCAAGCTTGTGGTGGTTAGTAGTGAAAGAGGAGAAAGTTGGAAAGCGAATAACAGATTGTGTCTGTACAACAATTGCACTCATAGTTGTTTTTTTTTTTTTTTTTTTTTTTTCCTGGAAAATTTTGGGGGGATCCAAAAGTAGGCAAACAATTTTTCCTGAATAAAAACATGTGACTCTGAGTAGGCAAAAAGGTTGTAGTGGATCAGAATCACCCAAATCACCCTTGTACCTTCTCAGCCTGACATGTATATATGTACACCTCACCGTTGTTTTATTTGCAAATAATTTTATTTACCAAAAATCTCCAGCCCACAACTTCCCACCCGAGTGTACATCACGCGCTCAACCTATATTATTAAATGCACATGCACTTCCTTTTTTCCCCCGTGAATTTGTTGTGCGTACAAAAGTGTAATTCAAGAAAAGTGTAAATTATGAAAGCTATTGAAAAGTGTAATTTAAGAAATTTTCATTTATAATTTTGATGGTTCTAGTTTTTCTTAATAAAAATAGAGGTTATAAGGGGAAAAAAAAAAAAAAGAAAAGAAGGAAAGAAAAAGAAGAAAACACTGTTGAGAGATAAGCTTCTTCCCTCTTGTAAGTATTTTTTTTTAATCATCCATTGATCCCGCTCTGATAATCTCCCTTTTACCGGATTATTACCGATGTAATCATTAAAAGCTAAATTTTCAGGAATTTTAGACCAAGCTTCAGATAAAATTTGATTTTCGGCTAGCCCAGCACTAACTCTTCAATATATTTCTTGTTGGAAGTATCCTTGATCCCATTGATAACGAGTGGGACCAAATAATTCAATCGGGATAGTTGCCGAGCCATACCACATAGTTCCAGCAACTACAAAAGTTGCAAAAAAGACATCAGCGATACTACTAGAAATGACGGTTTCAATATTTCCCATACGTAATCCTTTGTACAGACGTTGGGGCGGACGGATACTAAGATGGAATAGACCCGCCAATATGTCCAAGGTTTCTGCTACAATATGATACGAGGCTATTCCTCCTGGAACAAAAGGATCAAAACCTATAAGTCCTTTTTCTTCTCCTAAGTTTGAGTAAAATAAATTGGAAGTTAATTATAACCAGGTATGTAATTCAGAGAGAACTCTTTTGAATCAAATCAAAGGGTTATCCCTGTATTACATGAAGTTTTATTTTATACACTTATGCTGTCTTATGTTTATTTTCTAAAAAATGACCGCTCAGTGATAAAGGAGGTAGGGTGCAGAGATAGCCATGAGGTTTACCTAGAAGCAGCCACCCTTGAAATAGTACGTAATAGCTCACTGATCAAGTGCTCTTGCGCCGAAGATGAACGGGGCTAAGTGATCTGCCGAAGCTGCGGGATGTAAAAATGCATTGGTAGGGAAGTGAATCCTCTTTTCAACTTTGACTCCCCCTCCAGTTATTGCTTTTCTTTATGTTGCTTTGAAAGTAGCTGCTTCAGTTTTAGCCACTCGAATTTTTGATATTCCTTTTTATTTCTCATCGTTCTTTTTTCTCTGACAAATGGTCAGAACTTCGTTTGGGTTCGAATCCTACTGAGAGGTCAATATCTCTCTCAAATCGAAAATCTAGGGTTTGATTGATGTCTTTTCATTAAGATTACGCCTTCCTAAATTGCAATGACTTATCCCACAAAAGAAACGGTTGGTACAGCTAGTCCATGAACAGCTAACCATTGCACTCTAAAAATTGGATAGGTTCTATCTATAGTCATTGGGACCTCCTAAAAAGATCTATTAAATTCATCGAGTTGTTCCAAATAATCAAAACGGCCAGTTATTAATGGAATTCCTTGTCGGCTCTCTGTAAAATACTCGTATGGACGGGGACTTCCAAATACATCGTAAGCTAAACCCGTGCAGACAAATAACCAACCCGCAATGCATAGGAAAGGTATAGTTATGCTATGAATGACCCAGTAACGAATAATGGTATTTCACAAAGACTTGCTATGGTAAGGAAGAAGGTAGGAACAAGCACACTTGGAGAGCACTGTACAACGGAGAGTTGAATGCTGCGTGACCTATTGACAGAGGAGCCGGTGACCGAAGCCCCGGTGAACGGCGGTCATAACTATAACGGTCCTAAGGTAGCGAAATTCCTTATCGGGTAAGTTCCGACCCGCACGAAAGGTGTAATGATACAAATCCAATCACTTACACTTTTAATTTAAGATGAGAAAGAATTCCCCCTTGATAGTAAATGGTATTCATTATGTAGGGAAATTCTATTTTATTTAAAAGCATAATTAAAAGCAGAAAGATTATGCCCTTACCCTTTACCCTTCACTTTTGCAAGAACGGATTAATAGGGTCAGCTACTCAACTAATCTTCATAACTAAATACCGTTACTGTATAAGTGGTCTCGTTATGAAAGACCTAAAGAGTGTGAACTGTACAAGTTAACAATAACATTAATTAAATGAGCCTCCGATGTATAAAGAGGACCTCACCGTTTAAGAAGTAACCATAGAAACGATGTAACCCACTATACCTATATTCTATTTATTACTTTTTTATTTACTATGTTTTTTTGATATCTAGTATCAATACAATTTCTTATTTTGAGGCGGGAAGCCTAGGAAAAAAGTATAGGACGTATAATTTTTAACAATAACAACAACAACTATTTTTAAAATTTTTAATTATAGTAAATTAATCTCTTAACTTACTAAACAATTACAACGTGATCTATTTTTCTCCTGATTGCTTTTAATTTCCCAGTTATTAATCCCTCAAATTCAACTAAAATTTAGAACGAATATTGAGAAAATCAGTCACATAATAATAATTTAACAAGTTGGAGGGCTAAATTGGTAAAATCAAAAAAGTTTAGGATCTCTTTATTGACCTTTTAATTTTAGAAATTAATATCCTAAACTTGTCAAATCATTGAAGACCTATAATGACCATGCTATTTTAAATTAGTGCTGAAAAATATCAAAAAGAAGATTCAAGGAAATTTTGTTAAAATCAAAAGTTCATGAATAAAGTGCCAAACATATGTGAGGTGCCAATGCATATAATAATTCGATTACTAATTTAAATAATATTATAAAATTAAATCATATTATAAGTTTAATAAGTTTATGAGTTACAACTCGTAGGGTAGATGTGATGATAAGGGATTAAGATGTATTTGTTAGGTATCTCTCATTTATTCATCTTGGTTTGATTTTTATTATCTCTCGTAAGATATTTAGGTTCGATTTCTATTGCTTGCCGTAAGACACCCGCTCCATTTTAACTGATGATGGGACCACCACTTGATCTTTTATATATAAAAAAAAAAAAATTTTAAGGAGTTAATTATTAAAATTGAAAACTTCGAAGGATAATTACGGAAAACTAGAAAAATTAAGGGAGTAAAATGCTAAAAACCGTTTTCTTTTTTACTTTCCCCAAGTCGATGGTTTATTAGAGTTTTTCTTTCTTTCCCGTTGATTGAAAATTTTCCCGCGCTCTCATTTGGTGAGAGAGAGAGAGAGAGAGAGACTATGGCTAAATCCTCTCCAACCTTATTCTGGGTTTCACCGAATTCCTATGATTACAAGACAGACTTCGTGCAAATCTCCAATAATTGTTCTATTTTCTTGAAACCCTTTTCGAGAACCAACTTGTCATCTTCCATTTCAACCTCTTCCTTTGCTCTCACCCAAATCTCCGCTTCGCTTTCCAAGAGTCAGACCAGTACGAGAGGGACTGTTAACAACAACAATTGCGAAATTAGCTATTTTTGTGAGGTGGGCAATTTGAAAAACGCCATGGAAATGCTTTGTGGCTCCGAAAAGTCCGAGCTTGAGTTGAGGACTTATTGCTCCGTCTTGGAGCTCTGTGCTCAACGTAAATCTCTGCGTGATGGTAAAAGGGTTCACTCGGTTATTTGTGACAATGGCGTGGAAGTTGATGGGTATTTGGGTGAAAAACTTGTTTTTATGTATGTGAATTGTGGAGACTTGAGGGAAGCGAGGCGGGTTTTCGATAAGATTTACACTTGCAGGGTTTTTCTTTGGAATCTTGTGATAAATGAATACGCGAAGATTCGTAATTTTAGGGAAAGTGTAAGCTTGTTCAAGAAGATGCTAGAGTTGGGTATCCAAGCAAATTCTCATACATTGTCTTGTGTTTTGAAGTGTTTTGCGGCGTTAGGGAATGTAAAAGAAGGTGAAAGAGTGCATGCGTATTTGTATAAGTTGGGTTTTGGTTCTTACAATACGGTTTTGAATTCACTAGTGGCTTTTTACTTCAAAAGAGGAAGAGTCGAAAGTGCCCAGAAGGTGTTTGATGAATTGACTGACCGAGATGTTATATCGTGGAATTCTATGATAAGCGGGTATGTGTCTAATGGTCTTGGGGAGAAGGGAGTTTGGATTTTTGTAAAGATGGTGAGTTTGGGAGTTGATGTAGATTTGGCATCAATAGTGAATGTTCTAGTGGCTTGTGCGGATATTGGAACTTGTCTTTTGGGAAGAGCTGTTCATGCTTATGCAATAAAGGCTTGTTTTGATGGAGAAATCACGTTATGCAATACTTTACTAGACATGTATTCGAAATGTGGGGACTTGGATTCATCAGTTCAAGTTTTCGAAAAGATGGGTGAAAGAAGTGTAGTGTCCTGGACTTCAATGATAGCGGGCTATGCACGGGAAGGTCTTTCTAACGACGCAATCAGACTATTCTATGAAATGGAAAGAAATGGGGTTAGCCCCGATATCTTTACTATAACTAGCATACTTCATGCATGTGCTTGTAGTGGCTCGCTGGAAAATGGCAAGGAGGTGCACAATTACATTCGAGAAAATGACATGGAATCAAACTTATTCGTCTGTAATGCTCTGATGGATATGTATTCCAAATGTGGAAGCATGGAAGATGCTCATTTGGTATTCTCTCGTATGACTGCAAAGGACATTATCTCATGGAATACGATGATTGGAGGTTACTCCAAAAATCGTCTTCCCAATGAAGCTCTTAAGTTGTTTAACGAGATGCAACATAAATCGAAACCCGACAGTATAACAGTGGCCTGTATCCTTCCAGCTTGTGCTAGCCTAGCAGCCTTAGACAAGGGCCGGGAAATCCATGGTCATGTAATTAGAAATGGCTACTTTCTTGATCGACATGTTGCGAACGCACTTGTTGACATGTATGTGAAGTGCGGGCTATTAGCTCTTGCACAAGTACTTTTTGATAGGATTCCTACAAAGGACCTGATCTCATGGACGGTGATGATTGCTGGATATGGAATGCATGGATTCGGACGTGAAGCTATTGCTGCCTTTGATGAGATGAGACGTAGGGGAATTGAACCTGATGAAGTTTCCTTCATTTCTGTTCTTTATGCTTGCAGTCATTCTGGACTACTTGATGAAGGATGGAGATTCTTCAATATAATGAGAAATGAATACAACATCGAGCCTACATTGGAGCACTATGCATGTATGGTCGATCTTCTTTCCCGTACTGGAAATCTATCGAAGGCTTATAGGTTCATTAGAACGTTGCCAATTGAACCAGATGCCACTATCTGGGGTGCATTGCTATGTGGTTGCAGGATCTACCATAACGTAAAATTAGCTGAGAGAGTTGCAGAACATGTTTTTGAACTAGAGCCAGATAACACAGGTTATTATGTTCTTCTAGCCAATATATATGCAGAGGCCGAAAAGTGGGAAGAAGTAAGAAAGTTAAGGGAGAAGATAGGTCAGCGAGGTTTAAAGAAGAATCCAGGCTGTAGTTGGATAGAGATCAAGGGCAAAGTTAATATCTTTGTTGCAAGAGACGACTCACACCCATTAGCAAAAAAGATTGAGTCGCTGCTGAAGAGGTTAAGAGCGAAGATGAAGGAAGAAGGTTTTCATCCCAACATGAAGTATGCTTTGATAAATGCAAATGACATGGAGAAGGAGGTGGCTCTCTGTGGGCACAGCGAGAAGTTAGCCATGGCTTTCGGAATGCTGAGCCTGCCACCTGGGAAAACCATAAGGGTCACAAAGAATCTGAGAGTTTGCGGTGACTGTCACGAGACAGCCAAGTTCATTTCCAAAATATCGAGTAGGGAACTTGTCCTGAGAGATTCAAACCGCTTTCACCGGTTCAAGGATGGTCATTGTTCCTGCAGAGGTTTCTGGTAAAACGGAGGACAGAAGTTGCACATTCCTAATGACCATTTTGGTCAGCTTAACTGTAAGACCTGCATATTCCAAGCTTTTAGCGAGTACGTAAATATGTTTACAGGCTGTAACTAAGTCGTTTTACCCTTGAGGTTTCAATGTTGTTAACAAGCGGCTTTTGTCTGTATTGTGGACTGAGAATTTTCCTTTGTAATTCAGAGAAAAGAGGTCTTTGTTCATATTATCAGGCTTTAGTTTATTTAAATACCTTCCTTGATATGCTATTATTTTGTATTTATTATATTCTCCTTTTCTTCTTCTGTTTTTGTCAGTTCCTCCCATGCTACATGAGGATCATCATGTTTTCTTTTTTTCCCCTAATGAATAACTCATGGAACTGCATTTATTGCAGGAACAGTAACACAGAGGGGTATGATTAATGGGCCATTTCTTGCACTGGATATTATAGCATAAAGTATTGCATGGTTCAGTGTTGGAGTTGGGGGCCATTCTATAGCGTTAAATTTGTTGTTGGCACATGTTACGGTTTTGAGCACATTGGGATCCATTAAGCTCGTTTTAATCACATTAGAGTATGTTTCGTAGTGGAAAACGAAGAGGAAGGAAGTTGGAAGAGAGATTTTAGAGAGAAAAACGGTATTTAAGGTTGCTCGGTAGAGGGGAAGGAAATCCGAAAGGAAGAAAGTTGTAAATCCATGGGACATATCATTTTTTTTTAATATCATTTCAACTGTGAATAGAAAAGTAGAGGGAGAAAATTGACGTAAAAGTGATATGTAGAACAACTATTTTAATCTCAATTCTTATTCATCTTCTTATTTATACTAGTTGGGGCGCGATTTGTGAAATAGTTTATTGTCTAAGTTGTTAATTGAGAGGGTTGTAAGGAAAAAAAAAAGTTTAAATGTGGATATATTTAAAAGAATTGTTTTAATAAGGATGATTAAAAAAAAAAAAAAAAAAAAAAGGAAGCAAAGTAAAAACAAGCATTGTATGTGACATATGATGAGTGTTAAAGGTGTTATGTGGTGTTTCCAACACCACGTGACGAATTTTGAAGTAGAGATGAAAGCCCATATTCGTGTTTTTATATATGATGATAAAGAGATAAAGAGTATAATTGTAAAATCTATTAGGTTAAACATTTTCTTTTTTCTTTCTTTTTCTTCTACCAAATAACTTAAGAAAAAATCTTCTTCCTCCCTTTTTTTTTTTTTTTAATTTTATTTTACTTCCTTTTTATTTTTTATTCCAAACATAACATTGATCACCACCGTCTACATAAAAGGCTTTAGGTTTGAACTTAAAGACTGTGGACATCTTGTAACTTCAGATTAACTTTAGAAATGTTAAAAGTAATACCACTTTAAAGACATTTCTTTTTTCAAAAGCATTTCCATGAGACTAATTTTCAAGCAATTGACTGTAGTCTGGAAGTGTTTGTACGCTTTGATGTATTCTTACTCTTTTCTTAGAACGTTATTTACTCATATAATAACATGTCCAGCTCACACAAACACCATAGAGGGATGGCAATCATTACTACCATCTATTCTAGATCAGGATTCAGAGCCAATGTAAAGTGTAAATTATAGGACAAATTACACTCTTTCCACCCAAATTTTAGAAGTTATCACAAAATGTCCATTAACTTTAATTTGTAACATTATTTCTCTTTGAACTTTGAAAATGTTTGCAAATTTTTCCTTTCAATTAAATTTTTGACAAAAAAAGGCATCCAACACTCATTGGAAGCATTAGTTGTGGGTTTTAAGTATAAAATTATAAAATGACACATATTGACATTACTCTTGACATCCATTATCCTTATTAAATGTGAAATTATGAAGTTACCTATAAGAGAGAAATATAAGAAAAAAAAAATGACAATAAATCCTAAATATTTACACTTGTAACTTAATTATAAGTGTTTCATATTTAATATCTGTAACTCATACTTCAAACGAGTGTTATGTGTATTTTTTTAGTCAAAAAATTAATTGAGGGGGAAAATTCACAAGCTTTTCCAAAGTTCAGGGGGAAAGAATGTTACAAATTAAAATTTATGGGGTATTTTGTGACAAGACCTAAAGTTCAAAGGGAAAAATATAGTTTGTCCTAAATTATAAGTATCATTTCTTTATTCCTTTCAATGTGAGGGCTTTCATTTGCAGTTCCTTTCTATGAACAGGCTTTTAGCTGTTCTTCTGTAGATGGGTATCTTTCATATGATAGATTCTAACTTCTAATTTGGTGGTATAATTTTTAGAACTTTAATGGTAGGGAAAATCACATTAAGATGAATATATATATATATATATACACACACACACACACACAATTACAATTAAAAACAATGTTCTACTGATATTTTTTATACCCTATAATAGATTTTTCCTTTTAACTTTTTAGAAAATTGTATGGTGAGATTAAAAAAATATTATATCAGTGAAGTATAGAGTTATGAATCATCCAATTTTTATTAAGTTCTATTAAATTATTTCTTTTTTTTTTTTTTAATTTTGTTTTGATTTAATGGGACTTTTTTTTTTTTTTTTGGCATGCGACATGGACACGGCCATATGCATGCTCATGCGAGGTTATTTGTCTCCAAGGGCCAAGCTTTGCTAATTAGAAAATGTAGTGGAAAAATGGTTCTACTTGAAAATGATTGGAATGGTATGGTAATGGTTTAGAGTTCCTTAAGTAGGAATTATCTTTTCCTCAATACCGGTATATTAGTTGATGTTATGAATGTCCACATTAAACATTTTCAACGTGTGATATAAAATTGCTCCTATTTGCAGCGTCCCCGTTATGAAGGTTTGATTAACCCACTAATAGCATTTCCAATTGTAGCTAGCTAGATTTTTGCCGTACATGGTACCATCTTTCAGTTTCAGGTTTTCCTTCCCCCACAGATACTTTCGTACCTTAAGATTAAAGTCACTAATTAGCCCGAAAAGTTGACCTTTTTCTTTATGTTTCAACCATAGGGTAGTGGCATTAGTTTTGTGATGGTATCAAACCTTGTAGACAAGAAATAAAAATATAGGGTTAATTTCATAAACACCCCCGACTATGTACCTATTTCATTTTACCCATGAATTATCAAAAACCGTTTATCATGTCCTATGTAATATATAAAACAATTCATTTTGCTCCCTCCATCCACTTCCGTTAACAACTCTAACGGAATTGTTGATGTGACATAGATATTAAGTGTTTTTTATTTGAGAAATAAGTATTATAAAGTAAAATATATATATTATTAAAGATAAATCATGATAAGTGAAAAAATTAATTAATAACCTAATTTGAATTTAAAAAAAATAATCTTAAAAGTAAAGCACTTCTGAAAAAACTTTTTTTTTTCCTCCTTCACACCATGATTTGCTTAGTGAAGCAATTTTCACCTTCTAAAATCCTTCTCTAACCGAAACCCATTTATCCGGCACCTAATCTCTCCCCTCCTTATCCTATCTCTAGCGGCCGACAATCATTGTTCAAAATCTGCTGCATTTTTCGACAGATTGAAGCCAATTGAAGCAGCGAAAAAGGTCTTGAATGCTTACCCTTACCCATGGCTTGACTTCGACTCTCTCACTCACTTGTGTGCCAAAGGCTAATATGATTTTGGAAGCAATTAAGCTTTTAGTAGCTCTAATGGATCAAGACCATTTTTTTTTTTTCCATCTTCATTTTAAATTTTCTTTATTGTTTTATTTCACCTGCAAACTTCCTCAACTTTCTCTCACTTTTCCTACTATGGAATCAGAATGGCAGTTGAGGAGCCTTTGGAAAGAACATTTCATTTTTTATTTTTTAATTTTCAGACTTTCCACTTTCTCTCCAAGCGCCGCCCCCCCCCCCCCCCCCCCCCCCCCCCCCCCCCCCTCTCTCTCTCTCTCTCTCTCTCCGGAGAAGATAATTGAAAAAATATGCTGTGATGATTTGGTATCTTATGGATCTGCAATATCTGGTGTCTGGGTTTCCACTTGTTCGATCTGTACAAGAAGTTTTGGAAGGTGTTAGTGATCCGATATCTATTTGGTTGCCAAGAAAATAAATGTTTCTAGGGTGATTTGTGAAAAAGTTGAGAAAAGGGTTGAGAGAGATTTTTGGACTTTTTAAACATTCAAATTTGATTTTATAATTTTTTAAAATAATTATGACTTATCCATTAAAATATCTTTGATGAGGATATAATACTTATTTATCAAACAAAAAAACCCTCAATACCATGTCACATCAGCAGATCCGTTAACTTTATAGACATAAGTGAATGGAGGGAGGTTTTTGACTTATTTTGTGTATTTAAGGGAGTATAATGAATAATTTTAATAATTCAAGAGTTAAAGTGAACTATGATACATAATTTATGGGACATTCCTAAAATTAATCCAAAAATATATTGATTGACATGGACTCTATTTCACAATCTACTACACTGTGTTCTCAGAAAATCATGATACAGAGTCTCATGTTGCCAATATCTTCCAACTTCTTCGTTGTCAGAAAGATACAAGATCTTCACGTTCAGAATAAAGAAGGCCATAAATCCAAACCACGTCTCGGGTTCTTCTACCATCTCACTCAATGGTAATTGACTTATTTATAACTTTACATTAAATTTTGCATGACATAATAAAATTTTATATGACATAATAAGTCAGTGAGAAATATATCAAAATACATGTAGTTTTAAGTAAAATTATAAATAAGTTAACTGATTATTACAAATTGTTTAAAAGAAAATTAAAATTGGGGACCGAGCCCATGCTCCATAGATAAATAAGTGTTTAGTCAAAGGTCGTTAGTGCTTTTTATTTAGGAATCTTCGGAGATATGTGTTTCTTCTTCTTCTTCTTCTCTCTCTCTCTTTTTTTTTTTTTTTTTTTTTAGAGGAAAACTGTAAGAACTAGTTGGGTCTTTCTTTCCACCAAAAGCTACGAAAACAAATCTCACCAAACACGCAAACAGACAACATCAAATGAAAGTAAACAAAATATCCACATTTCATGAGTTCACTAGCATTATTCTTCCAACCAAATTCCAATAAACTTGGCACTTCTTTCATTAATACACTTTTATAAACCAAGAACAGGAAGGATTGGCCAACTCTGGCTTCAATTTTCAGCCATCTTGCATAATCATGGACGGTATGGAAGGATCTCAAATCTAATTATTGATCATAATTCGCCAACTGGTTCATGCCCTTTTTTCCCTCTAGTACATATAATTACGAAAAAAATAATAATAAAGTATTTTCAATGTGAGCCCACAAAGAAACATGCATCATCCGTCACATCATGATATATAACAACTTTGCGTACCTTTTTTTATCTCCCGCAAAAATAATTAAAAACAAACTCGAGAATTATGTAATAAGATATGAAAAAAATTACCTAGCATTAAAATACGATTCTAAACTGTTTAGATCACAACAAAATTATCCTATATCAAGAGTTTTAGACAAACATACCAAATCATGAACCGAAGTACAGCTGCACATGGAGGTGGAAAATGGCCAGCAAACAATACAAACGATAGGCACAAAAAAACCTTTGAAAGACACTTCATGGTTTACCATTTCAGATTCACAGACGATATAGTACAAGTGTACCAAATGGAATTGGCATATTCTCAAATGTGAGCAAAATCAAGCTTACAGGAAATTCATGGCAAAGGGGAAAAAAAATGTAACAAGGTTATGCTATAAATCTTGGCCTTTATTGATCAATAGAAATGGATAAACCTAAGCACAAAAAGCGGCCAAAAGCAAGCAATAGTTTGATAAGATTAAGACTTAGTGAGATACCAAATAGTATGATAGAGACAATTAATTAATAATTGTATCTGAAAAAAATCACATTTAAAGATAATAAATCAAACCATTTTTCCCTCTATTTCTACTAATTATACAATAAAATGACCACACAGTACCTAATCTTAACCCCAAAAAAGAAAAAAATGGAAACCCACTGCGCTTTTCTCCACAGAGTAAATAAGCAGTGAAAATAAAATAAAATGAAATGAAATAAAATTACACACTCCAATTTTAAGTGATTCCTTTCCTCTTCACTTCGTCATTGAGTATAATAAATTAATAAAAAGAATAATATTTGGTTACCCAAATATAAATTTTTTTTTTTCACCTCTAAGCTAAAAATTTGTAAACAAATGAATTTTTAACTTAATTTTCAGCGGCAGCATTTGGAGAGAAGAACCAGGAAAATAATTAGAAAAACAATGGAAGATAAGCCAATGGCGACACCGAGAACAACCTTGTTTGGGCCGTGGTGGCGGTCCTTGTGGTTGGATTCCTCCGTGTCGGTGTCGTCGTAGTCCGAATTGCTCGAATCGTCGTCCGAAGAGTCCTTCGCCGGAGGCGGCGACATCGGATATCCGTGCCTATCGCAAGGAGCAATGCCCAGCTTCATCTTAGACGACAGAATTGACCTGTTGTAGCAGAGGAAATCGTTGCCGGCGACCTTGAAGACGGCCAATCTGCTGATGAATGTGGCGTTGAACGGCATTACGCCGCGGAAATTGTTGTTCGCCAAATTCAGGTACTTGAGCGTCTTCATGCCGGTGAAGTACCTCGGGATCGTCCCGTTCAGCTGGTTGGAGCTCAGATCGACATGAACCAGATTAGGAATTGCTGAAAGTGACTCCGGTACCGCTCCGGAGAGCGAATTCGAAGCGAGCGAGACGTTCCGGAGCGCAATTAGGTCGCCAATCGTGGACGGAATATCGTCGGTGAACGCATTGTTGGAGAGATTCAAGGTCTGGACATTTTCAAGACGGTTAATCGAGCTCGGAATCCTACCTCTCAGGCGGTTCCCGGAGAAATCGATATGCGTGAGGTTAGGGTTCATGTGGCGGGGGAAGTTTCCGGTAAGATTCGCGCGGGAGATCGTGACGGACCTGAGCTTCTTCATGTTCCCGAGGATGACGAAGGGGCCACTGGAATTGACCTGGACGTTGGAGACGGTGAGATCTGTGAGGTTCTCGAGGCGGGCGAGCCAGACACCGGTGAGGCGGCGGAGGCTGGAGACGGCGGAGAAGGAGCGGAGATTGAGGGCGAGATCGGCGGGGAAGCGAATCGGAGCGATCGGACAGTTGAGGAACTGGAGGGACTGGAGGGTGGCGAGGGACTTGAGGGCCGTGAAGGACAAAGCGACGTCGTCGGAGCAGTTGGCAAGCTTGAGAGCGAGGAGGTGTCGGAAGGGCTTGGAGTTGTCGCAGAGAGTGATGTTGTTGCGGACCAGAGCTGGCTGCGTGCAGGGGTCTCTGGTGGTCGGAACGTTGAGCGACTGGAGAGCTGTTAGCTGCTTCGGGTCCAGAGTCGACGACGCCGGAGTCGGAGACGGAGAAGACGGTGAAGCAGACGGAGCGAGAGGGGAAGTGGAAGAGTGCTTCGGTGGGGAAGGAGACGAAGTTGGGGACGGAGCTGGTGGAATGGCGGAGAAGGCGGTGCCGGAGAGGAGGAAGAGAAGTAGAGCAAGGAAAGTGAGCAGCAATGGCGGTCGGTCCATTGCAGAGTTAGAGAGAGAAAGTGAGGAGAGAGAGAGAGAGAGAGTGGGGTTTTGAAGTGAAAAATGTTGGGAGTCTGTGTTTGTTCTGTAAACAGTGCTCTCTGGGGGACTCAGACAAGTGAGAGTGTGAGCTGGAAATGAGGAGGATTTGGATTAAGGAAGGCGTAGGCGGTTCGAAATTACTCTTTTGCCCTTCAATTTTCTATTAATAACGGTTGTAAGCATAATTTTCTTTTGTTTGTTTGTTTTTTTGGAGTTTGAGGAGTGACTCAAAAAGGTCGATTGAACTTTGTTTGGTGGGGGATGGAAAGTAAACATTTTGGTTATTTATAGGCAATTTTCACAGTAAGGGATGAAAAAATATCGTATCTATAAGTCTATTTTTTATACTATCAGATCTGTATCAGAAATATTAAAAATATAAAATCAATCTTAAATACCCAATTCCTTATCGTAGAAAGATTTTTTTCTTTTTTTCTTTTTCTTTTTTCTTGAGAAATTGTTTGTATGCATTAGATATAGAGGGGCACAATTTCTAATGGCCTGACCTACTTAAAAGACTTTGCATGCTAAGTATATTGAAACCGATTTAGATGTCATAACAGCCCCTTTTTCTTGCATTTCTTGAGGAATTTAATTTTCTGGTTTGATCATTGAATTTAGTAGCCTTCCGGACCTAAACCATGAACACATACTCTCATTTGTCAAAACTTATTTTACTTTAATAACGATGGAGAAAACAAGAACCCACTATCTAACCCTTTTTTTTTCATTCATTTGAGGGATTTTTTTTCCCTTTTCAAAACTATAAGGTAATTCTGACGTCTTTTATTATTATCTTTTTACCATTGTCAAACTGAGAAATATCCTTTCTTTTGTTTTTTATTATTAATATTATTATTAATAAGTAACATTAAAAGTCTGCACGGTCTTTTATACAAATATGATTACAAGGGCTACCGACCAACCAAATCTTTAATAGGTCGATAATGTGAATAAGTGATAGACCAAGGGCATTTATGACTTTTGAGTAACGTGTGACTGGGTATCCGTTGTGGGCAAAGAGTACACTCTGTCTAATAAAAAAATATTAATAATTTGCGTTACTGCAAAAACACGGGTCAAAAAGGACGACCGTCAAAGTGGATTTTTCAATCTCCAAAGACCAATGTAGTAATTTTATCGAAAGAAAAGGGTAACATTATAAGGAAATTCTCTGTTAAAATAAAGAAAAAAAAAAGATAAAGTTTTTTTTTTTTTTTTTTTTTTTTTAAGTTCTGAAGGAAAATAACACGAGCATAACTCATCAGTAGATCGACCATAAAAGACTTTTAGAAAAATGAATTAGGTGAATTTATAAATGATTTTTATTAAGTTATAATTTACAGATAATTATGGATTGAAGAGAATTCATAAATATTTATAAGTTATTCTATTTTCTCATTCCTCGTTGATGTAGGATTTCACCAAGTGATTACTAATTTTTTTTGATACACAAGAAAAATAACATAAGCATAACCCACTAACAGGTAGCACAAAAAACCTTTAAGATGAAAAATTAAGTAGATCTTATTAAATTATAACTCCAAAATAATTACAAAATAGATAAAAGTTGCAATATACCTAATTGATTATTTCGGTCGGTCTTTCGTGGTCGTCAGCTCCTTCTCTTTTGGTTATTTTATTGTTTCATTAATTTATTTGTCTTTTTTTTTCTTTTGCACTTTATTTTTAAGATAAGATACTCCAAAATTCCAAATATTCTTTTAACTATGGCAAATTGGAAGCTAAAAGAAAATAATAAAAATGAATAACTTGTTGTGAAAATTCGAATATATGCTCACAATATCCCAAAAAAAAAAAAAAAAAAAAAAACCTCTTATAAAAAGACCAAAAGAAATAGGAAATAGGCCATACTTTTAGAGTGAGAAGTAATTATCTCTATCTAATAATTATTTTTCTTTCCTTCTTATGCTAAAAGACGATATTACCTAATTACACATATTATAAGTATTTACATTACAGTCAGGGCATGTGCTCCCCTCAATTTTTTAAAATTTAAATTATATCTATAGTTTTTCTTAAAAATTTGTAATTTACCCCATTTAAAAGTTTTTTTTCTCAAATATGCCCCTCCTCAAAGTTTTTTTTGTTTCCCTCAAATGTGTTCTATAACACTCAACTTATTCTTATATTAAACTTTTTATACTATAAAATTAGAAATTTAAAATTTTTCTCCTTATGTATATCCCTACTAAGGGAAATTTCTGAATACATCACTGATTATAACACGATTTTTGTTCAGGTTTTAGATTAATGATATTCAGGTACAAATATACTATGTACTAATTTTCTTACTACTAAAATAATCGGAGACAAATATTCTGCACAACTAGGTGGATTAGTTTAATCCTGGCAGAGTCCTAGCAATCGCTTAATACACACTAATGTGTCACTGCATTTTAAAATTATTATGTCTCCTATTTTTATCTCTTTGTATGAGAACTTTGACTATGTCATGCCTAAACCAGATCCACTGAACATCACCCTAGTCTAGTTAGGTCACTGCTTATGTATCTATACATATTATGGAAAGCAGAATACGAAAAAGTTTTTATTTTTAGTCCTTTGGGTTTTTTTTTATGGATAAATCTGTGGTTTTAGGGGCTCTACCACAACTTACGGTAGAGTCACTTTTTGGACCGTTAAGATTTAATCGGACGGTTCAAATGTTGATGGTGTATCATATTATCATACACCTTGTCTTATATAATCCTTCCCACCCAAAGTCTTCTCCGTCGCCGGCGATCTTCCCGCCGCCGGCGACCGACGCCGGCGACCACCTCCGGCCGCCGTCCGGCCACCTGCCACCGGCGATTTTCTGCCTCTTCTCTTCTTTCTCTCCCGTGGCGACCACCTCCGGCGCCCCCACCGCCGGCCGGCCGCCGGCCACCCCCTCTCTCTTCCTCTTTTTCTCTCTTCTCTTCTCTCTCTCTTCCCCTTTCTCTCTCTTCTCCTCTCTCCTCTCTCCGGCCGCCGGCGACCCCACCCTTTCTCTCTCTTCTCTTCTCTCTCTTCTCCCGCGACCCCCCACCCCCGGCCCCGGCCCCAGCTCCTGCTGCCCCTGTCGCCCCCCACCCCAAGCCCCCCCCACCCAGCCCCGGCAACCCCAGCCACCCCGACGAAAGGGGAAGAGAGAGAGGGGAAGAGAGAGAAAGGGGAGGAGAGAGAGAAGATAAGAGAGAGAAAGGGGAAGAGAGAGAGGGGGGAGTGGGGGGCGGCCGGGGCTGGCGCCGGTGGTGGGGGGGGCCGGGGCTGGGGCCTGAGCTGGGTGGGGGCCGGGGCTGGGGGGTCGCGGGAGAAGAGAGAGAAAGGGGAAGAGAGAGAGAGGGGTGGGGTCGCCGGCGGCCGGGGCTGGGTGGTGGCGGCCGGGGCTGGGGCCGGCGGTGGGGGGGGGGCCGGGGGTGGGCGGCCGCAGGAGAGAGGAGAAGAGAGAGAAAGGGGAAGAGAGAGAGGGAAGAGAGAGAAAGGGGAAGAGAGAGAGGGAAGAGAGAGAAAGGGGAAGAGTCGCCGGACGGCCGGCGACCGGAGGTGGGGGCCGGGGGTGGGTCGCCGGAGTTGGGGGTGAGTCGCCGGCGTCGGGGTGGGTCGCCGTCTTCGGCGCCGGCGACGGAAATGTCGCCGGCGACTGAGAAGATTTTAGGTGAAAAAATTTAAATGAGGTAAGGTGTATGATAATATGGTACATCCCTTATATATCAACCGTTCGATTTAAATCGAACGGTTAAAAAACTGACTCTACCGATAGAGTCATAGGGAGAGGCTCTACCACAGCCTCTCCCTTTTTTTATAATTATTTTTCATATTCGTCCTTTTATTTTTATTTTTTATTTTCATTTTACTTTCAGGTCTTTTTTTAATTGTCATTTTTTTATATTCCGAACCTTTCTTCATATCGATATTTTATTTTTGTTTTAGCCCTCTCTCTCTCTTTTTTTTTTTTTTTTTTTTTTTTTTTTTTTTTTTTTACATGTTAGTCCTTCTATTGGTGCCTGTTTAAGCTTTTTTCTTCTTTTTTTTTTAAATATGTTTTATTAAAAAAAAATTTTGGTAATTTTTCATATTCATATAAATTTTCTCAAATACGTCCAACCATTTACATATCACATGCTTCAAACATGGTATAGCTATATGTTGGCTTAAATTCTCAATAAAAATTATGATGATATACTTTGAATCAAGAATTTCTAGTCGATTTTCTTGAGTGTGAAGCTAAACTTATCCGGAAGAATTTTTTTAGAACCGCAAGAAAGATGAGAAGGAATAGAAGCAGAGCTTTGAGATTTGAAGTATTAAAATGAAAATTATGGGAATGAAAATTGAAGCTTGAAGATTCAAGTGTTCAAAAAGTGATGGGAGAATGATATTAAATGCATCTAGACCTAAGTTTCTAACAGTATAAGTATTACATGATCATAATTTGAGTACTTATCTCAAAAAGATTTTTATTAATAGGTTTTCAAAGCACCTATTTTAATTGAGTTTTATAAATACTAAATTTGGATTTTGGTAAAGTAATTTTTATCTGTAATACCAAAATAATTTGAGAAGAAAAAAGATACGGCACTAAAGTTTATGAGCATTATGATTATAAGTTTCTTTTTTCTAATTTTGACTTCTCAATCATCATCTTTGAAAACACAATTTACATTGTTAAATAAAAAATACATATGTAAAAAACTTGAAGATTAAAACTAAGAGTAAAGGTAAAACATATGTTTTTGAGGATTAACTTAAGGATAAAGGTGAAAACAAATGTGTCATCTCTATATAGATATAGATGGGTTAAATCGAAGAATTTTTCATTTATTTTCAATGCGGGACAGTTACAAGTTTTTTATTATTTTATTTTATTTTTTTGAAAGTTTTTTCATTTTTTTTTTGGCAATGTGGAATTGCTGCATTTTATGATTTGGGTAATTTAATTTGGTAATAATGTTGATAACAATTTTTTTTTTTAAATATCGTTAATTATTAAGACGAGAGGGATTGGAGTCCGCACTCTGTGAACTTTCTATATTATTGTTTATTTATTAAAATAAATATATGGTGCACTGCACCACGATAGTAAAGCATCATAGTTTCACAAGGTTGCCTCCATTCACCATATATTTGATAGATGTGACGCAGAGATTAGCTAATTTCCAGACTCAGCTGAGTTCCACACTGAGGAATTAGGAAGTGAATGTTAAACTAAGAACCCCGAAGAAGCTAGCTAGATGCACAAGAAGGCAACACTTAAAGGAGGCCTTGTGGCCAAGCCACCCTCGGCCATTAGAAGGGCTCAACCGAGCCCACTTGGGCCTCTCATCTGAGTCGCCCGCCTTGGACCAATTCGATTATGAAATCATCATTCGGATTTAATAATGTGTGATCCTCTGGAAGATAGAGTTGGGGTGGAGGTCTACTATGTGATATTCAAGTATGACCCCAAAGGTTGCATCTTTGATCGCTAGAGGAGACCTGTTCAATTCCACATGACAGTCGAGGCACTCCCGTTGAATGCCGCACGGATATCGCCTACTTTTTGCCAAAAACGCAACTCATGTGCATAAGAAGAAACAACACTACTCTGGCGGATCGCCGTGCTTGCCACATGCGGTCCTTCCACTACCAACACATTGCAATTATGTTAACATGACTCGCTAGCAATGTCGAATACAAAAATTCATCATAAGCTTTACAAGCTAATTATTGGAAAACCATAAAGAAAATAACATAGAACTTAACATTGAGATACAATCCTAATCCAATGTTTGAAAACTTTCTCGTGGCTGACTTCAACCATAATGGAACATATTCAAGTATTTGTATATAATTATATTAAATATATGCAGTCAAAATAGCCAACTCTATTTTTTTTTTTTTTTTGAACTTGAGAATGAAGAGATTCAAAATCAACACTTTATAATTGAATTAGATGTGAAATTACCATTAAATTATACATGCACTGACAACAGTTAACTGTATTGAATATTGCAAAGAAGATAACAAATTAAATCGAAACCATACAAAATAATAACAAATCACTATAGGCAAAGTTTGGTTAGGCTGAATGTTCAATGTTCCACCCTTCAGTCTCTGTCCAATCTTTTATACACTTCATATCAAAGGATAACTTATCAGAAAGGATCTATAAAGTTGGGGAAAAAAATAACAATAAACTGAGAGATACAGAAACAAGCACAAGATTTTTATTTTTATTTTTATTTTTTTAAGTACTAATCTGATCGGAAATTCAACATATATGGGGCATATCTTCTAGAAGCTATTGCTACAAGATGATGATACTACTTAAAATTTTTCCATTTAGGTGGACCTAAAAAATATTCTTACTATCAGAAAACTTAGTATTAACGTTAGGAAAAGTTAATTTTTTTTTTTTACATAATTATCTTTATTAGGAATTTTATTTATTTGTAATTATTATAATTTAGAATAAATCTTAATTTTAGTAGATTTGTAAGTATTATGTAACTTACACGATTATATATATTACAATTTGTACTTATATGAGAGCTCATTAATAGTATTCCTTATTAATGAACTATTTGTTATAAAATTCTCTGTTAAAAAATTAAAAATAAATAGATTAAAGTTTTCCTTTTTTAGTATACAAGGAAAGTAATACAAGCCTAACTTACTGACAAATCGACCACAAAGAACTTTCAGAAAGATGAATTGGGTGTATCCATAAGTGAATCTCATTAAATTATAACTTTCAGACAGTTATAGACCAAAAGAGAACCCATGAACATTTATAAGCCACTCTATCTTCTCATTCCCCATTGATGCCGGACTTCACCAAGTGGTTACCAATAATTTTGATACACAAGAAAAATAATACAAATATAACCCACTAACAGATTAACCACAAAGGACTGTTAAGATGAAAAATTAAGTAAATCCTATTAAATTATACCTTCCAGCAGTTACAGATAAAAGTTGCAGTATATCTAATTGATTATTTCGGTCGGTCTTTCGTGGTCTCCAGCTCCTTCTCTTCTGGTTATTTTTACTGTTTCATTAATTTATTTGTCTTTTTTTTTTCTTTTGCACTTTATTTTTAAGATAAGATACTCCAAAATTCCAAATATTCTTTAAACTGTGGCAAATTGGAAGCTAAAAGAAAATAATAAAAAAGAATAACCTGTTGTGAAAATTCGAATATATGCTCACAATATCCCAAAAAAAAAAAAAACCTCTTATAAAAAGACCAAAAGAAATAGGAAATAGGCCATACTTTTAGAGTGAGAAGTGATTATCTATACCTAATTATTATTTTTCTTTCCTTTCTTATGCTAAAAACGATATTACCTAATTAGGCATATTATAATCATGCACGGATTTACATTAGAGTCGGGGGCATGTGTCCCCCTTAATTTTTAAAATTTAAATTATACCTCTATATTTTCTTAAATTTTGTAATTTGCCCCACTCAAAAGTTTTTTTTCTCAAATGTATCTCTACTCAAAAGCTTCCTCCCCCCTCCTCAAATGTGCCCTATAATACTCAACTTATTCTTATATTAAACTTTTTATCCTATAAAATTATTAATTTTAACTCCCCTTTTATGCGGAACTAACTCCCCTTTTATTTTTCTAAAAGCCTAAGATCATTTCCAATATATTTGTCTGTGTCAATGTTATAATTGTTACAAAAGAGTGCGAAAAATAATAATATCATGCCTTATATTCTAATCTGTAATGTTATTTCTCATGGTATATCTATTTTTTGTCATCATTATTATGCTTTGGAACTCTGAATATTTAGTATTAGATAATTTTAAACAAAAAAACTTGATAGTTACATGAAAAAAATAAACATACCAGTCAATAAAAAATAATATTAAATGAGTTGACTTAAAAAAAAAGATTAAAAAAAAATAAGAATTGGGTTGAATTGAGTTGGTTTATCAAACACCCTCTAAGTTTGCTACCTTTTAAGTTCATGTCAAATTTTTTTCTAGAAACAATTATCCAAATAACCATAATTTTTTTTTTTCCAATCTATAAACCAACAAAACACAGACTCCCTCATCTTGACCAATATAACATAAACTGTAATTTATTTTAGTTTAATTTTATGATATTAATTTAATATTATTTTTTTGTATCATATTAATACAATAATCTTTAAATTTATATCATTCAAATACCTTCCTCCATTTTCTATACCAAAATCCACTCAAACTATATAAAGACAAACTATAATGGGCCCAACGTTCTAATTCTTCTTTTTATTC
Source organism: Ficus erecta (assembly GCA_008635985.1). Taxonomy (NCBI): domain Eukaryota; kingdom Viridiplantae; phylum Streptophyta; class Magnoliopsida; order Rosales; family Moraceae; genus Ficus; species Ficus erecta. The sequence continues at coordinate 511,547 of BKCH01000120.1, read as the reverse complement.
AAACTAATTTTCTATCAAACATCACAAGTGACCAACATTTTCTTTTCCTGCACTCTTCATTCATAAGTATTTTGCTCGTGTGATTGCAGCAAGTGTAAACGGACTACTTTGCTTGGACCCCAAGCTCGCAAATGCCGAGCACTTCTCCTTCAAAGACATTCACCTACCTTTTTATTTATTTATTTTATTTTTTTATGTTGAAGGAATTCAAGTGTGACACTCTTTCACTTCCTGAATTTTAAACGTCTCAAGATAAAATAAGGGACTCGAACCTTAGACTACTATTGTAGTGAGAGTCTAAGAAGTTAGCCCACAACCACTCCGCCTAGGGGGCGAAGGCATTCACCTACCTGGCAACACATCAAACCCCCTTGGCCGAAGGTAACCCCGTCCAAGGAAATTCCTTGTTAGTTTTAGAGTTCAAAAAAAAAAAAAACAAATGGCAAGACCATCGTTCTTAATAGATTAATATTTTGAGATGGAATGATTTAAGCATGTCACAATGTGAAAGAAGAGACAATTAGAACTAGATTTTATGTTAACTTCAACAATTTCATTTTATAGTCTGATGAACACCCCCTTTTACGTTAACTTAAACAATTTCATTTTATAGTATGATGAACACCATTGACATCACTTGTCATTGGGCAATTCTTGAACTTTACAAACTAGTTGTTCCAAAACACCAAAAAAAAAAAAAAAAAGAAAGTGAAAATCTTTGCAAATTCTTCTTTGCTAACTGAAAAAACCGACTAGTATCGTAAATCTCTGATTCCCACCAGTGAGTGGTAAAAAAAAAAATTTCATCATATAAGGAAAACTCTCTTGTGGTAACCTTAACAATCTATAGAAATGCAGCTCTGGGCAATGGTGTTGCTGTCCACTTTGCTGACAAACGGGTTAATCTTGACCCAAACAAGAGAGAAGACAGAGGCCAAAAGCACGGACCAAAGTACAACAATGGTGGGAGTTCGGTTTTGGCGACCCATGAGACCCTTGAGGAACGGGTAGAGATGAAAAATCACCCAAAAGGCGAAGAAAACTTTGCCAAACAGTGGACCCCAAGCTTCATATCCTTTGTTTAAGGCGTCGGAGAACCCTGCAACTACGCCAACCAAGTTGACGATGAGAAGGGTCGTCGGAGGGATCAAAAGTGTTGTCCACTTGATGATGTAGAGCTCCCCGAACTCTGAGTCATCGGCTGCCTTTGCAGTGACTGTGAAGTTGGTGTCAAGGCCGGCCAACATCTTGAGGAAGCCTTGGAAGACGGCGAAGAGATGAGCTGAAACGCCTCCGATCACCCAAAACTGCTCATTACGCCAGAACTCTTCGATGGTGACTCCGCTCCACCGCAACTCGAGAATGCTGGTGGTGATGATGGATATGAAGAGGCAAAGGAACAGAAGACTTGCAAGGTTTGATAGCTGAATCAAGGCAACATTAGTAAATGCAAAATTAGTTTCTTTGTGTTCTTTCAATAATGTTTTTAGCAAAGGGTGTTCGTTCTTCCAAAGAAAGGTGTTAGTAGTAGAAGCGTTTACCGTTGGTATGATAAATTTCCCCGTGAGAAGGCAAATTGCGGGCAATGAACAGTAAGAAACGAGAGGGAAGGATGTAAAGGGGTAAACAATGGTGTTGATGTAAGCCAAGCGCTGTAGCCACTTGAGGCGACCTCCGGCAAAGCCATACCAAAGGGGACAGTGCCGGCTAAAGAAGATCTCAACGGATCCGAGAGCCCATCGCAGAACTTGGTGAAGCCTATCGGACAAGTTGATTGGTGCTGACCCCTTGAATGCAGGCCTAAAGGGCATGCAGTACACCGACCTCCATCCGCGGCAATGCATCTTGAAACCTGTTAGGATATCCTCTGTGACTGACCCATAAATCCAACCAATCTGCGAATACGGAACACAATAGTTGTTGGTAAGAAAGTAACAGATTATGTCTATGTGCTATAGAGAATAAGCATTCAAAACAAAATGAAAAAAAAAAAAAAGTACTTACTTCTTTTCCCCATTCTGTTTTCTCTTCATAACCACAACTAATGACATGGATCGCCTCCATGATCAATGTTGACGGGTTAACAGAATCGGGCACTCCACCGTTCTCCATCAGCGTAGACTCGATGAATACAGATGATAATCCAAACGTTTTCTCAAAGCTCATCTGGGAGATGAGCATTGACCTCTCATGCTCATCATAATCTGCTCAAATAGAAAACACGAATGCATTTATGGATCATGAAAACTATATCGTGAATTTGTTTAAATCGAAGTTATAGGAACACTAGACTTACTATCAATTTCCCTGAGGTTGAATATGGCGGCATCTAGCTCTTCGCGTTTTGTGTCTTTATAAAGCTCTGATAGGTCTTTAGTCGGCTTCTTTTGGGGGCAACAACAAGAGCAGCAGCCGCACCACGAGCAAGATGAGGATGGTTTTGTTAGTGTTGGCAAAGAAGCAGGACTATATCCATAAAGCGCTTGCCTATTGAAGACGGTACCCGTCCCCACATAAACCGGTCCTTGTATACCATCAAGTCCTCTCATGTTAACCTGCGTAATTAAAAATCACCACATTCTGAAAAATCCTGCTTGGCAGCAGAAACCACTGAAAGATCATGCTATTGAACTTACGTCGAAGAAAACTGTGTTGCGATTGGCATATCGATCACTGCGGTCAATCCCATCAAACCTCTGCGGGAACTGCACATAGCAGAGACCTGGGCCAAGTTGAGGGTCCATCAAGAAACACATAGCCTCACGAATGGCCTTACTGTTGTTAACGTAGTGGTCACAGTCGAGGTTAAGTATGAACGGCGCGTTTGTAAGAATCGCAGATACTCTAACCTGTATAAGCCCAAGCATTCAGGTCTAAGTAACGATTTTCAACGCAACGGTATGTAATATCCGAACTTTTAAGAGTAATACCAGAGCATTTTCAGCACCAGCTTTCTTGTGATGCGGGTAACCGGGTCTCTTCTCTCTAGAGACATAGACCAGACGTGGCAGTTCGTTTCCTTCTATGTCCTGGGCACCGGTATTTCCAAGAAAAACCTGAAGGAAAAAATGAAGACAAACGTATGTCATGCTAAGGGTGAACCGCTATAAATCTTGCAGGTGCTTTCTTGTCGTTTTCTTATTTTATTACTCTCGTTAGTAAAGGATTAGGGCGTTTAGCTCGTAACACACTAACACTAGATTCAAAGATTGAAAACAAAGTTCTGTTGACACTTATTAATAACTAAAACAAATTAACAAAAAAAAAAAAAAAAAAAACCTGGATCATGCCGGGGTGATCACGTGTGTTATTCCCGGGCCAAGATGTTCCGTCTTGCATAGTCCAGCCGTCTTCTGGTGTTTTCTGAGCTTTTGCCACTAATGCATTAATTCTCACTTTGAACTCTTCATAATCTCTCTACACCAGTTCAAAACAAAATAATTATCACAAAATGCTTTCAAGATTATATATTGTTGATCGAACTGAAGCGACTAATAAGCTTTAAAATGATTTACTTTCATTGCTCGGCGTTCCTTCACGAAAGAAGGCTGAATTTTATCCTTCAGATAGTCAATCTTCTGTGAGAAGTAGAACTCGGGAGCACGTGGTTCGATTGCGAATTTGTTGCAGAACGGAACCCACTTCCTTGCGAAATCGGCTGTTTCAACTAAAGATTCGAAGGTAAGCATGGCAGCACCATCATCAGACACATAGCAGGAGACTTTATCGACGGGATAGTCCACTGCAAGGATGGAAAGCACCGTGTTGGCTGTGATCAACGGTGGTTCTTTCATTGGATCGACCGTACTCACAAAGAAATCCACAGCAGCAAGCTCTGATGGCTCGCCCTCTCTTTCGTACCTGTCATTCAATTACATATCCAAACATAGAGCCGAGTGAGGCTAGAAAACATTGTGTTCATAGGCCAAATAACAAGTTCAATTATTGCTAAAACTTGGTATTGCAGATGAAGAAGTGAACCTTGCGGAAAGCCTGTCAATGTATGTTTCCCGACTGACCGGAGACCATTTGGGAAACTGATCCAACACCCAAGAAACGGCAAACCAGATCTCACAGATAACTGAGGTCATCCATACACCGTAAGCACTGTCAACGGGGTGCGTTACTCGGTACTGGAAAAAGAGAACCAGAATGATCAATCTGATGACTATCACAATCCTGTAGGGAGTGAGTTTGCTTTTGGAAAGTGGAATGAGAGTTGATAGTGGTTGTGCACCCGCACCCTCCGGGGACCTGCAAAAACAATCTGATTGTGTCATATTTTCTAGTCTCGAAAGGTAAATATGTCTGCTAAAACTAATTCATAAACCAAAACCACTGATAATGAGCAAATTTATACTTACTGTTGTTCTTCCATCTGCTGCTCAGGTGGGACTTGAATCTCCTCTTTTTCGGTCTTAGTCGGGGTCTTTTTCTTCTTGTTCTTTTTATCCTTCCAGCTCTCTACTCTATTCTTCCAAATTGGATTCCCGGACTCGTCATTCATTTCTTCAAGGGAAACAAATCGACATGATAAATGATATAACATGAGAAAGTAAATGAAATCCAGAGACCGAATGATGCAAACGTAAATGAAAAATTAATGTCTTACCACTATCCACTGTCGAAACACTGCTGATATGCCTAGCATGAAGTCCCACATCCTGTGAAAACCGATACTCAATTTTCAATCCTTACACCGTATAGGCATAAAAGGGAAGACGAGCGCGTATGGAAGTTTACTATTCTTCTGCTTGGAGGTGCCAAGTGAACAAGGGAATTATACAAAAAGGCATTCTTAATCTTACCTTTGGTTCATTATTGAGGTGAGACGCCATGGTGGATGTAGTTTCTAATATGTTCGTTTCGCCGTCGTCAGTCGGTGAATCCTCTACAGAAAGCAAAGTAACGCATAGCTTAGAAATCATGGCAATCAAACGTGTCTATTCTACATAAAACACAACGAAAGCATTTATTGAACACGAATTCAACGAGCCATTATCCTCTCAAATGCTACCTTTATAACATAAAGTATCAGTTACCAGCCTCAAACTAAATTTTCACGGCCTCATTCACATACAGCATGTAATAGGAACCGAACAAACATGTAATACGACCGATGCATAAATCCGTCCTAGATAAAGCTTGGTTAAAAAAAAAAAAAAGAAGAAAGTTTTACTTGTAAAGATTCACAATCAAGCGCCAAGAACTTATTTAGTTTTGCAAAAAATATTGGTAATAACGAATCCTAACTTGATCCCACTATCAGACATACCTCCATAGGGCGTGCCACACCGCTGGCAGACTTTACGCCCCTCCTTGATCTCGTAACTCAAACAGTCCTTGCAAATGGGGAAATTGCACTCATGGCAAGCCACGAAGACCTCGCCATTGGCATCAAGCCCCACTTGATCACCACAAGTGTTGCAGACGGGAATCCCAGATTGCATCATCTTGCTCTAGCTCCCACTCTTCCTGTGCTCTCTCAATCTCTATTTGGTCACTTTTTTTTATATGGAAGGAAGACCCCAAACACCATAAAAGGGTAGGTTGGTCTTTACATGAGGGTAGTGCAAGCATGTCTTTTTTCGTGCTCAAAGGCGGTGGAGATTAATGGTGGTTGGATGGTTGTGTGGAGGTTGAGTTGTTGGTTTTCATTCTTCTTGCAGAGAAAGAGAGATGAGAAGCAACGTCTTTTTTATTTTTGTTTTTGGATTTAAAATAGTTATTTTTTCTGTGAAAAGAGGAAGGAGTCCGAAATTTTTGCTGGAAGTTTAAGGAAGGTTTCGGTTAGGATGGGTACATCTTCAACCAACAATACCTTACAGAAAACAAACCAAAGCCTTGCATGTTACGTCGACTTAACTCCAGGCATTGGCCTGCCCTTATATATACATACATACATACATATATATATATATATATATATATTTCGGTTTCAAGTTCGAACAATTTCAACTCCAAAGTTGTTTTCCTTTTGGCTTTTGAGCAAACAGTATGGTGTTTCTTCTCGAAATTTTTTTTATTTGTTGTTTTTTACTTTCTCGGACTTGAATCCTGGACTCAATATATTGAAAACAACTCACGTACCCGCTAAACACCGATTACATATAGTGTTCGTTTTGAGTCGCATCCAATTAGTGTTCGTAGATGAACAGAAAATATTTTCAGCTCTAGTAAAAATGAATTTGCATGTAGCTGCCTCATTCTTCAATTGTTGGAGTCATTCAAATGTCATAAATTTATTTGTTACTTTATTTTATATCCTTTAGTTACTTTTCGAAAACTTTAATTATAGAAGAGAGGGGGAAAAAAAAAAAAGTAAATCAGATAGAGAAGTTGGCTTTTTACAATCATAATCCAGTCAGTTGTACACTACCACTTCCAGTCTTCAAGAGATCCGACTTACCAACTCAAAGATATTAAATTCTCACTTCTTTGTACCTAACTTTACTTTCAATATATATATATATATATATATAGACACACACACACACACAAACACACATATTTTTTAAGCACCAAAGTTTACTGTTAGTCGTAGGATTTGGATGCGTAGGACACAGGTCACAGGATAAAATTAAGGTAGCATCAGATTATTATGTTCCAGTAGTCTGTAACCACAACATACATGTAAAATACCATAAAAAGACAAAAAAAAAAAAATAACATACATATAAAACCCAACTACATTCTGGAAAACTATATAACAATAATAAATAAAATTAATAATAACAATAACAATGATAACAATAGTAATAATAATAACTCGATTCGATTTTGGGAAATAATTTCTATATAAGAAACCTAAATTCCTGATTGACACTACAGAATTGACAAGTTACTTTTTATAAAGCTACAATGTAAAACATTCTATCATCCCAACGGGGGAAAAGGAGAAAAAAGAAAAAAGAAAAGCCTGAGCTTCTGCGCCTAAAATCAATGATACAACAAAATTCCCACGTGCCTGACTAGAATAGATAGAGAACCTACAAATCGTTAGCGGGCCAATCAGCCACTGTATCTGTGATAACCTCTGCGAACTTTACGTTGACATCCAACAGAGCTTCAAGGTTGAGATGAAATGATTTCCGGAGTCGGTCATCGGTTATCTCACCAGGAGTTTTCGCTGGCAAGACTCTATGGTTGTTCAGCATTGATCTACGAAACAGAATAGACCTTCACCACTTTCGTTGTGTCGCATACAATAAGGTTTTCCGATTCTGTTGGAGTGGTACATAGCCAATTCACCTGCCGAGGCATTATGTCCAGGATGAGAAGTTAAAAAAAAAAATAAAAAAAATAAAAAAAGGAAGAAGAAGATTGCAATCCAGGAAGTTTTCTAAAAGATAGAAGAGTCACCTTTTTAGTCAGATTGATGTTAAATGGTAGAACATTAATGCTGCTAGTAGTTTGTTCTGTATCAAGATATCTGGACCAATCCCACACCTTTACCGACTTATCATTTCCACCGGAAACTATGAATTTTCCTCTCCCGCCAAATAGCGAAAATGCCCTGAACAATTGTACAGGTCAAATAATTGAAAATAGCTTCTTTCAAGTAAAGAATGTCAGTCATCCAAAATTGCACTCAAGTGAATTACTTACACACAAGACACTGCAGCAGTATGCCCCCCCAAAGTATAATCCAAATGTAGCCTTTTTCTTCCATTTTGTTCCGAGTTTTCTGTGTCGGGGGTTCTACTTCTGTTTTTGGATCTATTCTGAGATCCTCTTTGGGATCCTGTAGAAGTTTGTGACTTAATTACAGCAAGTTCAGATTCGATATCAATGACATCGACGACTCCATCACCCCTTGCAATGGCACAAACCTTGCCAGATTTGTCTAACATATCAATATCTGGAACCGCAATGGCGTGAATGAAAGCAGGATTAAAGCATTGCCCTGTGTTACCACCATTGTTATCATGTAAAGCTGTAGCAAAGAAAAGGAACGACTCAAAACAAATCCCATTAATCAGTTGACGTCACAATAGTCATTGAAAGAAAAGGAGATTGTACAGGGAGGGAGGAAAAAAGTACCCACCAAAATCTACAATTTTGTGGGGACGCCCTTTGGAGAAGTCCCACATCACGAGTTTGGAATCAAGGCCTCCACTGATAACTAAAAGAACAGCGCAAAACATAATTCTTTGTCAAACATTTTTTTTTTACCAGATTTTGGAAGAAGATGGATGCAAGTAAAATATCAATCTGCATTGGACTATTAGTATCAAAACTCCCATTACATAATGCTAACAAATAGCAGGAGAACTTGATTAATAGCAAATAAACCACTGAAACCTAAATGATACTGGCCACAAAATCATTTCGTAGGCACTTCCCAAGAAGCAGCCATGAAATGGCCAGCATTCTTTTCTACTTGTACTGGCATTTCAAACTGGTAAGCTCCCAAACCTAACTAAAAATTTGAGTAACCGTCTGACTCTTAACTAATGCTGTATCTTCCGGCCCAATAAATAACTAGTGTTAGAACACAAAACCCAAGAAAAAGGTAACTAGCACTATTACAGACGTCTACATGATTATTTATTTACTCATTGTAACGCTAAGAGTGCCCTTTAACTAACTACCTTACAGAATTCATCTTATGTCTCAAAAAACTTTCAACTCGGTAATGAAAATGCATAAAGTTAATCTGTAATATACAAGCAGTTGAACCTGAGTTAAAACTGAATTAATCCTATACTTGTTAACATCAATATCACCTGTAGGTGCATGCATTTGGATATTTGTAGATAGATGGATATAGATAAAATGAGATGCTTAGTAAGAGAGAATTAAAAATTCATGTAAAAATACCTTCCCAGGATCTCCATGGAAGGAATTGCACGCTGCTACAAATCTATCATACATGGTTAAGGTGACAGATGTGGATAAAGATCAAAAGATAGACAAGGAACTCAGAAGCTTGGACGCTCGGTCAAGAAGCAATCCAAAACAAAGAAAGAAAAAGATATCTATGCAGAAGTTTTTCCGATTAACCAACCTGGACTTGACGTTAATGTTGTATCACAAATCATAAGTCCAATAAAACAAGTTCATTTTTCTAAGAAAGGATACACTTGTGTGGCCAGCTCTCAATGTTTTATAAAGACATTTCTGACTAATGTCTATGATCTGCCATAGAGATTGCAATGAACATTAGAAGCATAATAAAAGAAACATAGCAAAATGTCAAACCTTTTATAGCTTCAAATAACAACAGAACACGTGCTAATATATGCATTAGAGAGAGAGAGGCAGAGTTAATGATCTTGCGAGTAAGGCCAATACATATGAAACTAATGTTATGTTACAAACTCAGAGCTGTATCCTCTAAATAGCCTGACCAGGTAAAATAAGAAAATAACTTTGTCAATCAGATAGTGTATACAAATATGAGATTAACAGCCACTAAAACAATCACCACACTTTCCCGGGACAAAAAATGTCCAATGACCATATTTTCAGCATATCCCTTTATGAGTGGAAAACCTAGCATAAAATTTTGTTTGTGCCTATAAGCATGTCTACAACTCGCAGTACAGAAAAAAGCCACTGAAAAAAAAAAAAAAATCACACACACACACACTAAGAACTGTGTCTTTAGATGGTAAAAAACCTTAACATCGCCACCATCATCTGCAGCAGCAAGAAACGAAGACTTGTGATTGCACGCAATCTGCATGGACAGGGTTAATCTATTGTCAGGAAAAATACTTCTACCACCAGATGCAATTTCTCTTAATTGATTGATCAAATTCTTCCCCTCCCTATAAGTACGAAAAGTCCAACTCACTAGATGCATAGAGCAAGCTCATAATGAACTTTTACGAATATCTTTCTTGAAGAATGTGATAACTGAAATGTGAGATTACTACCCTAAACAGTTTTAACACCTGCGAATCAAGAGTGACACGCAATATTGCTCAGATGCATACATTTTCTGCCCTTAGTAAACTAAGTTAAAACTAATGTCTACCTGATTTATCTCCTCCTTATTATAGTCATAAGTCTCCAACGGCTTCAATTCGTTGGCCTGCACAACAGAAAGAAGACAACATATTAGTAAACAAACAAAACTATAACATCATCCAACAAAAATCCCATATGCCAAAAAGGAGCAAAGGTTTCAATCTTGAACAGAGCAACTTCTTCATTGACGCCGTGAATGATTTACCAGGTGAACATCAAAGCTCTTCACTTCCTTTCCCGACGAAACATAAATGACATTTTCATTTCCTGAATCAAGCAACATTTTTTTTTTCAAAACAAACATACAATAAAGGATTTATATCATCAGAAGGATCAAATACAAAAAACATAATTCCAAGAAATGATCACAAACCAAACTGGTGAAGAAGGGGGAAAAAATCAAAATCAAAATAAAATCTCCAAACCAATCTACCAAGTTTCAAAATTTAACATTACTCCAAAGTTATAGTGCAAAGTTTCAAACTTTACGAACGGAAAAAAAAAATTCAAAAAAAAATACCTGACTTGAAGCAAATGGATGACAAAGGTTCGTTGGCAACTTCCATGGTGTGAACGACGTCTTTGCATCGCATGTCAAACCAGCAAACGCAACCGTCCTGTTGTGTACGAACAGAGATATCCATTGTTAAAGCTGAAGCTGATCGAAATTGTGGTTTTTTTTTTTTTTTTTTTTTGAAAGAAAAGAGGAAGAGGGAGAATAGTACCTCGGCGGTGGTGAGGAGGAGGCCGGGGGTGTGACGTGAGGCGATGCAGCAGGTGGCGGTGGCCTTGTGGCCCTTCAGTCGCCTTGGGTTTGTCTCCGCCATCTCCGCCGTCTCTCTCTCTCTCTCTCTCTCAAACTGCCATGGAGTTTGGCCATTCTTTCTGCTGGAACTTCTGAGCAGAGGAGAGAAGTTCTGTTGCTGGGTTTGGGCTTGCAGGGATTGGGCTTTCCCGAAGTTGGAAACTTGGGCTTTATGATCGAGCCCAGTCATTATAGTTCTTCTTCGGCTTAGCCCAAAAATTGTGGGGAAAAAAGGGTGATTTGTAGGATGGTAGATTACCCCTCAAAAGCACGTCTCTGAATTATTCCAACAACTATAATAATTTTAATTTTTTTAACAAATCTACCAAAAACACGTCTTTGAATTATTCCTCTAACTATAATAATTTTAGTTTTTTAACATCCAATTAGCTAACTATGGATGATGAAAAATAAAAATAAGCATTACAGGAAGGTAACGTAAACATGTCTTTTTGAGGGGTTATTTCACAATTTTCTAATTTTTGTTTTCAATTTAACTTTGAAAAAATTGGAGTGTTTAGCACTGATACTCCCTAAACTTGTTACTCTTTGGCAACTTATCGTTCAAACTTTTAATTTTGATAATTTACCCCTGAACTTGTTAAATTATTACAACGTACCCATTTTAATTAATTTTACACTAAATAAAAAGATTTAATATTAAAAATTTTGCATTAGGATTTGTATTAGATTTAGAAATTTTTTGCTGGAAATGAGTTTTTGTTTTTGTTTTTGTTTTTACATGAGGTGTATGTGGCTTTTTCATAACAAATTTAACAAAAAATTTACTTATAGGGGGGTACATTTCCATAATTTAGCAGATTGAGGGGGGAATTGTCAAAATTAAAAGTTTGGAGAGTAAGTTATCAAAGTGTGACAAGTTTCGAGGGCATCAACGTTAGATACCCAAAAATTTTATGCATGTTTTATACATAAGAAATTGAAATATAGGAAAATTTTCAAAAGATTGTAAGAATAGCATAATCACTTAGTAACTGTTGTAATGATTTTCAAGTTTTATATTACATAATTACATACATTAATATAGTGAAGTTATAAATTTGCTATTTGTAAAATATTCTCTCTCTCTTTAAATCTACATTTCAGGTTCACTTGTTAGATTTTACTATATTTCTAAAGATCCCTAAAAATTTAGAGAAATAGGGTCCATAATAAATTGTAAAGAGAAATTAAATGGCCTATCATAACTTTTACATTTTTTACATTCATATGACAATTTACTTATGATTCGTATTTTTATTATGTTGATCAAATATATTTATGTCTCAAAAAATTTTAAGTGTCAAAACATGTCTATCAAAAATCTAAAAATGAGGTGTTTATTATTATTATTATTATTTTTCACTATTCCTGAAATTTTCTCTTATGTTTATCCCAAAAATCATTAAATGCCCCCACGAATTTATTGAGAAACATGTCTTAACTCGATTCCTTAAAAAAGAATGTCTCTTAACTCGAATACCCCTTTAATGTCTATGTACTTTTTAGGGGTATCCACATATTAAATTTCATGAATTAGGGATTAATCACAAACGAACAAATATATATATATATATATATATATATATATTCAGAATGAGAAAAATTCAATTCATAACCAATTCAAAGTCCTCAAATCCAATCAAAAGTATCGGATTTAACAACTTGTTTTTCACGGATTCTGCCAATTGGACTACAGATTTGGCGTCTAAATTTAAGATTCTTGTAGATCCATTTTCGAACCATTTCTCATAAAAAAAAATTACATTATATGGCATGTTTATAAAGAGTGGAATTGAAATATAACAAATCTTTTGGGAATATTTTAGAAATGGTACGTTGTAATTATGGAGTAAGTAGCACAATGATTTTCGCATATACACTACACTATTAGAAACCTTTTATAACGACTCTTAATTTTTACCATTCCCACATCACTATACATGCGTTTGATACTAATGTTTGGATTGTAGAATTTGGATTTAAATTGATTGTACGCTTATCGAAACGTTTGAATTGCTGGAGATAAAAAAGTTAAAAAACTTAAAATGTGTTCCGAAAAAAAAATCAATATATAGTTTGTTTTGTTCGTTTCGAAATTATATGCAATTTAAAAAAAAATTATCTCATTTGAACTTATCTATGTAAAGTTGTGGACTTTTATGTTTCGTTTGGTATTTCAACTTAACTTCAACTAAACTGTATTTTTTCATTTTAGTTTTTGTCTTTTTCTAAAAAGTCAATAAAAATTATTATTAGTTTTTGAAAAGTCAACAAACTCCAACTTAAAAATTTCATCTCCAACCGACGAACCAAATGCAAGCTTAAAGTTTAAGTTACAAAACTGTAGAAATAGTGAAGCTTAGGGAAAAAGACAAAAATTAAATTATAATTATCGGATTTAAATTGTAGCACCAAACAAGCCCTAAGGTTAGCTAGGTGGATCCGACACTATGATTTTGAAGACATTATTATAATATACTAAAATAATGTAAAGTTTTACTGTTTTTTATACAGTGTTATGACTTTTTTGCCCCAAATGCAAGCTTAAAGTTTAAGTTACAAAACTGTAGAAATAGTGAAGCTTAGGGAAAAAGACAAAAATTAAATTATAATTATCGGATTTAAATTGTAGCACCAAACAAGCCCTAAGGTTAGCTAGGTGGATCCGACACTATGATTTTGAAGACATTATTATAATATACTAAAATAATGTAAAGTTTTACTGTTTTTTATACAGTGTTATGACTTTTTTTGCCCTTTATTATCTATTATTTTTTTCTTTGCTACAGTGTTATGCTGGTTTTACCCTTTCTTTTTTTGATCAATTGGCAATTTTGCCCTTTGGCTTCAGTTACTTTTACAGCTTGCTACAATGTTGGGACAACTTTGTCCTTTTAAAATTATTTATAGATGATTTTGCCCTTCTTTTGTAGTTGCTTTTTCTAATCGCTACAATAATTGGACATTGTTACCCTTTTAATGTGCATTTTCGATTTTGTCATTTGAAGATGTGTTAAAGTGCAATGTTTGTATGTATATAATCTAACTAAAATTTATTTATTTATTTATTTATTTTGTAAAAAACAGTAAATAAAAAAATAATAGATTTTTTTTTTTGATTTTGTTGTTTTTCTTTAATCTTTTTTCCCCTTTTGAGTTTTTTTTTTTTTTTTTCTGCTTTCTGAGATTTAAACTTTAAAGTTCAGTTTTTTATTCATCTTTTCTTCGTCTTTTTATTATTTTATAATTTTTTTAATGATTTTTGTTTCCACATTTCCGATTTTCAAATTTTTTTTAATTCTCTTTTTTCTATTTGTTTTTGGTTTTTTTGGTTTTTTCATTTGTTGGGTTTTGTTTTTTTAGATGTTATAGTTAATTTTTGTGTTTTGCATGTATATAATCTAATTGAAATTTATTTATTTATTTATTTTTTTGTAAAAAATAATAAATAAAAAAAATAATAGAATCTATTTTTTTATTTTTTTTGTTTTTCTTTAATCTTTTTTCCCCTTTTAAGTTTTTTTTCCTTTTGTTTTTTGTTTTTTGTTTTTGTTTTTAATTATCGTGATCATTTTATTTCTCTATCTCTATCTCTGCATTATCGAAGAAATTTTTTTATATTATTATTATTATTAGTTTACATTTTTATGATTGAGGGAGATTCTGGAAAAAAAAATTAAAACAAAAAAAAAATGGAGCAAAATATAGGTATGTTTTGCTTTTTTTTGTTTTGTTTTTTATTTTTATAAGTTATTTCTAGCTGTCTTTCCCCCCAGATTTATGTATTTTGTTTTTCACCTTTTGATTTATGTTAATTTGTATTTCTAGCTTATGGTGATGATGGTTTAGAATGAGAATGTAAAAAGAACTATTGAAGACCTTTTTTTTTTTTTTGGTATATGTTTTTAGAAACTTATTGTAATTATATTATTTATCGTAATCAACTATCATTATTAAATGTTATTTAATTTTTTTATTTATTTATCTATTTATTTTCCTCTCATGTGTAACGCACGGGTATTAAACTAGTAGTAACTATTTCTAGATATTTTTCAAAAAAAAAAAACTATTTCTTGATATTTTCTTACTATTATTATTAGATAGATAATTGCACATTTTGAAGACTGAGAACATGTACCTAACTTTTAGGCTTCCCACTTTTCTTGTTTAGGGCTATAGCACATCATGTGAACTGAATCTGTTACTAGCGTGCATGATTGACAACAAGTGTTGATTTATCAAAAAGGGGGCAAAAAAAAAAAATGGGGAAAAGTTTGAAAGTGCCTGTGGAACTTTTTGCCTGTAAAGTTCTACTTTCCCTTGAAATTTCCAGATGATGTTTTCTCTGATACACAAGTAATTTGGCATTTGGCATACAAACAAAAGATCATGAGCTCCTATGACTCTGCTCGGGGAGAGCCTCTTGTTAGAGGACAAATACGTATATATATATATATATATATATATATTACATACATGTGTGTGTGTGCTTATGCAGAATGGCTCTTGTTAGGGGAATTTGCCTTGAGAAAGGAGCTGATTGTGACTGAACATATGAATGGGTTATTGACCACAAAAGTTGAAAACTTCGTTAAGTTACACAAGTGAGTGATTCAAAGTAAATCACATGTTTAGCAAATGATGTTGGGCTAGTAATCAAGTCAGGCTGGCTAACACTGGTTATGCACATAGTGTGCATGATATGGAAATTACATATCGGTGGAAATAGCAATTATGGAGAAATAATCATGTGAAATAACTTCTTTGAAGAAAACATTGAAATTGGACGAGGAAGTAAAAAGATGCATTAGATTGTATTAGAGGGTGACGTACTTGGATAATATTCTTGGGAAATAGTGCATCCCATAAGTAGATTGCTTACTTACCCCGCTTATCATAGTCTTACTAGCTTGAATTCAAGATGTTGTAAAGGAAAATAGAAGAGCTTCAAATACAAACTACACGTTTTCCTTTGTCTTGCAAAGAGATTATTCTTGTTTCCAAACACAAATTTCAAAATATTTCTACTACCCATGTTTGTAAACATCAAAACACACCATTTGACACTTTGTTATGCATATATTATATTCAGAATAAAGTATAACTACAAACAGAGTCTTCAAACTAACAACATGAAACTAACCAAACCAACCTAAATCCTTTCTCAGATAATTACATCGTCAGACATGCTCGGAAACAGAGAAGAGCTCAAGTTAGTGTTTCAAACACTGTTAACAGCAAAAAACTCGGCCTTTAATCTAGTTCATCTCACCATTACTACCAAAAAAAAAACGACAAAAAAAAAAAAAAAAAGATATGGTTTATTTGACGGAACAAGCAACAGCATAAGCCCAAGACTTGAGATGCTCTTTCATGGCGATATTATCATGGATAGGAGGCATATTGTTGTAGTGATCATATAAACACCACCACCCCAGCTTCTGAAAACACCGACAATTTTCCTCGAACCACGAATCGTACTCAGAACAAGGAACCTTGGTATTCTCCTTGGAAATATCAGAAAAACCCAGATCAATATCTGCAAGAACGACCCTTCTCTTTCTTCTTGATCTGCCTCTCTTGCCATTTTTTCCCCTGCCCCTGGTCTCCTCTGGCGGCTCAACAACACTCGGATTCTCCGAAACGGGTTTCAAGACTTCCTCGGTGACTGGCTCAGAAACTTGGGTTGTTGCTCTTGTTGTGGTTGAGAAGACATCGGAGAAGAACCAGAGAGAGTCTAATCTCTCTGGGACGTTTGAAACATCATCGTCCATGACAAACGACAATAATAATAATAATAAAAACAACTTATGAATTAATATATAAAGAAATGAAGAGAAAGTTAAGGAAAGAAAGTGAGGAGGGATGCGATTTTCTCGTTGGTTTCTTGATTGAGGAAACTACGAAAATACCCCTTGGAAACCAGCGGCGGGAGGCGGTGGTTTTGGAGGGAGTACTGGCGGCACTTTACAACCTCGCCGGGACATCTGTAACGAGCCGACGTCCCAAGGTGGTCCTGCCACCTGTCGTTTATTTATTGGTGTTTGATAATTATTGTTATTTTTAGGTAGTACTTTTTTTTTTTTTTTTTTTAAAAGGAAATTTTGCTGGGTACCACTTGAGACTTGAGTAAACAGTAAAGAGAAACTCACCCAACGGTCTGATAAAACGTGGCTGATATTCATACTCTTTATTGTTGGTACCAGGTAGTTTTTATTATTATTATTTTTTTTTATGGTTTAACTTGAATGTTGGTACTTGGTGAGTTTCTTTTTCTTTTTTCTTTTTTCTTTTTTCTTTTTCTTTTTCTTTTTTTCTGTGTCTTATAATCAATTTCTTTTCTATTTTTCTATCTTCATTCTTTTTATTTCTCTTTTCTATTATTGCACCACACACTTGGGCGGGAAAGGGTAGATATGCGTCTCCCCATTTCCTTTTTTGCCCCTCAAAGTGGAAGAATGCTCTTAAAAAGAACTTTTCATATATCATACCCATTTATCTATTAACAACTTAGAAGGGAAAAAAAAAAGGGTTTATAACTCAAAGTAAATGCCCTCAAATTATAAACAACTACGTAATGATTATATCTCAAGATAACAAACCAAAGTTACAAAGGAAAATCTAGGCTCCAAAAATAACCAACCAAGTTTCTAACTCATAACAAACTCCAACAATAAATAAAACCAGTTAATTCTTGAACTTCACTACAAAAACTAAACGTTTGGTGCTAATGTTTATATTGCAGAATTTGAGTTTGGATTGATTGTGCGTTTATCGATACATTTGAATTGTTTGAGTTAAAAAATGTAAAAACTTGAAATGTGTTCGGAAAAAAAAAATCAATATGAAGCTTGTTTCGTTCGTATTAAAATTCTATGTAATTTTAAAAAAAAAATCATCTCATTTAGATTTGTCTATGCAATGTTATGAACTTTTAATTGAGGGAAATTGAATAGTGAAATTGAGGGAATAAGACAAAAATTGAATTGTAATTGTATGCTAGATTGTTGATCATAACAAACTAAGGTCTTCAAACTAAACTTTTTTTCTTCTTCTTTTTTGAAGTAGTATAATATCTATTCAATATATATATATATATATATATATATACATATATCGGAAAAAAGGGGTGTGAAATTCAAGTAACTTTCTATAGAAATGCATTTATTATTATTATTATTATTATCATCATTATTATTTAGTATGGAGAGCTTTAATCAGTCTAATATATATTCTGTTTGAAGTATATTTGATGCATGATTAGCTTGTAGGTTTCGTGACGAGAGACTTTGAATTTATAGCTTCAAGCCTTAAATGTGAGATTCCGTGGAGGTTTTGGTTTAATGTGGCAACAAAATATTTAGGAAAAAGTACTAAATATCAGATTCCATAAAAATTGAAGAAATTGTTAGAAGAGAGCAATCACATTACAAAGACTAAGGGTCCGTTTAAATCGTTAGTTGGAGTTAAAAATTTTAAGTTGGAGTTTGTTGATTTTTTAAAAATTAGTTATGATTTTTTAAAAATTAATTATAATTTTTATTGATTTTTCAGAAAAAGACAAAAATCCAGCAAAAAAATATAGTGTAATTTGAGTTAAACTAATGTGCCAAACAAACCATATTTTTGGAACCCAGAACGGAGATAATTAGACGGCAAATTCAAGCTTGACATTTGGTTCTATAAGGTGAAGGTGGCTATATTCCATGCATGGAATCTTGGTGAATAAAGAAGAGGGTATGAATTTCAATACTTTTGATTTATTCAGCTTCAATATTCCTTTTAGGTAATGATTTCAAATGTTGAACAGGGAGTCCTGCCTTTTCAAAATCTTTGCACCAAATATGATTTATTTGTTTACTTATTATTGTCATTATAATTGGGAAGTAAGAAATACGAACTGAAGCTTCCATAACTGAAATACATTTGCGAATTTTTGCTTAAAATTCTGATAAATATAAATCATTGATTCATTTGATATCTAAATATTTGATTCATTTACATATAAGTTTACTAGATCGAAAATTTATTATTAAAAAAGAAAAAAATATTGATACCCAAGAAATTCACAAAATAAGTTTCGCAACGGTCATACAAATTAATCTACAATTTGGAACAGAAGAGGGAGAAAATGAACATATTCTGACGTTCGTTCAAGAAAATGCAGTATTAATAATCAATAAATTCCTTTCTCTTGGTTTCTTTTCAATTACAATGCGGAGGAATCCACTACAAATCATCTAATGATGAAAAAAATTTCCTCCATGTTTGTATCTATCTTTACATCAAGTTCTTAAACTTGAAAAAATGAATGCACAGCAAACAACCCTATAATAAATTAAGTTAAAAAAAAAAAAAAGCAGAACCTCGAAACTGAATTTCGACTCTTAAAGATCATGATGATGATGATCATCTAACAGTAGAAGCAACAGTATGAGCCCACCATCTGAGACTGTCTTTCATGCCAATCTTGTTGCTCAAAGCAGGAATTTTCCAATTCATCAACGGGTTTTCTCTCTTCGGCATTAAATCAAACACCTCCCATGCTTCAGAAAGGTACGGTCTCGAAATCTCAGATCCATCACCAACGATACTTTCTTCTTCTTCTTCTTCTTGTTCCTCTTTTTCTTCCTTATTCTTTCCCAATCTCTGCAGACCAGGAATTATCGAAGCCAAGCTCGATTCTCTGTCTTCTTCAGAGAAAACAAACCCCAGATCCATAAACCCTTTCAGCTCCTCAAATTCAAGCTCCGACAAGCTCTTGCTTTCGCCTCCCTTTCTTCTTCTTCTTCTTCCGTTTTTGACCTTCTTCTTCGGCTTTTCTGCAACTTCAACAGTTTTCGCTTCTGGGTTTTTTAATTCTCCGATTTCTTTTCCCGAGTGAATCGTCAGAAGCTTCGGCGGAGAATGATCCGGAGAAAGAGACCCAGATGAGAAGCTTGTGTTCGTGTTCAACTGGTCGCTCATTGACCTGTTGTGATGCGTTAGAACCCGTGGAATATTCCCTTCTGGTTTTAGTGGGACGTTGGTTTTCTGGGTAATTTCCTCTGGTTTTGATTCGTAGCTTGATGAATTCGATAAAAATGGCGGTTTCTTAAAGATTTCGAGCTCGAACCAGCACGAGTCGTAGAGGTTCAGGACTTCCTCTGCTCGATCCAGGTCCATCAATGGCGGCGAAGAACCTTTTTTTTTTGGGTCTTTTGTCTTTCCGTGTTCGTGTTCGTTTGAGTCTGTGTGTGTGTAGGAATTTTCAGCTTCGAAAATGGGTTTTATAGATGGATTAGATGGACGATGTTGTTCCGTAGTTGCCCTCGATGTTGTTCGGATATTACTTCGAAATTCTTCAAACTGTTTGTTTTGTTTTGTTTTGTTTATTCACACGTTTTTCTTTTGTCTTTTTATTTATTTATTTTTTAGATTGTTTTGACTTTTATTTCCCGAGTGAATTTTAGAAGGAGCGTGTTTGGCTTTAAAATAACGCAAACAATGTGATTTCGTGGGACACGTCATTGCTAACGTGGCAATTTGTAGACTATATATATTTTGGAGGAGAATTTGTAGACTGATAAAAGGGTATTCATGGAATCTACAAATCCACTTAGTTCGTTCAATCCAGTCTAAACCGTCAAATTTAATTGGATTAATTGAAATTTTGTCAATCCGAAAGTTACAGATTAGGTTATGAATTGAAGATTTTTCAATCCGTGTAATCCACAAATTCCAACTTTTTATGTATAGAAATTATCATATATATGTGTACATTTATTTTCTAAAATATTTTTAATAACTAAGTATATATATTTTGAAATTTGAATATGTTTTAGTATGTTTATTTTCGTTTCCAAAGTAAAATCATTATGATCGTTATTTTATTCAACTATTCTACATTTTAGTATGATTATTTGAATTTCTAAAGTCTATGGGTTATCCGTGAATCTAACGTCCCGGGTAATCCGATGTTTACAGATTGGATTGAATTAAATTAAAATTATAACAGGTTAGTTATGAATTAAGATTTTTTTCGATAAATCCCAATCCGAAAGCCACTAATTGGACTAAGGATTAAGGCCTAATCTGTCTAATCTAATACGTAAACACCCCTAATTTAATGCAATAGGAGACTTTACATATCGTGAATTAATATAAAGTGGATGCGATTTAAGTTTGAGTCTGAAGTTGAAAATTCTCCATGTTTTTTAATTTTTAATTTTTAATTTTTAAATGTATATTCTTAATTGTTGTGGTGGAAGGTCAAATCTAAAATTTTCTTGTTCCATAATTCAAAGCATTTGTCATCCCGTTTAATCAAACTTAATTATACACCAAATAATTGTGATATATTAATGTTCAATTTCTCTTACAATTTTGAAACATGAGAAAGATAGTGTGGTTGGGACAAATGTACCTTATTTCAGTTACTAAGGGTTTGGGGAAACATCCGAATAAAATTTAGGATAAAAATACTTGAATGAAAAATTTTAAATAGAAACATTTGACCTCTTATTCAAATTGGCATTTGAATGTTAACATTCTTAATAGAATATTTGAATATAAAAATTTAAATATGCGTTTGAAAATAGCATTTAAATATTTCCAGTTTTATGCCAACCAAATACTTATTCAGACGGACTATTTAAATGAAATGGTTCAAATATTGACAAATGGGTGCACCAAATGATGTAAATTTATTATATGACTTTCCATGGAAAAAAGAAAGAAAGGGAAAAAAAAAAAAAAAAATACTGTGGTAAGATTTTTACTATACATATTTTGTAATTTTAAAAGAATAGAAGTTAATTACTAGATGAACCTTTCACCTTTGAGATGCCATATCGATCGCTAACAATGGGTAGCGATCGATGGCCTTGATCGTGGTTATTGTGTACAGTATCTTTACTACAAAGATGTTGATATTTGGTTTGCCAAGTCTCTATCATGGAGTGATCAACCAAACATTTGGGCAGCAATCACTACATCAATAATGGTTTGTTGCTTCTGATTTACTCTAACTTTGAACTCTCTCTTAATCATTATATATATATGGTGGTAGGCATCTCCTTGTGGTGGCCATCCACCACGCAATTGATGCTCACTTACAACCTAACAATTACATGTGGCATTTCCAACATTGCATGTGGGCTAAGTTTATATATATATGTGTGTGTATATATATATATATATATATGCAAATCTATGATCTCTCTTTGATTGATATTCCATGGTTTCCACTTAATTAAACACAAAATTATTTTCTATATAGAATTTATGACGATTATCATTTCTAATAATATATTCAAAATTAATAGTACTAATTTTTTTTTTGGTAGTAGATACAATTTTCTTCTTTTTAATTATGCGATTATTTTTGAAACATCTATTAATAAATAATTGATATATAACTCTCACATCATGTAGATGATATTAAAAAGATGTGATTATAATTGGTGTCTCTAATATGTTTATTAAGAATATGGTTGACATGAGTGAGGCTTGAAAAAGAAGACAAAAACAAAGATTTATTTTCTTTTGATACATGCTGGATATGTTTCTTAGAACTTTTTTATTACTTAATTTAATGTTAAGCAACGACGTTCAAGAGCTTATAAAAATTGCTTCTAATTAAAGAAATAAATTATATACGTTTTATAGCACTATTCTAATTTCATGCGTGTGGACAACATTCTACATTGCATATTTTATTATTAATAAGTTATTCAGAAAGCAATAGATATAGTTTGAATAGCCCTATCACTTTTTTGTTAATTTTCCAAAAAAAAAAAAAAAAAAAAAAATTTCTCCCCAAGTAACAAATCTTTTTCTCTTGGACATGGTAGACCCATCTTGTTGACACTCCAACATTATTTAATCTTTGTTTTCACACCTTTGTCACAAATTAATAAACAAAAGACACGTTATCATTTCCAATGTCGTTTTTGGAAATAAGCAATTCTCCTCTAATCACATGGAATTAGACACTTTCAAATACGGAAAAAAAAAAAAAAAAAAAAAAAACTACTTACTTATATTTTTCTCCCTAATTCCGTCGTTTGGAAGAATATTAATAGAAAATGGAAGGGCAAGCAAATGTAAAGACAAGTAAGAACCGTGTTATCTATTAATTTTAGTCAAATACTCAAAAATGGATTTGGTCTCGTGGTTTTTTTTTTTTTTAACCTCTGAATATGTAAAACAGTCTCTTTTCATTCATTCATTTTTTTTCTTTTTAATATATACTAATAATGTGCGTGTAGAATAGACGAAATAAAAAACATCATGTAACAGTAATTAGACCGCCGCATGATTTGATGATTGAGCTGCTGCATGGCGGTCATAGAGGGGAGGACAAAATACACTATTTATGAAGCGCGTGCGGAATAGACAAATGAGAGGGAGTTTGGTTCACCCATCCAACTCCATCCAACTCAAACTTTTTTTTTATCTTTTTCCCAAAAAGTTTTTTATCTTTTCTGAAAATTCAAAAAAATTTATTATTGAAACTTAAAAATCCCAACTCAAACTACTCCACCAAACATGACCTAAATCAAATGAAAGGAAAAAAAATCATATGGTAGTGATTGGATTGCCATGTGACTTAATGACTGAGTTGTCACATGACAACTATAGAGGGGAAGACAAAAATACACTATTCATAATGCATTCCCTCTTTCAATATTAGGTATCAATTAATATTTAGTATAAATAGATAGATATAGATTACATCATTTTTACATCGATGTTATTTGCAATTTTATATATGTGATTACATATATAGACAAATAATCCGTTCGAAAGAAACATTCATCTTATGTTGTATTAAAATGTAATATATGAAATATTTAAGTTATTTATAATTGAATAGTCATTCTATTATGTATTGGTGAGAAAGAGAGAGTATGAGATGTGATTAGTAAAAGTAGATAGAAAAAGTGAATGAATAAATAATGTTTTAAGTTGATTTATTATTAAAATGTATTTGTTTTGAAATGAAATATACGAGGTATCCAAATACACGTTACATTATATTGAGAAAAAAAATATAACATGAATGTGTCTTCTAAACACATCATAATATAGTTTCACATTTGATCTAAACATGTTAAATCTCCCCATTTCAAAGTTAAATTATTATTATTTCTTATATCTAAACAAATAAGAATATACACATAATCTCACCAGGCATATATCATATAAAAGATGGCCCTGAACCATATAAAGTGTAGGGGCAGTCTGGTAAATGAATAACTTATGAAAAGCATATTCTGATGCTCCGTTGCAAATAAAAAAGTCATACACAAATGAGTCAACTCTTGTGTGCCAAAGAGATAGAATATCAATTTTCTCATTTTTCTGTCAACGGCTCTTGATGGCCCACGTGGGAAACGAGAGCGAGGACTTCTCATTGTGCCAGCTGTATGCAACGTGGAATGAAAAAAGGTAATTTTCAGTACTGCTCCATTACTCTTCTATTTGTGGGCCCAGTCATTTAAAATAACTGCCAGGGTGGGCCAGAGCTTGACTTTTTACAGGTTAAATGGGCCAGGCTTAAGATACGTGTTCAGATGGGCCAATTACGCTAATGGTGTCCGAGAGAGAGAGAGAAGGTGTTGGAGGGGGGGGGGGGGGGGGGGGGGGGGGGGGGGGGTATTTGGGTTTTGGGGGGTGTGGGATTTCATTTTAGTGATATTCCCCAAAAAAAAAAAAAAAAAATGACACTAATTCTAACTGAACATGCATTTGATACATGGGTTGAAATTGAATTTTTTAAGTTAAGTTTGAGTTAAATTGAATTATATGTTTAGTGATGTGTTTGAATTATTGGAGTTAAAAAGTGTAAAAACTTGAAATATTTTCAGAAAAAAAATATCAATATGGAATTTATTTCGTTTGTCTCAAAATTATATGTAATTTGAAAAAAAAAAAAAAAATCTCATTTAGACTTGTACATACAAAGTTATGGACTTTAAAGTTTGAGTTACCAAGTTGTATAATAAAACTGATGTTAACTTTTCAGAAAAAAATAATAAAAGTTGTGATTCAAATTAAATTGAATGTTAGTACCAAACAAGTGCTAAATTTTTTTAGTATCAATTTGCGTGATGTTAAATGAATATTTTTAATAATAAATGCTTTTAATTAACAAAATAATTATATCAATGAGAAATGATAATTCACATGTCGTTTTTTAGTATTTGTTCACATGTATTGAATGAATATTATATTATGAATTTAACAAGTGTGGAATATGATTTCCTCATATAGGCATATGATGATATCTAATTCTTGACTATTGAGGGCATACTCCAAAGAAAAATGAGAGGGAGAAGGTAGGTTTGTAATTAATTTTTTCTTCTCTGCGTGTGAACTAATTAATGTTCATACTCGTACATTTATCACTAGATCACTTTCTCTCAAAAGAAAATGTCCACGTGCACACACGTATCAACATCAATGAAAACGTGGTGGAGAAAAAAAAAAGAAAAAAAAGATCAAAGTCGTAAAAAAATTAATGCCGCTTTAATTAATATGTACTCTAATAAACCATGAGTATCAGATTTAACAAGAGGAAAACGCAGATCATGAGAAACTTAGAAAATGATGACACACGGAGAATCTTAATCGCAAGTTGAAATTTAAGTTATTTAGAATGAACGACTAAGCATTTGTTCTGATGAATAATATTGAGAGTAGTTAATTTGTTATTGTTATAGAATGGCTCAGCACTATTCGGCAACAATTCAACTTATGAGAAAAGAAAAAGAGAATTTTCTTGTTTTAATTGAGAAAGTTTTTCATTTTGAGAATAAGATGGTGTTTGGATGTGTAAAAAATTTTCTTTTTGAAAATAAAAAGTTGTTTGGAATGAGAAAAAATGGTATTGGTAATTGTGCATTATGAGAAGATTTTAAAAAGATTTATTTATTTTTTTTCCAAAAAGGGACTGTAGAAAATAAATTTGAAAATAAAATAATTTTCTTTTCCAAAATGAGAGAAAGATGAAAAAAATTGAGAAAAACACCTTTTTATAAAAAAATTTTCAATTTTCAAAATTGGATATGTCATCTAAACAAGGGGTACAAATTCTAGATTTTCATTTTTTAGAAATCCATACCACATTTTTTTTCTACCTTTATACTATTCAAATATTACATTTAACAAAATCTAACCAAATACACATTTTTTTTTTTTTCAAATTATAAATTTGAAAGGAAATATTCAAGTTGAATGAATATTCATGAAATGCAATAATTCATCTTATAAAAAAATGCGAAGATTATCGTTTCCACCAGTCTCCTACAGTCTCTCAATTCTATGAAGAGAAGGGACGAGGAAGAATGATTCGTTTTCTTTGATTTCTTTATTAAATCTATGTCATATTTATTTATAGGAATTTGTTTCACCAAACATTGACTTGAACATCGCAGAATTTTCTGTCGAAACCTCCATTGTTTTAGAAGAAAACATACAAAGAACTGTAGATATCAGAAATCGCATACCTTATTACCGTTGTGGATATCGAGGTGATAAAATAAGTGATATTGCAGGGATGAATTGCCGGGCAAATCTCCTTTGGCAGTGAGCTTAATTCCTTTGCAAAAGATTGAACAATATTGTTTGTGCAATGTGCATTGAACAAGCTTGGCTACTGCCAAAGGAGTATTGCCCGGTAACGCATCCAAACACTTTGATCACACTCTTTCACTTTCTCAACCTAATTACAGCTTCAGGATTTATATATATATATATAAAATTGCAATGCAAAAAGGGTATGAAGAGGATATTCTTAGCACATCCTTCAGTTTTAGCCCCAAAAAAGAAGAGGAAATAAAAAGAAAAGCGAAAAAACACATTCTGCACTTGTTAAGTAGTAGCTATCGAAGAATATGGATATTATTTTTTGTTCGTTGCCACTGCGTTAACTACATAGCTTTCCATTTCTTAAAAAAAATAAATAAAAATAAAAGTAAAAATATAAATAAAGAAATATTATAGTTTTCTGTATAGTATAATGTACAAGGTAATCCAAGATATTCCTTTTAATTCAATCGAGAATAACATAACAAAAAGATCATGGAATAAGAGTAGTAATTATAGTTACATTTGGATCTAAGGACTCGAACTCATGCTTTTTTGCAAATCCTTTTAACAAATATTTTATTTGAACAAATAGGATTATAATATATATATATATATATATATATATTGAATAATGCTATGATTAAAACTCTTTTTTTTTTAATGACAATTTCAACTTGGAAAAATATCAAAATAAAATTTCGGGATCTTTCAAAATGTCCTACACATGCAGTAGATTTCTCTGATTAATAGGATGAGAATCTATTATCGACGTTGATATTCGTCTGTTTAAAATCTTTCAGATTTGGCCTTCAGAAGCAACAAATTTGATAAGAAACCACCCAAAAAAAAAAAAAAAAAGTCACCATTCAATGGAAAAATATTAAGATATGATTGCACCAAACTTATGATCAATATAGAAAGAGAAATAAGTGAACACACTTCTTTATTCATAATTAAAAAAACTCAAAACTATAAATAAAGGAAAAGAAAAGAAACAAATGCTACCGAAAAGCAAATCCTAAGATCTTCTCTTTGGTTGGAAATATTGTCGGAGTTTGAGATGAACATGAAAGAGGAGAAAAAGAAATGAACATGTGAGAGAAGAAAAAGAAAAGAAGAAGAGACTTAGAACCATTTCCATACTCTTAACTATTATTTACAGATAGTTTCTTATAATATCAACCCATGAAATTTTTCCTTTTCATCTTTCTATTGTAAGTGACAATATATTAACGCAATTATGGTCATAAATACTTTGTAAAACTCTCATTTGACTGTAAGTACTTGTTTCAATTTTCCATAAATTATTATTATTTAAAAAAAAAAAAAGAAGTAACACTCTCTATGCTGATAATCAATTAGTATAAAACTATTTTGATTGATTTAAGTTGTGACATTATCTTTATTTTCTCGTCTGTTTATGATCCATCTTTTTCCGGAGCAAAGGTCCTAAACATATCTCCCGTTCAACTGCGTTTGGTTAGTTGGAGATTGAGAAAACAGAAATAAAAAGAAGATATATGTATGTAGAAGTATAATCTTGATGTTTTATACAAATTCCTTCCTCTCTTTTTAGAACATATTAATTTGAAGTTGAGATCATTTATTGAAGATTAACACGCCAATTTTCTCCTCAAAGGTTAGAGTCGTCTTGCTGTTTCTCACCAAAGACTCGTCCAATTTTCCTGCCCGTCTTCTCCATAAAGTAAATTACTATTGCAGCTGAAAAATGACGTAATCTTATATTAAAATGAACCTTTATAGATATTTTGTGTTCTTATTTGTTTATTTTCTTTCACACTATTTATTGCTCTTGATAATAGAATTATTACATCTAATTCTCAACGAAAACATCTTTCTAGCTAATTCACCCTTTCGGCTAGAAAAGTAGATTTCCCTTTAATGATAAGATATCTAGTCAAGAACGTAGTTAATGAAGGACTAAGGGGGCTTAAAAATACCCTACAATTTTGAAGAAAATTTCATAATAATCCCTCTTAAAAACGAAAACTTACTCATAATATCATGTAATTATCTATTACATAGTATTACACCATGATAAAAATATCTAGTGTCATCACTGCCTCTACTGAGTGCCAATATATAGTTAGATGTGTATTTATATTTCTTGATGTTTATAATTCCACTTTTTTTTTTTTGTTATTTTATCTTTTCAATCAAGTTCTAACTAAAGATTTGGTTGAGCCTGAGGTTGACAAATTATTTCACGTCAACAGTTCCAATATTTCAATATGGATGATGCCAAAATATACAGAGAATGAAGCATACACTACTATAAAATGTAGATTTCACGATAAAACTTACACGACCATTTTTAAAAAACAGTCGTAGAAAGTACGGCAAAAATATAGCGCGAACTGGGTTTCTGAAAATGGTCATGGAAGCTTCGGATTCCACGACCGTTTATAAAAACGGTCATGGAAGCTTCGACTTCCATGAAAATTTTAAAAAGCCGTCGTGGAAGCCAAAACCTCCACGACGGTTTTTAAAAAGCGGTCGTGGAAACATAAATTTTCAAATTTTAAATTTTGATTTTTTTTTCAAATTTTCGGCCGCAGGTTTTAGAGCATAAATTAAAAAAAAAAAACTCTCATTCCCTCTCGAAACCCATTCTCTCTCACGCCTCTTTCACTCTCGCCTCCAATCTCTCCCTTGAAACCCATCTCCTCCTTTATGACTCCTCCCTCCATTATCTCTCACGTCTCTCCCTTTCTACCTCACCTCTAATCTCTGCTGCCCTCCCTCCATTCTCTCGCGCCCCTCACCCTCTATCTCGTGCCTTCAATCTCCGCCGGTCGTGACTCTACCATTCATTCTCTCTCTCGCCTTCAATCTCCGCCCCGACTCCTCCCTCCAATCTCTTCCTCAAAACCCATCCTCTACCGCCTACCCCACTACCGCGCCACCCGCACCCACATCCGTGGAATTGGTAAGTCTCTCTCTCTTGCGCTGCACATATTATGATTTTGAAGACCAGTTGATTGATTGTGTTTGTGATTTTTGGGTGATTGTTAATTGTGTTTGTGATTTTGGGTGATTGTTTTCCGGAAAAAAAAAGTTTTGATAACTTGATTATATTTTTGCATATTACATATTCGGCAAAATGTCCGATTGTATGATATTTACGTGTTTGAGTGAGATTTAATTTTAGATTGGTTTAAAATATTTGGGTGAGGATTTGGTTTAGATTGTTTTCCGGGAAAAAATATTGATTTTCTGATTTATGCTTTTGCATATTACATGTTCGACAAAATGCCCGATTGTATGATATTTACGTGTTTGGGTGAGGATTAGTTTTAGATTGATTTAAAATGTTTGGAAGAGGATTTGGTTTAGATTGTTTTCTGGAAAAAATTGTTAATTTTGTGATTTATACTTTTGCATATTACATGTTTGACCTAATTAAGTTATAAGTATATTTTTATGTTCCAAATTGTGATTTGATGTTATATTATTCTTGTTTTAATTATTTTGAACTTTGTTAAATTGCTAGGGTACTTAATGACTGGAAGATTTTGGTGGGCAAAGGAGTAAGAAAGCAACGCAATTATGAAATATTGATTGATACTATTTGATGTCCTCTACAAGAAGGTTACGTTGAATGCAGATATTTTGTTTTAGCCTTTATGCGAGAAATAACCTTGACTAGAGATGGATTATCCTTTTTTTAAACTAATGATTTTTATATCGACGTTGAGATGAGTTTAGTAAGGCAAGAGTGGACTAATTTCATAATGTGGTTCATCCAATATAGTTAGAATATAATCTATAAATTTTGTAATGTAGTGTACATTTTTGTAATAATTGTTGTAAAGTGTGACACAAAATTAATTGAAGATTAACTATTATTTTAATCTAGACTGTGCAATAGATAATGCACACAGGATTTGCCACATGTGGGAAATCGCATGAATCATGAAATTTTTTTTTTCATTGTAATCTTTCCACGACCGATTTTAGCAAAAACGGTCGTCGAAAGTTCTTCGCTAAGAAGATTCCACAAACTCTTTTAGCAAAAACGGTCATGGAAAGTAAGATTCCACGACTGTTTTTGCTAAAAATGGTCGTGGTATATGGCTATTCCACGATAATTTTTACTGAAAACCTTCGTCGAATAGCCCTTTCTACCCTGTATTTAGTGTCAGTTTTGTCTATTTTACGACGATTAAAAAACTGTCGTGAAATCTATTTGGATTCCACGACTCTGGATACCATGACAGTTAAAAAACCATCGTGGAAAGATACCATGACGGTTAAAAACCGTCATGATATCCTTTTTTTTGTATTAGTGATATATTTCTATAACCATGAATGAAGAATTATTCTAAAGAAAGCGATGCAAAGTGGACCCATATATAAACAAGCAGAATATTAGTTTAAAAGTCGCTTCATTTTATAAGTCAACTCATAACATTACTGCATATCCATACACACACACACACTCTCTCTCTCTCTGCTATTCAACACATTTTAATTAATCTTAATGAGATCCCATATAACGACATATCATCTTCTGAGACTATTCCAATAAAGGTCAACCCTAATCCTTTTCGAAGAAATTAATCAAATTGATTGATAATTAGCAATGAAAAAATAGCTTAATTTTATTTTTGTGATATATAATGTGATAGTCATCAGTTCCTGTAAAAAAAAAATGATAAGCTGTATAGTCTCACATAATTTGTGAATGGATATATGTGATGGTTCATAAATAAATAAGAAAATTTCACTGATAGCCACTATTGCGCACTAGTTTGATTTTTTTTTTTGTCACTATTGGATAATCTTGCACTTTTTTGACATCCTAGGGATTCACTTGTGCATGTTACAAAAGTGATCTGTCGCTGAACAGTGGCATGAATGTTCAATAGGTGTCATGAAGATGTCATTGTGTTCTTCTTCCTAAATAAATTAGAGACCACCTCTTAATGGTATGAGGCCTTTTGGAATAAAGTCTTTGAGCAAAACTATATGGGTACGAGATCTAAAATAGACAATATCATAACAAAGAGAAGCATGAGTCATTATAAATAATGTTGACATGGCAGGTTCATGATAATTTCTTTTACCCTTAATGAATAGGATTAATTAGCAATAATTTTGGTT
Organism: Ficus erecta; assembly: GCA_008635985.1. Classification (NCBI taxonomy): domain Eukaryota; kingdom Viridiplantae; phylum Streptophyta; class Magnoliopsida; order Rosales; family Moraceae; genus Ficus; species Ficus erecta. The sequence continues at coordinate 480,058 of BKCH01000120.1, read as the reverse complement.
TGGCAAACGTAACTTTTGAAATAAATATTTTAATTAGCTTTGACAAGTCAGGTTTTTTTTTTTTGGCCGGAGGGGGGGGAGGGGGGGGTGGTGGTGAGGGGTGGGGGGGGGTGTGGGTGTGAGGGAATTGGGGGACCAGGAAGGGCATGAAAAGCTTGATCAGCAGGTATTGTTCTTGGCATATGCTGCTATTCTCTTTGTCATTAATGGCATATCCAAATTTAGGAGCCAATCAGTTGTGTGATAAAAAGGGGCAAGAACTGTTGCAAGGTCCGAAGCAAGGGGTGGGGATCGAGTTCGATCGATTGGCGGCAAACCGAAGGCGATTCTCGTGGTTGAGGAATCACAGTGCAGTCTCCTTTTGGCAGGGAAGAACATATGCACCTTCAAAAGGCTACTTGATCTGCTTTGCCAAAGGAGAATTGCCCTTCCATTCCCCTCCAACCATTAATATCATTGTAATTGATATTGTTAATACTAAAAACGGTTTTTTTTTTTTTTGAACTGGTAAGTGCAGATATATACTGTGATTGAGAGATTAGCTAACAGTATCAAAGTGTTCAATTGAGACAAATTGTTTTTAGCCTTCACATATGCATGTTCATGGTTTTTTTTTTTGGGAAATAAATTTTGGGTTTCTGTATTACCAAAATAACGTGAGTGCTTCCCAGGTAGTAGTATTAGGTAAAAAAGGAACATAGAGAGAAAATATTAAAAAAAAAAGAAGAAAAGAGGAAGAAAAAGTTGATGGGCTTGATCGATTTCATGATTTTTTTTGCTACTACATTAAGAAAAACATATTCGTTAAAATTTGCACGTACTATATATATATATTTTACCAAGTCAAGTAAGAACTTTTTAAAACGTAATGAATGAGGAAGTTTTATTTTAATTAATTAATTAATGACAGAGACTTGAGGAGAAATGCTCTTTTAATTTTTTTTTTAAATACATGTTCCGTATTTCCTGGATCCAAAAGGCGGTAGCTGGCTACGAAGTGGAAGGCTCTCGTCCATAACTGATAAAGAAAAATGTTGATGCGTCTGTTCACACAGCCAGAGAGTTCATCGGCATTGGCATGACGGTGCGGTTTTAGGAGGTGCAGCAAGACGCATTTTTGGGCGTTTCTCCCCCCATCTTGCAGAATGCACGGCAGCTCGAGAATGGTCCTGGTTTGCTAAAGGGAGAGGTTTCTCAAATTGGACCGTTTAAACGGATGCTATTAATGCAGTGAATTAAGTCTCTGTCTCAGCTTCGATCTTTGAAAGCAAATGTTCTCAATGACATTCGCGAAGCTTTTGGTTCTGAAGGACGTGGAAGTAATTGCTGCGTTCCTCGCTGAGGAAACTTTGTAGCCTACTTTTTAACTTGTTATGTTTTGTCTAATTCTATTTCTTATGTTTGGTATGATGCTTTGCCTAAATTTTTGGGCTACTTTTAAATCAAATATTTTAAGTATGGAATGAGAAGCATCTTATCCTTCCAAATGAAAAAGGAAAAAAAAAAAAAAAAAACAAATTTGTTAAATTATTAAAGATGTCATTTTCTTGAAAAGGTATTGAAATGAATCCGTGATCAATTAATTAATGATAAATCACTAATTGACTGATATTAACATATGTTTATTCAATATCAATCAATGATTTACTTATCAATCACTGGTTGGCTATCATGACCTATCTAATTGACCAGCACATTAATTATTTTTATGCTCACCGACCATTTTTTCAAAATAATGTCTGAAAACTGTTATTTGACATTTAAAAAAAAAAAAAAGAAGAAGAAAAAGAAGAAGAAGTGCATTTTACTCGTAGACGTTGTTCAAATGAACATGGCGGAATTCTTTACAGATAATTACTTGTTTTGTTTCAAAATTTGCCAATAAATCAGTACATTGAAAAACAAAATCGTCCCATAAAAAAAAAAATTCAAATAACGATCATATATATGAGTACTCCAAACTAATTACATGTTTTCTATTCAGAATATAGTCGACCATAAATATGTACCAACTTAATTCCAAATCTCACTCAAGTCAAAGGACTAGGGTGTCCATCTCACGAAATCAAGGGCCAATCAGTTTTATAATAAGCTAGCCATTGGTGGCCAGTTATATATATATATATATATATATATATTTAATGGATAAATTTGGCTGATCATAATTATCATTTCCGCATTGGGGATTATAAATTAATTTCCTTTATTTCTAACTCATTAGGATGACATTCTCTCTTAATAGAGATCCTCTCATTCAATATTTATGTAAATTATCCGCATGCATTCACGGAACAATACTACAAAAATATGCACTAAAACTATATATAACTTGTAAGTTACACCACGGTGTTTCAGCAAGGGAAAACAAAAAAAAGGTTACACCACCGGTGATGATGGCGTAGCAATTGTTGATGCCTTCTTAGGTCCCTCACTCCCACAGTCTCAGTATCAAAGTTCGAAGTCTGATTTTGAGGTTCAAACTTAAAAGTGAAATTCTATCTTGGAAAACTATGAGTTTGTGGTGGATTGGGTAACTTTGAATAGAATTAGATGGGATAACATGGATATGCTTTTAGTATTATTTTATTTGTGATTTTACTAGATTCCTATATCTAAACAGAGAGTTAAAAAGGGATGCGAGAAAACCACTGAACTTCTTTCTCCTCGACAAAAAAAAAAAGTTGTAATTTACAACATGATTACTAAATATATCGGGCTTCTATATGTTATATTCCATAAAATAAGGTAGAGACTAATTAAAACGAGAGTAAAACAAAAATTACCTCCATTTGAATGCGTGATGATACGTCGATTATATGATCGCACAATATGAATCGCGGGGCAAATCTCCTTTGGCAGTGGGCTAAACTCTTCTGCTAATAATAATTAACTGGTGAAAAAAGTGACGTGTATGGTTTAAAAAGAACGAAACCACTAAAAACGTGAGAGTTTCTAACAAAATCATTCTCATTTTACTAGCTGCGCTAGTTCCAGTGAGTAAAAAAGTGCATTAACAATGAGTTTGCCACCTGCCAAAGGAGACCTTACCCAGTAATTCATGCGTACGTACTCGAAAATTCGAATGTTTGTTACTGATGAACTGTTCAAATTGAAGTTATATATTTATAGGTGATAAGAAAAGTCTTTTCTTTCCCAGCAAACTGGATATTCTCGCACATATGCTTTTTATGTTAGGGACGGAAGGAGAGATCTTTGTCAATTACGTTCCAACTTTCATCTCCTCCTAGGCCTAGCCATTCAACTTGGGGACCTCTTCTTCTTCTTCTTCTTCTTCTTTTTTTTTTTTTTTTTTTTTTTTACACTCTTCTTTCTATATATATATATGTATATTAATTTTCAACAAATAATTATGTTTTCAGATTTGTCGGCATAATTAACAATCTCCTGATTTCATACATTAGTGGAACAGTACTTAAGAGCTAGGCTTTGGGATTACTCATATCTGTATTAACAACCATGATATGATACTAATGATGATGTTATAGCGGTCATGGATGTCTTTTTTAGGTCTTTTCTAGTCTTATTATCAGAGTTCAAATTCCAATGTTAGTCTATAAAATGACATTCCTTACGATAATCATAGTCTTGTGGTGAATTGAATAACTTTATTGAACTTGATGGAAATTAAAATGGTTCATGTCCTAATAATACTGTACCTCTAATTTCATTATATTCTCAAATGGACAGGAAAACGGGAGGCTTGATTCCAAAATACTTTGGATCATAGGGCGCTTATTCCTACGTGCTTCAATTAGGTCTTTTTTGTAATCCACTTGAAGGAAAGTATCATCCATAGCGAGAGAGGAAGCACAAATAAGTTTGTAATGAAGGAAGATTCAGTGGAATGTTCTCTTTTCTATGCGGAAATTTGGCGTCGGATTATATGTTTGACGAAAATTAATGCACATGTTTCTATCTTTGTAGACTTTTTGCACGTAATTAAATTACAAGTTGATGAAGCTAGCTATTATCTTTAAGTAGTTAGTTAAAAAAGGAAAATTTTCTAAATATTTGTGTATTTGTGACTTATGATCCTTTAATACTCAAAGACGTTTTAAAGTTTTTTATAGCTAGCATGATACTTATATCGCTTCTAAATAAACTGTTAGAGAGGATAACAAGTATCAGAATGCAGATAAATAATTATAAATAATCTGAAAACGCGTAATTACACGCATAGATTATGTCAAAAATTATTATCAGTCAAGGCAAACCCTCAAAATGAAAAGATGAAAGAATCTTGCTGAGGTGAGAAATTTTGGACCACATATATACAATATTGACCAGATTAAGAAAGGTAAAATCATTTAAAAGAATTGATTCGGCATATGCTATGGACTCTTCAGCATATCCGAGAACCTTCTCTTTTGATCTTTCTTCATTATGTTCTCTTTCGGTTGTGATGAAAGAACGGTGATCAGGAAAGATTGGCTGCATATGCAAAACTGAAGTTTTAAATTAAAAGGCCAAAGCTCATTCATCTAGAAACCACTATCACAAATATTATGGGGTTCAAAAATTACAGGGGGTTTCTCAGGCTACGAGATCTCCTTTCTCCTCTGATGATCATCATAATATTGATTCAGATTTCGGATATGAGAGTTCCTATCTAAATTCTTCCCCTTCCACCGTCGTAGTTCGTCTCCGCGAGATGCAACAAATGTATTGTACATATTATATAAGTATTGAAAATTGCCAATAAGCTTTGAGTAATTTGCTTTCCGGCAATATTTGGCAATTTATTTAAACTAGACATCATGTTGAATTTTGTGGTAGCACTGTAATAAATCCCAAAAACTTACGATGCATATACCTCCTATTTTTAATCATCGATGATGAAAAACCGATCACCGTTTTAAAAAAAAAAAAAATGTCAGTTGTATCATTTGATAAAGCTAAAAAAAAAAAAAAAAAAAAAACCTATGACATTGTTTTCAAATTAAGCTCATTAAATGAACATAGTTGAGACTTAAACTGACATTTATATTTAAAAATTTCGTAGTCTTAATTGTTAAAATTGTGGAGCCAAATCGTTTCCCTATAGCATAAACAGGGTTGACGTTGATCAATCTCTGTGATAAGGTCATCTCGGGGGGTTAGAAGGAGGGTAGGAAGCCAACCTAAATTTCATTAAGGATAGTTTAGGGAATTCACATTTGTAATTTCGGTTGTCCTAATTTTTTTATATAAATAAGGACACGCCATTATTTGAGTTGATTATCAGAGCGATGTTAAAGTGGGGGAAAAAAAACACACATGGATTGAGAGGTATGCGATTTTCTCTTGCAAGCTTCTTCTCGTTACATACATAATCTCACATTTTGCTGAGACTATTTTATATATGGTACGTAGTTCATTCATCCAAAAAATTAAAAATGCTTTCATTTGTGTGTCTCTCAGAAAATAGAATATCCTTGTAATAATATTGATCTCATGAAACCAAGTGGTCCATGTTAATGCATGTTGTCCGTCCTTTGAACAAAAGTTGACCTGACATCTCACACACACAGATAATACAAACAGGCTTATATATATATATATATATAGATGTCATCCATTTGACGAGTCTCATCGTAATCAAAGTACAGGTGGTGTGGCCTTTGCCATGAAGATTAATGAAAAAGACAACCTGAAGAAGACATTATTAATTTGAGCTAGCTAAAGAACGCAAAGAGCGGAAGCTCATGATATTTAATCCAAAACCGTACTGATTTGTACGGAACCTATTTCATCTTTGGAGTTATAATCACATTCATTAGCAACAATAAAAAACAATATTAGATGGCAGACACATTCTTGTATTTGTGTGTGTATACATATGTAATATGTATGTGTATATGCGTCATGATATAAAGATCATCATGCATGTACTTCTTTTCGTTTTGTACGACATCAATAAATTAGCAGCCCTATATTATTTGGACGAGGAAAAAAATTCTGAAGAAAAAGCATTTTAATGATACTTTGCTTAAAGAAAAAAAAAAGAAAAAGTACAGGACAAACCATACACACATCTAGAAATATCGCGGACATGCGAAAAGAGACATTTTAACTCTAAAGAAAAAAGAAAAAAAAAAAAAAAGAAGGTGAAGGACTAAAGCAAAAAAGAAAAAAGGGGGGGGGGGGGGGGGGGGGGTGGAGGAGAATTAGGGAAGGGGGACCAATCCATGATAGCAATATAGCAGAAGTGATGAAGAAGACGGATATAGGAATGATCCATGGCATATGCTATTTCTCATCCTTGGAATATCCATACGAATTGTGCGAATTCTGTCGTATAAAATGAACTTGCAAGGCTACTGAACTCCTGCAACACAAAAAAGAGGGGGAAAAAAAAAAACCTACTTGGATGACTGAAGATGATCATTGATCAGCAGCAAGAAGGGGGAGTTTGAAGGTGGAGAAGAATAACAGTGCAATACTCCTTTGGCAGAACATGTAACATTAATTAATGCTACATTAATTGCTACGTACTTTCTGCCAAAGGAGAATTGCCCTGCCATTCAACTCCACTACTATCACCAACTACATGCCTAAATCCAACATTTTTGGTATACGACTTTATATTTAAATAGAATATTTTTTACCCTCTCTATTTTTTCCAATAGTTTTCGTTATTCAATTTGTGTTAATTAGTACTTTACTCTTATTGTTGCTTTGGCTTGTCGTACGTTTCTTTCCCTTGTTTTTTTTTTTTTTCTCTTTCATTTTCTTTTATTTTTATTTTTATTTTTTTTAAATTCTAAACTATGTGTGTGGGGCAAGTGTACAGGTGGTCCTTTCTGCAACTGCAATATCTAATGAAATTAGAACGCTACAAAAAAGATTAGCATGACTCCTACACAAGGATGACACACAAAAATCGAGAAATACTCAGGTATAGTTGAAGAGAGTAAAGTACATAACGCGCAGCTTTATATTAATCCTTGGGATCAATCATTATGTCACGAGGCCTACAAGATGTCAAAGATATAAGAGATCACCCGTATGCATATGCACGAGAAAAAGGACAAGAATTAAAGGAAGCTTCATAGTTTCAGCTTCTTGACATTGTAGTGTCTTCTTTTTCCAGTCATTTTAGATAATGCTGCATTTCATATTGGTGGAGCTCATGCTGAGGAAGTTCATATGTATACTACCATTTTCTTCCTGGTTTTCCATTTTAAGCTAATATAGTTTATGAATTAGTGCTTGCAAATGAGAAGAGAGGTATTATTAATTTGAGAACATGATGTTTATGATAATTATATAAAAAAAAATGATGTTTATGATATGGTGAAAAACCGATAAGCTAGCTAGCTATTTCAAGCTATAATAACCAATCAGAGTCATCAAACTGTCACTAGATTATGAACTTGAAGGTGCACATTTTTGGATTTCTCATCCCTATAATCCAAGAAATAAAATATATGGAAATCACAAATATCCTATAAAAAAAACACTCAAAAGAGACAACCTTTATATGGTCTCTAAAGCAGGCTTTTAAAGACAATTTCACATCTGAAAGTGTCGTATCTAAACAGTGACGAAGGTAGAATTTTTATTAGGGTGGCTAATAACGATAAAATGGGTAATGATGGCTATTATGATCAAGTTTTTATTTTTAAGGAAGGCTACTATAACATTTTATTAAAATTATAGACTAAAACGAAAAGTTGAGGGGGGCTTAACCCCCTAGTCCTTTATTCCCTACGTTAAACGTTCATACATCTTAAAATACTTTTTCTTGTAGTGTGTTACTATATATTGCAGCATTAAACATCACCTTGTCAGCACTTTGATTTCAGTGCTGATGGGAACCAGATCAAAAGAATATATAAAAGGATATATTAAATTTTCCTATGAGTAGGAAGTTCTAAATAAACAACTCATATAAAGCATGATGTTTTACATTTTTATATATCATAATACAACGAATTTCTTTCACATGTTTAGCATCTGATATATATATATATATATATATATATTTATAGTGTTATAAACTATCAATTATTCTTGCTATTTACAAAAAACAGAATATAAAGTCTGTAGTTTTTGCAGAATCCTTTAAAAGCCATGAAGAATCAAATCATTTACAAGAGGGCTAAACATGTGTCTATGCTTTGTGTAATACATTAATTAATGCATGCATTTGCAAGAAATTGTACGTTGAAGTGTAGCTTTCATGCAATTGAATATATCAATAAGAAGAGCACAATTTGCAATTAAGAACTGAAATGACACGCATACATACATACATACATATATATATATATATATATATATAAAGTGCAGCTTTGTGATTTTTATGTTTTATTTTGCAGATTATTCAAATGTGAATAAGAAAATTTAAAAGAACATAAAATAGATTATAAATGATAAACAAGAAAACAAATGATTAAATATAAAGATTTTGAACACTAGACAAAACAACAAAAAAAAAAAAAAAGGAGAATTTTAAATCACTACTAGCATACATCTTAATCATTAATGTAACACATTAATCATTAGCAACTTTAAACAAAAAATATATTTCCAACTATAACACCAAAAAGAAAAAAGAAAAGAAAGAACAAAAGAAGTCTTGAGAGAAAAAAAGAAAAAAAAAAAAGAAAAAGAAATATATATGGAATATGCTTAATGTGCAAGAGTGTGTACTACTCATGCTTTGCTTTTTTTATTTTTATTTTATTTTTATTTTTATTTTTTTTATATTAATTTGGCTAAAAATATGTGCTTGGTCTTTCGTGCTTAATACATGAGCTAAAGACAATCTCTGCAATTGAATTGCGGTAGGCATGATCACATCGTAGTGTCATGGCAATGTATAATCTTATTTATAAGTTTTGTTCATAAGTTAATTATGTCACAATAACTTATACACTTTACTATCTACATGTTAATTTTTAATGCGTTGATGTCGATGACACGGGATATGTTAAATGAGTTTGTGCATAACTCATACCCAAAATCTAGTTAAAGAAGAGATGGTACTCAATTTACATATAAATCTCATAATAGTCTTATAACAATCCAGTAACTTAACGATGCAGGACAAATATAACCCATCCTCCTAAAAGTTATCACTGTTAGAAGAGTTATAATCTAATCATATCAATATATATTATACCTAGGACCAGGCCAGACCACTCTCTTCGCAGGTTTAGACCTTACTTCAAGGACCCTTAGAGACGGCCTCAAACCTTCTTTGAGGCCCGGACTACATATGCCCACCCTTGTGTTCAAGTGATATATGCCTCTGCATCACAATGCAATTACTTCAAATAAATTTCTAAAAGAGACAACACTAAATGCATGTTACCGATATTATATAACGGATTAACTGAATAAATGGAAATAAGAATGAAAACAATTTCTCTCCTGAAATAAAACTAGTAAATATACTTAAAAAAAAAAAAAAAAAAACTGCAGGAAAATTACTGGGCAAATCTCCTTTGGCAGGGGGTGAACTAATATGAAAGTCATGTGGTGCCAATTTAGTGGTACCACAGCTTCCAACGGGCTCTGCCCTGCCAATGGAGATTTTGCCCTGCAATGCGCCTGCAACGTACTCCGAATTAGTAGCAAGTCACGTACGAGTCACCTACCCATGGGCATGGAGATCACATATTTATACCATTCCAAAACGTTTTTATTAAGCATATTCTATAGAACAATGCCTTTACTACTTGCTTTTGAAGCTTTCCACAACTTTATAACAAATCACTACTGCCAAATTTTTGTATGTCAGGACATTGTATAAAGCGTAGGCATTGATGTCCCTTATTTATTGTACAGTTACAACTTATCACTTGAACTTTTAATTTTAACGATTTACTCTTTAAATTTAAAATCTTTAAATTAAAAGTGCGTAGGCAAAATACCTTAAATTCGTAACGGTATTAAATTTTTTTTTTTTAAAACAAAAAAATGATATGTAACTTGCACATGACAAGTCATTAATTAAGATCATAAAGGTCTTTTTAAATTAGTATTAATTTGAATTTATACTTAAAGCAACGTTAATTCAGAATTTTTTATTTTTATAAAATTTAATTAAAGATCCTAAACTTAATAAATCTTGGCAAAATAGTTAAAATGAGTATTCATGTCATTAATTAATGACTCATGATGTGCAAGTTACTAGTCAATTTCCATCCAAAAATCAATATTAAATATATATTTAAATTCAGGATCCAAATTATCAAAATTAATTTTTAGAGGACACTCTGCAGCTATACGATAAGTTCAAAAATTCTAGGTCCATAAAGCGAAACGCGTAATATTGGATGAAAGATCACCACATGTAGAATATATACCTCTAGAGAAATTGGTGGTCGATAACCATTTTCTTTTAAAAATTAAATTTCCCACTTCGAAGAATTTTGGTGGCACTTGATTAATTTGATTATACTGTATGAAACTAAATAATTCAGAAAGATTTCTAGGGTTTCTGACACTTATATTGTTTATTTTACTGCATTTATCACCGCTGTGGGTACCTAAATTTTATATGGATGGTAGCTAGGTCTCTTTTGGAACACAATCCGAACGAAGATTTAATGATTGCTTCTTACAAAGAGGAAAAGGGAAAAGGCATCGTTACGCTTTATTAAGTTGGATCAGCCAAAGAACAATTAGAATAAAGCTTTTTGTTTTTTTTTTTGTTTTTTGTTTTTTTAAATTTTAAAATAATAAAATAATCCGCAAACGAAAGGTGCTAGCATATATATTTTCTGAGTGTAATCTAAAAGGTTCCCTAGACACTGATAAGTTTATTCGATAAGGTCCTATTATCGGGCTCTATCTCTCGAAAACTAGCGTGTCATCACAATCCCACCGAATGTATATGAAAATGTGATTTCATGCACTCTAAAGTAAGTCTTAGATTGGTAAAGACAAACCCTTTATATTTAAGACCCTTTAAGAAAGTTATTCAAGGGTTAAAGTTTTGACTACAGACTTACGTACCATAATAATCTTTTATTACTAGACCACCTCACTCATGGTGAAAAAGGCTCGTATTCATTTTGATTGAGGAGCTTAATTATGATGGTTCTAAACGTCCCTACCTTAGCTCGGAAGGTCATATAAAATGTGGCTTTCAAAAAGAGAGCATCAAATTGAAGTTGACTTAGCCTCAGTAAAGGTGCTTTTCACAAATGTTCAATATGGATGCTTCAGGAAAAGGAAGATCCAATGGCATGTTCTTCATATATTTCTCTATATGTTTATCTTCTACACTACGTGTAAAGTTTTGATTTCATGGCTGTCAATATTAGCCAGCTATTAATGGGCCCAAAATGTTGATTTTCTGTGTGCAGAAACTCGAGGCAGCACTTAGGTTCTCTTCGCCGTAAAAATACATATACACGAGAGCTCTCCGCACCATATATATATACATATATAATATATCTATACATACATACTAGAGTTCTTCTGTGCGACCCATATATATATATATATAAAGATAGTTATAAATTTTTTGATATTTTTAATGACTAGTTGATTCTAATATACTTGTATTTTTACCTTGATAGTTTTAAATATCTTGTTACAAGATTTTTAATAAAAAATTACATGTAAATTATTGAATAAATTCACGATGTGAAATAAGATGTTAGAAATGTCATTTCAATCCAACCGTCGGGCATGACAGAAGTCGTGTATATATATATATATTTATATATATTCTTTTGGCATATTTACATCTGTGTTTCATTAAGCTTGCCATGCATTGGACTTGAACCACATTAAAAAGTATGTATAATCCGTATTAGGAGATAAGGTTGACTTTCTTTAAATTAAGAAAATTAATCGTGGATGTAGGTTAACCACTCCAAACTAAAATCTGTCTTTTCCAAACTTCCAGAAACTAAAAGATAGTAAATTAAAAGTATTTGACTATTTATTATTTTTCGGATTGAGGAGACAAGAACAAGACAAAGCAGAGGAGGAACAATATTAACTGGTTGAACTAGCTTTGGCTATGTGCCTTGCCCTTCTAAATTAGTTTCGATTTTCAAATTGAGAATAAAATAAAACCACTACTTTTACTTTTTTTTTTTTTGGGAACCTTATACAGTAGTTACGTACATAACAGCTGAAACTAAAACTATCTAAAGTCATATCAGCAACATAAAATATATATCCTCTTTCTCACTAACTCGTTTTTAATTAGCTTTGCAATATTGGACTAGTTTCAGCTATTTAGCCTCTATAAAAGTTCTTAGGAGCGTCCAATATTTATATATATATATATATATATATGTATACACACACACACACACACACACATCACGTCCAGTTTCAGGTAAGGATGGGTGGATTAAAGAGAGAGATCTCAGGCTCAAATTCTGTGAACAACTAGTATATATATAAAATATGTAACCATAGTTAGTCAATGTTGTATATATTTGGTCAATAAGGTACGTTGATATGGTAACTTGTATAAATAAACAATGAAGATATCATAAAAATGTAACAAGTATTTAATGATAAAACAATGTATACTCTTCTGTTAACAGTATTGCGGAGTAACAAATCTAGGGAATGAGCTGAACTACTGAACTAACTGAAGAATTTAAAGAAAACAACAGATTTAATCAAAATCCAAAGAGTGACACAGATTTATACATAACTGTAAAGATATATATCTCTGCAATCATGCTATATAAGCAGTCAAGCAATATATAGCTAGGTTTTCTTGCCAGCACCATCTCGTCTCGTAGAGAAGAAGCACAAATGAACGTTTCATTAAAAGAAACTGATATAGTGTTCACATGAAAGCCACTGATTCCTTGTATCGATTTTAGCACCTCTTCAATAATTAAGAAAATCTTCTAATTAGCCTCTCCGCGATTCGAAGTAATCACGAGCCTATAACTCTGCTTGGTACGTACTAGAGCTTCATGGGCACAAACCAGTTGAGATAATGTGAGAACCTGTATTGATTCTGACTAATCGATCAACAGAAATATGACTTCAAGGAAAGGAAGTTTTTAGTCAACTACTTGTATATTCCTCCAAATAAAAAAGGGAAAAAAAAAACCTTCAAGTCAGAAGTGAAAAAACATTAAATGGTAAACTTAATATATGTTTTGTAGTAGAATACATACATACAATTGTATATATGTAGATGATCATCATCAGAATATGACTAGGAAGTTTTACTCAACTACTAATATTACTCGGAAAAAAAATTGTCCTTATTTAAGCCATAGTTATTCAATTCATGTTAAAATTATTTTCATAGGCATGTAAGGAAAAAAAAAAAAAACATTAAGCATATCAAAGAATGCAATTGTAAACTTCAAGTCAGAAGTAGACAAACAACCAAAAAAGGATAGAAAAAGTCAGAAGTAACAAACGTTTGTACTAAAACACACACACACACACGTACACATGTACCGTATGACCGAATAAAAGCTTGAACTACATCGGTGAAGAAGTTGTAGGAAGCAGAGTGCAACTCTTTCATTTCATGATCATAGATATATATATATATATATATATATGACCAGTATTATAAAGAGACATGTAGAAATTGCAGTAGAATTACTGAGCAGATCTCCTTTGGCAAACAGTACTACTTCTTCATTGGATTACACACACACACACACACACACACACACACACACACATACATGATCAGCCTCTTGCATAATATATGAATACAGCTTGTCAAAGGAAACTGCTCCGCAATTCACCTGCAATGATTAGGAGTAGGCACTTTTTTGTAGCCATATGGCACGAGGATAATTAACTCAATCAGAAGAAGGAGATTTATATATACTTATTGGAGAGAAACTAAATATCACACACACACACACACAGAGACATATAAATATATGTGTGTGTGTGTGTGTGTGTGTGTGTGTGTGTGTGTATGCTCTCCAAAGAGACCAAGTCTACTCAAAAAGACAAGAGATGTTAAAGCAGCACCAACTTTATTCCCTTATCAAGTTATCCTAAATGAATTATTTCGCCGCCAACTCATTGTGGTATACTTGAGCACAAATGCTGATTTTGGACATCTTACTTGTTTAGAATGCGTTTTTTCTAACACATATAATCCTACTTTTGGTACTCACTAATTATTTATTTCATGTGTTTCAAAATATATATATATATATATATGTGTGTGTGTGTGTGTGTGTGTATGCATAGAGAGAGAGAAGTTCATTTGTTTCCATTCACAACTTATATGCTATGTGGTCATTAAAAAAAAATGCCATTTCTTAATCGAACATAATTTATGCATGTGTGGTCTCATTATTCGATTAACATCATTCAATGTAACATCTAGGTTTACTTTTGTATGTTCCAAAGGTATTACAAAGGGAAGGCTGAAATAAAAGGTTTTTATTTGTGGGGCTCTTTTTCACTTCACAATGAGATAATGGCTTAATATGCTACAATATTAAAAATACATATATTTTTTTTTCATTATGTTCTATTCCATTTGCTATAATTAGCTGGAAAAAAAAAATCAATCAGGAAATTGGTTGAGTACGTGCATGAATGTTCTTAGAATTCTAGCATACATGCATCCCTTTTACTTGATTAAACAATGTGGCTACATATATATACATATATTATGAATTGAAATGGGATAACACTATTAGAAGGAATTACACGCTCTAAAGAAGAAATAAGGATTTTTTTCTGTGAATGAATGTTCTCAGAAATCCAGCATATTTTCATATATCTTATATTTGTAATTATCGCCTAATTATTAGCAAAGCTTTATTTATAGGTTTCTTTTTTGTCCACAAGAAAAGAACGGTAGGCCAAAAAAGATGTCAAATAAAGGATATATATATATATATATATATATATATATATATATGGGGGACCATAATGGCAACACCAGAACTAAAGGTGTTTCACAGGAATATTGTAAGTTGCATCTATATCTATTCAATTTTTCAGTACACACAATACGCAAATCGTGTAGTACAAAAGGCAACAGTCATGTTAATTTAAGTAAGAACCAAGCACAATCGATAATGTGTTAATAGTAGTTTGGACTTATTTGACAGGGCTTTTTGAGAGTGGTTTTTAGCTTTTTTGATCCAAATTAAAACTACTTCTGAAAAGTTTTAAAGATTTGTTAGAAGAGTTTAGGAAGAGCTTCTAGTATAAATGCCAAAACTCAAATAATCTTGTTTAGCAAAAAATAGATTTTGAAACTTATATCAGAATTTTAGCAAGACATTATAAACTTCATTATGACATTTTTATTGATTTATTATGATACTTTTAAAAAATTATTTTGATCCAATTACATGGGTTTTTTTTTTTTAAAGTATGATTCCAAACATGTAAAAACTACAATTTGATTTGATTTGATTTTTTTTTTTCTTTTCCTTTCAGTACTAAATAAGAACAAAAACTACGTTAAACAGACCCTTAACTAATTAAGTAGTATATCAATTGCGAACCATCTTCAACTCTTTAAATTCTTTCTTCTTGAGATAATCAGGTTTAATTTAACGTATTATTTCAATTAAAAGTTTTACATATTCAAAAAGACAAAGATGTGTATATATTGGTATGTTTGGCAATTGGCACCATGGTTTAAAAAAGGAGAAAGAAAGAAATAATATTTTTACCTAAATGATTAATGTAAATAACACGTTTTAGAAATATTTAAAATAAATTGTAATAATAAATAGTCTTGTCCCCTTTTTTTTTTTTTTTTTTTTAGAGGCTTGGTTCCAATACGTCCACCCTCATAATGCATTAGAATTTGCCACCTGATAAAGTTTAAATGAATCACATTCTGATCTTCACCAATTTTTTGACCCTTTTTTGAGTACTAACTCCTGTGGATATTTGCCTTCACCAAAAAAAAAAAAAAAAAAAAAAAAAAAAAAAAAAACCTGCTGTGGATATCCTGTGGAACAATATCATTATTCTATGGATTACCATTGGCTTTAAGTCAACACTATATGTACAAAGTACAGTCAATATTGCAGTATGCCTCTCATATTTTAATATACGTATAATATCCCAGCTGGTTCAACCTGTCTTTTACATATTTCAATTTCTGATTTCACCACACAAACTAAGAATATTAATGCACCCAATATATGAAAATTTATACACACACACACACACACACACACAAAACAAAAATATGAGAAAAAGAAAAAGTTATAAAGATATATATAGGAAAAGACAGATTATGCTTTTTGTGCTCCATAATTGAAGATCCGAAAGCATGTTCCTGTATATCAATATCTTTTATATTGTTCGCTATTATTTAGTTTTTTTTAATTATTTTTTTTAAGGGCATAAATATGAAGTTGATTTAAGTGTTTGATTGAAGTGTTTGCAGAAACTCGACGCTGCATTTTAAAATATTTCCGTCCTTTCCTTTACCCATCATATAGAACTGTTTGCATTGACGAATGTGATTTGGAGATGACTCCGTAAGATATATATATTTTATTTATTAACAAATGAAGTTTTGTTCTCATGTGTTTTTATGTTTGTTACAATTACGACTACACACATAAATACTAAAAAACACGACTATATTAAATTAAAGTTGTAGTTTACAAGTTCATTCAAAGAAAATAAATCCTTTTCTTTTTATATTGCGTTATGGTGAAATCATGCGAATAAGTCATGATATATATATTTATTTGGAGACGACCATAATGACATATTTCCATTTAAGAAAACTTTTTTTTTTTTTTTTGGAAATCGTTTATTTGGGAGGAAGTTAAACAATTCAATAAATAAATATCGGTTTGTTTGGGAGAAAGTTAAATAAGCTAATTTTACAAAATATCGGTAGTATATTTGTTTAATCACCAGAGTGATTTATTGATTTTGCACAAGTTTTCGGCTGTTCCAGTTAATTGGTTTCCTCCTCCTCCAAGGTGTATTAAAGTTAATACAGATGGTTTTGCTTAAGGTTCCTAGGTCGTATTGGTTGTGGTGGTATTTTCAGAAATTATTGAGGTTTTGATGTTTTGTTGTTCCTTTGGATAATTCTTTTGTTTTTGAGGTGGAAAAATATTATGGATTAATTCATTTTGTCAATTGAGAAGGTTTGGGAGTTCAAATAGAAGAACATTTGGATTGAATGTGATTCTAGTTATAATGTGGCGTGCTTGTTCCATGCCCCTTATTTCTACTTGATTCTAAATTCTTCGTTGGTCGAATATCTCTAGATTTTTTTTCTTCTTTTTAGGTGGTCTTTTGTTCTATGTTTGAGACGTGTTTATATTCACTATATTTTTATTATATCCCATTCAAATGTCAATTTTTTTCTCACCATTTATATATATAAAAAAAATACTTTTCTTTAGGGATCGACTATATTTGTATGATCAAATATTTTCAATTGCATAATTTTACTTTATTTTTGAATTTAAAGATAAAGAGGTTCAAATTTTATATTTTAAAGTAAAATCATGTGTGAAATTATCTTTAGTATGTATAAGTTAGTATATATAAGTTTGCAACCACTTATAAGATTTTTTTTATCTTAAAATTTAGACCAAAATATTTTGTAATTTTTCCTTTTTGCCGACACTCAAATTAATTATCCCATGTATGCTCACATTAAAACTCCATTGTTTTACCTATAAGCTCATTAGTCGTTTATATCGAGTAAATTTTTTTTGCTCATTTTGAAAATGAAGTTATCATATACACAAAATGAAGTTATCATATACACGACTTATTCTTAGTATGCACTCTGAACAAGAAGGCTAGCTCTACCGCTGTTTCTGCAATAATTTTGTGGTAATTGACTATAATGCATTTTCCACTTCAAGGTTTTGGTCTTCAAGAGAATCTGTGTTCCGACCAAAATTGCTTAGTCGTTCGTCTCCTGCAGAACATCTGGTTAATATTAGATTGGAAAGATCAATCAGACAATCCTCCAAATTGATACCTGAATCAACAATGGCTTGGTCACTAAGTTTTCTAATTGCATTATGATTGTCTGCCAATGAATTTGTTAGCTTGTAGAATCTGTAGTTTTGCAAGAGAGTTGTCAGGGTAGATGTTGGCATACTCAAATAATCTCAGGGTGGATGTCATCTCGTGTGATATATGAATCCCTCACAAATTGGATTATTCATATATCCTAATTAACCAACCTGGTGGGAGCGACTCGAACTCAAATATTTAGCGAGAGGGACGAACTTCCTATCAGCCCACCTAAAGGATGCTGATATAGGATTCGTTGTTTGGATTGTTGGCGTTGGTGTGTTTGGAAATGACTTTTTCTACGTCATGCAGGTACGTACGGTACGTACAGATGAAGAACCCACACTATTTGAAGGCTGTTACTGGTGCATTCTTGACATTAGAAGAAGCGGCTCTGCTTGAAGAAATTACCATTGTCACCTTTTTTTCTTTTTCTTTTTTCTTACTAAATTTTTGTTAATGTATTTAGGAAAAACCTAAACAAATAAATAATACGAACTCTAAACAATTTTGTCTTAGAAAATGCTCTGTAATTAACTTAACTCGGTTCCAACTCAAAATCTACTCTCTTCTTAAGTTGACAGTTGTTTGCAAAGTAAAATTTTTCTTATAGAAGCTGAAAAGAAGTAATTTTAATCTATAAAAATTTGACACATTTGGTTATAATTTGTGCCTTCATAACACATAGAAGTGCTCTTTTTTTCTTTTTTTACAATGGTCGCCTCTAGTTACTGAAAGATATTAAATGCCACCAATATTTTAAGTAATAATTTATCAATATTAGTAAGTGATTTGCCTCCAATATATCAACTAGTGATTTTCCAATGTAAATTATTGATTTACAGAGTGATTTGCAAATGCAATCTTTGAGACTAGTCTCCGGCTGCTAACACTTTTTTTTTCTTTCTTTTTTTTTCTTTTTTTTTTTTAAGTTGTTTTAATTTATTTCTACTTTCTCATTCAGTTTATATATATATATATATATATATATATTTATATAATTGTTTCTTTCTATTAATAATATTTAGTTGGGAATTTGATATCGGGTTGGTTAGTTAATGGATGTTAACCTAATTAAGATTCGCTAACAAAGAAGTCTAACATCAAATATTCCCTCTCTCAATTTTATAAGAGTAAATTATTGGTCTCTCTCCCTCTCCCTCTCCCTCTCCCCCCTACTGTCATTGCTCGACAACAGACGGGTGATTTCTTTGAGAGTACTGGTCTCCGGTTGCTAGTACTGTTTTCGGCTTTATTTCATTTCTTTCAGAGTTTTTTTTTTAATTTCTATTTTCTCGTTCTGATTTTATATTGTGATTTTTCCTTTCTATTAATGCTATTTAGTTGGAAATTTGATATCAACCTAATTTGGATTACTAACAAACTCTAATATCAAATGTTTCCTCATCTTAATTTTAATAAAATAGCATATTTCAATTAGGTTTCATATTTTAAGTAATAATAAACAACCATGTTAATTAGAATTAGACTATTATATATTTCCTTTTGGGGAAAAAAAAAAAGCAAAGAATCTATTCCCTAAAAAAAAGAATTAGATAATAGATCAGAAAACTAAAGAAAGATATGTCATAATTGCACCATTAATCAAGCGGAAAATTGAGAATTTAATTGAATGAAAGCATGTAGTTTCATAGGTCATCAGACAAAATTTTACGTTGAATTTTTAGGACAACTAAATTATCATTTCAAAGTTCAAACATGGTCGGGGCTGTTTAGAGAGACTGAATATTCCGGTGCAAGTATATTTTGCCCACACAATATTTGATTACTTTTCCAGGTAGCTGAAAGAAAGTGTTGCAATTAAATAATGCAGATAAAGGCCAAAAAGTTCGGGAAAAAAAAGTACACTTCAAGAAAAAGGAAAATTAGAGACGAGAAATTTTGTCTGTGAAACATATCATTTTGAGACAACAGTATGTAGTGTCTAATTAAAGATAAAAGTTGTTGCAATTTCATGTGATGAACAAAAAGTATATTAAAGTATATTATACTTTTATTAATATAAATTCATGAAAGTCATTGATTAAAAGTATATTAATATAAAAATTTTATGTGATGAACGAAAAAAAAAAAGAACATCATTAAAGATGTGGAATAGTTTTTAAATAAATGATGGTGATTATAATTAGTATGTGTATCAAGATATTCTATGACAAAAGTAAAGAAAAAGGTTTGATAAGAAAACAAAATAAAGTGACAAATACAAACGCAAGCGTGAAAAAAAAGAAAAAGAAAAAGAAAAAAAATGTCGAATTAAATAAGTTATAAATGGATAAAATTTTGTGAGTATACCAATTGGAAAAATTAATTACTGCCACATAAACAGTGATATATATGTATATCATGTCTACTGTGGAATCCAATATTGTCCACTCGATGTCTCCTGCATTTCGCGCATTTCTTCTTTTTCTTTTATTGAAACAACAAATATTGAAACACATTCTGCAAAACGACAATGTTAATGGAAGCTAAACCTACCATGACAAGAGTAGTAAGACTTGAAAATGCCTAGCTATTTGCGCGGTATATGATCTAAACAGAATGATTACAGAAATTATAATAATTACTTTACCAAATATTAAATTCAAAGAAATGAACGTGAGTAGTTCAGCAAATAATTCTTCTAGCTTGTCTAAAAATAAAAAAATAAAAAAAAAAGTTAGTAAGTGCAGAAGTATAGCCGGGCAAATCTCCTTTGGCAGAGAGCACACTAAAAAGATGAATGCATCTAGCTCCATCGATTAGTGGCCACCTGCCGGAGGAGCATTTGCCCTGTGATCCTTCCGCACTAGCCACCGCTGCCGCTGTCACCGTCGTCGATGTCCGCGTGCTAGCTGATGATTGGACTACCAAGAGAAACGGCTATTTATATGTCTTCTTAGGGAGCATATCCCATCGGACAATACCTTCTTTGTTTGTCTGATTGTTGAAAAATACTCTCCGCCCTTAGCTTTATTCCAAAATCCATGACCAACTTTTCATTAAGACCCCTCTTTTTGATGACCAAGATTTGATGATTTGACAATACTAAATTACCAATATATTTAAGCTTTGTGATTTTTCCGTTTAATTTCCAACCCCAAAAGTGACATGACATTTATATATGTGTCTAATAATGCCTATTTTTAGCTATATATATATACATACATAAATATATATATATATATATATTTATATAAATATGATAATTCTAGCATTGTGATTTGCCCTTTTTTGGTATCTTCACAAATTCTTTCTTGGTTCCTAGCTGATCAACTAGTTCAACAATATTCAAAAGAGGAACGCATTGAAGTAGATTAATTAATAAATATGCGCAATAAAAGAAGACACAACATATATATATATATATATATATATGTATGTATGTATGTATGTATTTGGTCATTGGAAAATTGAAGAGACGCCAAAAGAAATAATATAAAAGGAAACAAAATAATTATATAGAGTATAGAGGAAGATGACGGAGAGGAATAAACTCATGCTTGTGGGTGGCTTTTGAAAATATGGAAGATCCAGGAGCATGTTCCGATTACATCTTTTTCTTATTCCACTTTTTGTAAAATGCAATGGTCCCCTTTTTTTACTTTTTTTTTTTTTTTTTTTTTTTTTTTTTTTTTTTTTTTTAAATTTCTTCATCGTGATTATCAGGACCATAAATAACAAGTTGATGATCTCATGTTTTGTGAAAACTCGATCGAGTATGCATGCATTGCATTACCGTAATGCTTCAAGTACGCTTTTGTGATCAAGTTTGAAATATTATTATTGTTTTATAATTTCTAGCCTCTTCTTCTTCTTCTTCTTCTTCTTCTTCTTCTCTTTTTGTTACCTTTTCTGCTTTTATTTGGATATATACAAATATATCCTCTTATATATATACATATATATATCATTTATCATTTTAATTGAGGTGTACAATTTAATTTGGGGGAGTCATATTCCTATCCCATTGAGAAAGGACAAAAGCACAAATTGTAGGCTTGACCCCCCAAGTCTATTGCTCATGATCTATATATATATATATAGTTATGTATTTGTATATAAATATGTTACTGTTCTTCAACTCTACCCGTGACAGAGAAATCCTAAATGGCCATGATCCCCGCGTGGATATATGGATATTCGACGTCCTAGCAAAGTCTTTCGATATATAGTGCCAAAAGACTTTATCTCAACTAAGCCAACTAGTATGTGTATGTGTGACCCAACTATTAGTCACTACGAAGAAAAAATAACAATTACCTAAAAGTTAAAAAAAAAAAAATCCTGACTAATAGAATTAGTCAACAAAAATGTAATGAGATGATATTGTTACCAAAAACTGATCATCACTTGTTCACCAAATTATAAGCACAGTTATTGTGGATGAAAATTACTTTATCATCCTTATATTTCAGAAGTTGCAAATCCAGTGGCTAGAAAACAGTTTCAATAGGAGTATAATATAATTTTACTAATTCTCTCATTTTTGTCACCTTCAAAATTTTTAATTGTTAATGTGCTCCTGCTGGAATTTTGCACTTTTTATTGTTTACATATGAGTTTTATAATTTTCAGCTAAACCTTCATTTTCCAGGCCCATTAATATTTTATTAAATTTAGAAGTTTATGAATAATATTAATTCTCAAAGCTTAATCGAGTTTTGCCCGCCTATAGTGATCATTTACGTTTTAAGTATATCCTTATTGAACAAAAATAAAATAAAATAAAAAGAATAGTGTCATTGTATCAATTAAAACTTTTTTATTATACAACAATATTTTTCAAATCTATAGTTATTAAATTTTAAAAACTCATATAAACTTATTATATATATTTAAAGAAAAACAAAAAAAGAAACAAAGAGTTGTGTTCTAAACAAATTCCGGTCTTTTCACCTGCACTCCAAGATCAATGTGGCTTGATCATTTATTATAATTAACAAATACATGTGTTTAATTTATCATTAGTTTATGCATAAAAATTATATATATACATATATATTAGTCAAATATATTCTTGTAACTATAAAATCGTAACTAAATATCTCTTTGTGTGGTACCAATTTTAACAAAATAGTGAGTATTGATCATATGATATGAATTGTTATATATTTAACTCTGTCTATACTTGTAATTCTACCATAGGCTCCGTTTGTTGGAGGATTGAGAGTGGAGAATAGAGAGAGTTAAAAGGAGTGGATAATGTAAAGGATGCAGAGTTACACATATAATAATCCTTTGTTTTGTTTGATAAAAGGGAGGGAAAACTAAAAAGATGAATGATAATTCTTATATAATTACTATTTTGCCCTTTTTACTATTTTTTAATAATTTTTAGAGGGCATATAGTCTATTCAATATTCAGTTTTTCGGATTTTTTTTAACATCTTTTAATTAGTGGAATGATTCAATTTGGTGGACTTTGAGGAGACTCTCCATCCCCCGCGCCCCTCCCCTCCTTTTTACTTCCAGCTAAACAATATATATGTTACCTTGTTCCTCTACTTCTCTCTCTCTCTCTCCACCCCTCGGCCCTCTCGCTTCATCTCTACCTCTGAAAAAATATATTCTGAGCCTATCTTTGGTAGAGTGGAGAAGTGGAGAAGGGAGAGGAAGGATGTAAATTAGGAATTTTAGAAAGAAAAAGGGAATCTTAAATTTGATAGAGAGGAAATTGAGAAGTAAGTTGTAAATCCATGAGACCCTTCATTTTTTTAATCCTTCTAACTTTGTAACGAAAAGATGAGAAAAATATTTAACAAAAAAAAAGAGGTATGCAAAGTTATTTTGTTATCAATCCTTCTTCATCATCTTCGTTTTCTTAGAAAGGATGTAATTAGGAATTTTAGGGGGAAAAAAAAAAGATGTATATTAGGAATTTTAGAAAGAAAAAGGGAATCTTAAATTGTTTGATAGAGAGGAAATTGATAAGTAAGTTGTAAATCTATGAGACCCTTCATTCTTTAATCCTTCTAATTTTGTAACGAAAAGATGAGGAAAATATTTAACAAAAAAAAGGTATGTAAAGTTATTTTGTCATGAATCCTTATTCATCTTCTTCGTTTTTTTTATAAGAGTGTAGGTGTAAAATGTATTAGATTGAACATTTTCTTTTCTCTTCTCTTTCTCTTCCACTAAACAACATGAAACAAAATCTCTTTCATTTTCTCACTTAGATACTTTACTTCTTCTTTCATTCTATTTTCTATCCCTCTTATTAAACATAGCATTAATGATTAACAACTTGGGCCAGAAAAAACTACCAAAAGGTGTTTGGTTCATAAAAAAAAAATTTGAAAAAAGAAGAAAAAGAAAAAGAAAAAGTCATCATTTCTTGTGCTTTAGTTACTACATGTTGCTATTTACAAGTGCCTCTTTCAGAGCACAAGTTAATTAAGATCATTTTTGAAATATCTTAGGGAAAAAAAGATAATGTGTTGAAACAATGTTCAATTACTACTTGAAGGTACATTGAAAACGTGATCTTCACCTTTTCCAAGCAATTATTTAGTGGTGGTCATGTGAACGGTGGATTCCGTAAACATGCAGATAATCTACAGTGAAAAAGGTTTCACAAGCAGACTAGAAATTTTACAGAAAAAAAGTAATTAGCTGCCTCCATTTGAGAGATAGATGTCAAGCAGATATAGACAAAATAAAAACACACACACACACATTACATATGAAGCCGGGGCTTGGCAAGATTGAAATATCTCAAATGAGGAAACAGAAAAGGACCCTTTATTGGAGATAGTTATAAAAAGCGGAGCGTAACTCCAGCACATACAACAAAAATAGTAAAGCTAATTATATATATATATATATATATATATAATTACAAATGCAAATATATTTATATATAAATATAAGCATATACATGAATGCAACTACGAAATTCCAAACCATCTTTTTACCTTTTTATTTTTTTGTTTTTTGTTTCGTGTTTGTGCGTCCTGTGTCCGTGAAGGATGAGACACAGAGAACTTGACAAGTCTTGTCGAACTAGTTGGGGAAGGAGCGCACTTTTCAGCAATATGCTTGCCAATTCCTAGATCACAACCCATAAGCAATGATGGACGAACCCATGCTTAGTACTATTCTTAGCAAAAATAAATTAAATATATATATATATATATATAATACATATATAGAAATGCTAAATATTTCAGCTGTCCACGTCTTCAATTTTAATCAGTGACCAAATTATATACATGTCTTTGAGTCTATTTCATATACTCTACAAAACGTTAGCTTCATTTACAAAGCTAACATATTTAATTTGAGAGTTCCATTAGAATTCTTATTGAGCTATTCTATTTGTTCCGAGCGGGATGTAATTTCTTTATAGTATGTTAAAATTTTATGGTTGATTTTTTTTTACTTTTTATTTAAAACTAATAACTTAGACAAACAAAACAAGTGCCAACAGAAGTAAGCTTTGATAGAGATTGAGTTATATATATATATATATATATATATATATTTTCCATTGTAATTAAGCAACAAACGCATTAGTTGGTGGAATATTTGATATTTAGACCAACTGAGTATCGTACGTACCTACTAGAATAATTGGTTAGCAAATAAAGAATAATGTTTCTTAGTCCAAGAGAATGATCTCTTCAATTAATTATAGTATAACCTAGGACCCAATTAAAGGAGATGTCAAATTTAACCCTCAAGCATCATCATGAGGCCATTTTCAATTTATATAAGTGATTATCATACTAATAATTAGCATAGAAATATGCATACCATCACACAATGAGATCATTGGGATTTTCAAAAATAAAACTATTGGTAGAAAAAACTTAAGGAAAATGTTATGCCTCATTCCTACGTACTCAACCTACTTACACCTTATGTGGGTCCAAATTTTTCTAAGAAGGAGTTGGAAAAAAAATGTTCTAGCCTATAAATTTATGATACATTTACGCTTTAGAATAAATTAAAAAAGTGTTCATAACAAAATGGCCACCAACGAGTAAGGCCATTGCATATTGAGCTTAATTAGCAAATACTTGCTGAACTGTCGTATTTTCATGATATTCGATTATCTAAAATGAAAAGAAAATAATATCAATATTAAATATGATTATAGATATATATTAATGATAATTTCGCACATAATTTCATCACAATATTTTTTTTCCTTTTTTTTGGTAAATAATTTCATCACAGTGTATATATATAGTTTGATCTTCCCGGATCAAGTTTAAAAAGATATGGTAAGATTGGATATTTATCTGCTTTTATATTGTAAAGTACACCCCTAAGATTGGAGTCGAAAGTAAATATGGAAATTCGTCATGTTGCATGAATTTTATCTTGAGCCAGAGCCAATGAATTTGTTTGTAAGTGGAGAGGTAGGGTTGTCTTTTTCTTGGGGGGCAGTACGTGACACCAATAGTGGAAAAAACAAAGGATAAAGAATAAAACAGAATGTGTAGATCAGCTACTAATGTCAGAACATGTGACCTACGTACGGCTTGCTATAGCTGTTAGCTCTGTATATATATATATATATACATATATAATATATAAATATATATATATGTGTCTATATATATAGCTAGGAATTAAGCAGCTGCCCAGCCAGTCAGCCAGTCAGCCAGTCGGCTTTGGCCTATGGCTATGGGCGACAAACCGATACCAAACGAGACTCCCGTGAATCAACCCTACTGCACACTCATGCATGCCTGCTTCATTTACTGTCTCTGTTCCTTTATACACTATATCTATCTATGCCCATCTATATATAATGGTTATATATAGGATCCTTCTATGAGAGGTTCATTCAATACATGTAAAACATAATAGAGAAACGCAATTATAGAGATATAAACTGAAAAGGTCTGTTTAATTTGCAAGTTAATGCATATAATATATAGTTTCTATAAACAATTCAAATATTTTATTAAATTCATCATGTATTATGAAGTGGACAATGATTTTATAATTACTCAGAATGAGAGAAATTGTTGGTTCGTGCTTTTTGTAAAAAATTAGTAGATTCTGATATTTTAAGGAAAAAATTAGCCCATATGACAGCAGAAGGAAAAGACATCTAATTATCAGCTTAGAAATCGTAGTAAGGAGGTTTTTAAAGTGAGAATATCTTAATATTTTATCTTAGGTTGCCCTTTTTTTTTTCTTTTTTTTTTTTTTTTGTCATCTTCTGATTTTTGTTGACTTTTCTTTTAGTTTTTTTTTTTCCTTTTTATTTAGGTCTCTTATAATTTAAAATTGTTAGCCCTTTTTTATTTTCTTTTTAACAAAATTTTTTTTTATTTTGTTTTTCTTATTTTATCATTGTGTTTTATTCATCTTATGTTATGCTAAAGATACCTTATGTTACAGTGCAGGAACACCTATATCATGTTTTACCCGATTTTAATTTTATATGTTATATAGGTAGCCTGCCAGGCATAGGATATGTAAATAAGTTACTGACAATGATCATCGTTTATGTAGTGCTGACTTATTTCCCACATCTCATCCCATGCAAATTTTAATAGGAGAGTGATTCTGACCCTGAATTGTCAAGCATATGCATATATATATATATATATATATATATAAATTTACGTATTGTGAATGTACATAATTAAAGTACAGTCCCTAGTCATTTGAGTGGTGTCCTTTTGAATTCTGTCATGCCTTGCTAAACACAAAAAACAAACACATGCCAGGCCTGGTCTGCAAATGCAGTGCATTCATATGTATAGTTCCACCTTTAGAGTTTCAATTAATCACAACACACATACATATATAAATATATATTGCTAATTTTTGTCTTCATTTTTTGTACTCTTTGGATTTTGCTTTAATAAACCTGATTCCTTCCTTACTAATTACTAGGCATACATTATTATAATTATTGGATAGAGTACTAGTTAGTCTGTCAAAGCAAATATGTGCTAATTAGGAGAAAATAATGTTTCTTTTTGCAATCATTTATATTACAAGCAAAAACATAATTGAAAAAAGGACTCATTTGTGGCAAAGGAGATTGCAACAACAAAGTAAGCACTATTTTTTGTCAAGTTTTGTTTTACAGTTTTTTTTTTTTTTTTTTTACCTCAAGCAAAGTTACTTTTTACCTTAATTGTTCCAGCTAGGAGCCAGCTTGAAATGAAGCCAAACTCATGCATAATTACTGATTAAACAAAGAGAAAAGTAGTTTTAAATAGTGAAATCTGGTACAAAAAGCATGGTATATTATACAAGGGTAAGACAGATATATAAGGACAAATACCCAATCTCCATACGCACTTGTTCCTCTTTTTAAGATAAAGAAAAGTACGCGGATTTAACAATAATTATTCCACTTTAGTGAAACATTATTTTTTATATACTTTTATAGGAATATATATGGATGAATTATGAAGAACTTGTCACATGGGTATCAAGAAACTGAATCCCAACTTTGACATAAGAGACAAAATAAAAGGAATTATTGTATCAAACAAACCACTGTTCAATGATTTCAAGGGCAGTATACTGCTAGATTCCCATTTCCTTTTATCCATCCGTAAATTTAATTTCTTTTTTTTTTTTTTTTAATTATTTGGTATAATTATATTGATTCTTTTTCCTTGTAATTATTTATGTGGGTGTGTGTGTATATGAATATTCAGTCTCTTCTATACCAATACAAGACAAGAGCATATAGTTAAATGGTTGGCAATCCGAGGTCCCAAAGTTTAATTAATCCACTATATATCTGCCTTTCCCACTGCATATATTGCTATAAAAAGACCAACCATCTTAGAACAGAACATATCCTTTCACTTCTCTTATTTCCCTACACTATATTGATCTGGCTAGTTCATAGTAAGTAAATCAATCAAAAATTAATTAGAGAGAGAAAGAGAGAAGAGAGGAGAGAGAGAGAGAGAGATGGGTTCTAGCAGGCTGCAAAAGAGGATAGCATTGCGCAGAAAGCTTCACATTCTTCGTGCCCTTAACACTGCTTCCAAATCTCATGTATATTTCTTCATATTTATTTACTTTTGTGCTTTTGATTCTGTTTTTTTTTTTTTTTTTTTTAACTTTTCAACTAATTAATTCTTTTCTAATGAAATTATGAAGGACACTTTGCTTTACACTTACTTACTGAAGCTCAGATTAGAAGTAATCAAAAGAGAGTACTCAAACCTTTTGGCCATCAAAAAGGAGTACTTAAACCTCATAATGAACTTCCACTCGCCTAAGGTCTCTCTCTCTCTCTCCTTCTCTCTCTCTCTCTCATCAAGAGGACTACAATTTTTGTTTGTTTGAACATGATTTTGTAATAACAGGAATTGAAGGTGTAAATGGAAAGGATCATTGAGCTAACTCCCCAACTCGATTTTCTTAAAATGAAAAAAACAAAGAAATTAAAAAAAAGAAAAAAGAAAATCAGAATCCAATACTTATGGAAAACCGAATAAAAAGTAAAAAACAATAAATAAATAAATAAATAAAAACCTTATAAAAGGAAAATGAACTCAATCGAAAAGTGCTTTTATTTATACTTTTTGAAATCTTTTCTCTTTAAAATACGAAATTTATAGACACTTTTCTTTTCAGATTTTACGGGAAGTGAAGGTGGAGAAGACAAAAGAAGGGTCGTTTGTTGTGAGGGTGAGGTGCGAGAAAGGAGAAGACACTCTGGTTTCGGTTCTCGAGGCGTTCGAGGAAATAGGTCTTCTTGTATTGCAAGCTACAGTTTCGTGCAAAGACAATTCGTTTTCCATGGAAGCTACTACTGTTGCAGCTGCTGCTCAAAGTCATGGCCAAACCTTGAATGTCAAAGATGTCACACAAGCCATTACTAAGGCTATAGAGAAGCCCACCCAAAAACGACATGAAATTTAGTTTAAAAGCTTAATTTCTGCTTATTAATTGTCAAGTTAATTAAACTTTACAAAAGATTTGTATTAATGTGCTGTTTGAGTAACGTTTCTGAAGGTAAAAAAGAGTGTGGTTGATTAGTATCCGGTGTTTTGATATTTTAATATTTATTTATTTTTTGAGGTGATGAATTTTGGAATGTTTTAGTTTTTTATTTTTTATTTTTTTAAATCATTCTTTTCTTTTGCATGGAAACAAGATTACAAGAATGACAGGGTGTCATTCCCATGCTGAGGACAAATATTGTTTAAATTAATGTGTCGTTTGTTTATTAGTTTAGTGATTTATTTTTATCGTGATGGAAAAGGCTTGGATTTTTTATAACAGTGTTTGGAATCACGGCTCTATTTTAATTTTCAAATACCAACTTACGTGGTTGTGATATATTATGGTAGTTGAAAAAGTTTATATTAGAATTCATTAATTTGTTGTTGTAAATTAATTAAAGGGACAATCTAAGAGATATCAGATTATTAATATATTCTAGAAGGTGGAAAAATCAAACTTGGAAATTTTCCAATTTAATGATATTGTTGAGGAGTAAGGCCGAGTGTCAAATCAATGGGTTCGGTCGTATTTCAAATTAATTAGGATGTGGACCAGGCTAAAAGAGACAAAGCAAATGCAAGAAATATTTTGATTGGGTTCTCACTACCCTGCATGAGCCTAGAAAATTAGGAATAACCCAATTTAATAGACGAAAACGAGAACTTTTAATGTTGCAACTAGCTGGGCAGATCAATATGTTAAGAGGAAAAATTGTAATTCCACACGTGACGTATGATAAGGTTTAGAGTTTGAATATTTCCGTCAGTAAAGTAAAAAGAATTATGGGAGAAGGAAATGGCCAAATGCCCCGTAAACAAGGGAAATAAACAATTTATTTACTTATTATTAATTTTTTTAGTTAATATTTTTCTTAATTTGCTGAAAAGAGAAATTTACCAATTATGAACAAGCAAGGGTAGCAATTAATTTGAGGAGCGAATGATAAAATTAATTTAAAAGGGACAAATTCTGCTTTTCATTCATGTAGTTATCGTTGTCACCCAAAGAATTTTTTATTTCATCATAGACGTTGGTAGAAAGTTTTGAAAATTTTTCATGCCGGTGAGAAAACGAAAATTGAGTCACTCCCACTCCCACACAGCGTGTAAGGTAGCAACAAGGAAATTGTTAGAATAACTCTTATAGTTCATTTGTTTAGAATTTTTGTGTTATTTACTTACTGATTCAGGATATTTGTCTTGTTAACTAATTTTTTATTTAACCAAACACTTAAAAAAGACAAATCTACCCTCAAGTCTTAAATATCAAACTTTCCTCCTTTCATTTTCTTTGTTTTCCTCTACTTCTCTCATCTCCTCCTCCCTCTCTCTCCCTCTCTCTCTCTCTCTCTGGGCCTGGTCGCCAGATCTGGTTAGCCGCCGTCACCAACGTCATCCTCTGAGTGAGTCACCGGTCGCGATCCCCTCGCAAGCCGCCGGTCACAATCCTCTCACTAGCTGCCCAACTGCTATTCGTGATGCCCCAAAATATAATCATTAACGATAATATATTTTAAAACAATTTGATGTTAAAAATATCTGGTAGACAACAAAAAAAAAATCTGATATTCCGATGGAATATATTAAAAATCTAGTAGAATACGAAATGGTATTATGGTGAATATGAAACGGTAGTCCAGTGAATACCAAACGGTATTCTGGTAGAATACCATAATACCTTTTTAATTGGTTGGGAATATCTTTGAAAAGACACATTATATTAACCTTTGGCTTGTCTTGAAAGAAAGTAAAAATCTTGAATCTATTACATATTGGACAATATTCCATGTACACTTTTTTGGGCATCCTCAAAATTTCCCTATTAAAATACGTTCATTATATAATAATACAATACAAAATAAATACAAAATAAATGTGTGATCCAAACGAACCGTTAATATTTCTTTCATTGAAACACCAATTTTTCAACGGTTCTAATCATATATAAGTCACTTGGCAGGTTGGTTAAGAAATTTTTTTAATATTTTATTTATGTGTGGGTAACTCAACGACTGCACATTATTTAAACATTGAAATTAAAGTTAAAGTTCCGTATAGAAGTATCAAAGTTTGCATTTTATGATAAGCGCTTGGGATGGGGTTTTGTTCCGGAAAGAGTGAGATAACCTCTATTACTTGAGGTAATATTCCGATTTAAAGTTGATTAAAATAACTATTATTTGATTCTAATCACTTTAGGAAAACTTCAGTTTTATTGTTTATGAGTTGTAGGTTAAAACTCTAAAATTAATTAAACCCAAACATACTTTAGTCCATTTAAAAAGAAAAATAAAGATTCTAAAGCTACAAAAAGAAGAATATAAATAGTCAGGAAAAGTGAAATAGAGGGGGGGGGGGGGGGGGGGGGGGGAAATTTAATAACGAAGAAAAAAAAAACAGAGTACATTCTTGTACAACATAATAACATTTGCAATCAAATCTTGTTTTCTTTTATGTACTTTTATCAGATAGTATAACTGTATAGGTCTTAATGACCAATTTGAATGCAAGTGTTATATATTTTTGTCGGTTTTGTATTAACCTAAATCTTTTCCAATCGCATAAAATAGAATGTTTATCTCTCTTTGAATATAATACTACTTTTATATGCTCATTTTTTCTGTTTAGTTATAAATTTTCTTCTTAATTTATTGCCCTAAAATAAATTTATGTCTCCTGCATGCAGAGTGCTTTAACCATTCGTTAGCAGTAGTCCCTGACTTTAAATCAAGATCAAGAAGTATATATCTCATAGAAATATCAAGTTATAATTAAAAATCAATTATAATAAAATAAAATAACTCATAATTCGTTGCTTCTACTAAAGATAGAGATAATTTCTCTATGTGATTTTTTTTAATTGGTGTACAGTGCATAACTCTACAAACGAGATAAAGTGGAGATCCACAACGAAATATATATACATATATATATATGTATGCATTTATATATATATATATATATATATATATTCATCTCTTATAAATGCTCTCTGCTTCTGCGACAAGTTTATCAATGTCGATGTGTCAGGATAAAAACTTCAAGATCTTAATCTCAAGAGCTACATATCTAATAGAACATGAAACAAATTTAATACACAAAACGAAAAACCAGCTCGAGATCTGACAAACACATATTTTTCATTTACAATACAAGTACTAAAATTATAAAATTGATGGAAAAAATGTCTTAAAGGAGTGGGACATCTCATAGTTAAATAGATGTTTTTTTTAACACTAGCTAGTGCGTTATTAATTTGTCAAGTTTTGACAATTTGCCATCCAAACCTTTAATTTTGACAACATGAACTTTCCGATCAGTTGCAACATGCCCTTTTCTATTAGCTTTGCATTAATTGGGGCTCAGAATTTGAGAGGATCACTTTAGTGTTTGAATTGGATTTGCTAAGTGTTGATAGGATATGAGATTTTCCATTATCAAATAAGGTACATGTGGGCTTTCGGTCATGATTTAAGTAAATTAAGGTACATTGCAATAATTTAGAAAATTCAGAATGTAAATTACAAAAAAAAAAAAAAAATTTTGAGGGGTAAGTTATTTATGATTTACAGATTTAGGTGACAATATAACCCTAACTTATTTTTTTTATAAGTATGAAAACGGAGAGTCTGTGATAGAGTCTCTTTAAGAGATACTACTTATAGTTACCATTTTTCGACCATTCAAATTTAATTCAATAGTTAAGATATTGAAGGTACATCATCGATAAAATAGACACCGGTACATAGAATTACAAAAAAAAAAAAAAAATTGAAATTTGTAAGGAAAAAAAAAGGGTAATCTCCACGAACGCCGGCAAGCATGCCCAACCGGCCCACTAACCCACCTCAGCATGCCGGCCATCGCGCACCCACTCGCGCCGTTACCGGCGATGAAAGAAGAGAGAGAAAGAGAGGAGAGAGAGTGTGTGTCAATGAAGAAGAGAGAGAAAGAGATGAGAGACCCAACCCACCACAGCACGTCGGCCATCGCGCCGTCACTGGCCAGCATGCCCAACCCCCCCCAGCCCCCCACCCCAGCATGCCGACCACACCACGCCCACTCGCGCCGTCACCGGCGGTGAAGAAGAGAGAGAAAAAGAGGAGAAAGAGTGTGTGGTGGTGAAGAAGAGAGAGTAAATAGTTTTTTTTTTTTTTTTTAAGAAAAAAAAAAGAGGAGATTTGATATAACCAATCTCAAACTTACATAAAATTACAGCCGTACATTATAAAAGTATCTCAATAATAACCCTTGGATACATAATTACTGGCAGTGTCTTTAAAAGAGACTCTACAACAGTTTTTCTCATGAAACAACTCTATATTTTGAAGTTTACAAATTCAACCTTAAAATTCTTTTCAAATAAAGATTGGTGAACATGGTTGGCTTAATTGTTCACACTATTTAAAAAAAAAAAACCCTAGAATCAAACATTTGTGGACAAGTTCTTTAAAGAAGTGTACAAAAATCTTACCCAATTCAACACAAAAATTAAAGAAAATTGTCCGGATGACCGACTGCAATATATATCGGAATACAACATCTTTTTTATTTTATTTATTTTTTTGGCTAATAAAGCAACCTTATTTTGCATTATAGATGTCCATCATTTTAACACATGTGGTTTGTGAAATTAAGGAACCAACTATTAATAGTTTATCCGTCTTTTTTTTTTTTTTTTTTTTTTTTTTTTTTGCTTGGAGAAATTTAGTTTATCCGTCTTTTGTCAAAGGAAAAAATAGAATAAATAATTTTGAAGAAACAATTGAATTCTTGTATCTCTAATGATAATCATCATATAATAGCGCCTGCTAAATAAGCTATATTTTTAGTACTACTTTTTTTTTTGGGGAATATTCAGTACTAATTAAGTACCTGATAATTTTAAATTTTGAATTTATTAATTGCATATATTTTAGAAATGGATCAATAATCGTGCAGTGGTCCCGAAGAATCTCTGGAAGAGGATAAAAAATTATACTGATATTGCTTACATTTGGACGCCTCGATATACATAAATATTAAATGTCATTGTCATATTGATAAATATGAATTATTTGTTAATGAGGTAGAGATATAATCCATTTGATGACGATCGAAATATTGCTGAACTCGTTGTTAAACCTAATTAGAAAATTAACTAAGAAGTTCACTTTGTATTTTCTTGTAGGTAGAGATTTTTTTTTAAAAAAAAATCTTGGTGGCTGAATATTGATTTTTTTTTAAGATACTTTTAATATATTTGAATGGCGGATTTAAAAAAATTTGTCCGTATGTGTTTGTGAAGCTTTCAACATTATATTTTAATTCTTTCAAAAATAAAACATTATATTTTAATAATATATTCTTGTCGATTTATCATTACTTTTTTTGATCTAATTCCCTGTAATTATCTTTTCTATATATGATATCACTGTCATATTCATATGTATAGTATTCTACAGTCTACACCAAACGTCAGTTGTGGGATGCATTTTTCCTATATATATATATATATATATATATATATATATATATATATATTATACAAGACCAAGACCAAGACCTTTGACACTCTCATCCAGTAGGAAAAAAGCTATGAATTAATCCCTTCTCACAAACCAAAAACCAAGAACCGATTCGACCAAATATACAGATCCATTTTCTTCCTTTGTTTTTTATTTAATTAATTTTATAAATTTTGATCACGAAAACACAGGTTAAAAATAAGAGCTCGAATTACTCGTTGATGGAAATTTTTATCCGAACTATATATGACCTTTCGATGGCGCTAAATGAATTGCCCATTTGCATAAGGTAAAGTGTCAAATTTTGCCTGAAGTCCTATATTTTGATGCAGTAAATTATACAAATAACACAAGAAACAATACTTGTGGTTTCGTAGTTTTAGCAACTTTTGGAAACTCTAGAAATTATATAGTTAAGTGGTTGTAAGAATAAATTAACGATAATTTTACATATAGTTTTATCATAAGGTGTAGAATTTGAATCTTCAATCCCATGCTAGAGGCGGAAAAAAAATTAATAATAATAATATGGTCCACTAGGCCAAAGGGCACGTTGGAATTAATTAGGGCTGCATTTAAATTGACTTCATGGTATTGGGAGTTGCGGCGCCATATTACACGGATCGGGAAAACATGCATGTGATAGCTATATGGTTTTGGTCATTTGGAAAATAAATTGAGATCACGAAGTTATTACTTATTTAGTGTGTGAATTGTATGGCAAAGATATTGTGTCTTGTCTATTTATTAAAGTCGTGTCACCCGTTTAACATTTTACATAAATAAATTATGTAAATGTCACGCATGTTTTGGAGAAAAATAATAATGAAGTTTTAAAACTATGTAGTTAAATTTGAACAACTAGAAGGTTGTAGTTCTCTTCTAAATAGAGGGACCCAAATCTTAGTTAAAACATATTTAAATTCTATTTAGTCCTTAAACTTTTAAAGCGAACTAGAACAAGTCTCCAATTTATAAAGTTTTTCTATATCTTAACGGAAAAAAAGACACGAATTCTTTTTTTTCTATGACAAACATGTCTTGTTCTATTGAGATTTTAACTTTACATACATAGACGGATGAACTAATTTGGAATGATTTGTTAGATTAAAAATTCGTATTATGAAGTTCGAATAAAAGTCATGGACATTACGTGGGTGTTGGGTTTATCCACTCAACTTAACTCAACTCCAATTATTTTTGTCTTTTTTGAACAATCAACTCAGTTTCACTTTTTACAATTTCAACTGTAACTTAAAAACTCAAATTTTAAAAATCTATAACTTTGTTATTTCAAGTTCAAATGAGATAATTTTTTTCTTAATTTTGTTTAAAATTTTAAGACGAACGAAACAAAATCTATATTGATTTTTTACCCTCGAATACATTTTAAGTTTTTACACTTTTTAATTCCAATTAGCCAAATGCACAATTTTAAAAATCAACTCAATTTCAATTAAAATAATTCAAATTCTCAAACTCAAGCGAACCAATCAAACGTAAGCTAAAATAAAAATTGGCCTATATAACTCAAACAGTAAAACTGATATTATGTAAACTGTGGAAGCCATGAGGGAAGTTTCTATTCCTTGAAAATGCAGTTATTGGTGGACTTTGTGAGAGACATTAAAAAGAAGCAAGAAAAATAATTTTGTATACAAATTTAATATTTTGAGATATATAGCTAAAGGCTAATATGGTAGATAGTTGGGGCATGAATAAAGCCGCGGGTGAGGGTAGATTGGTACAAAGGGAATTTGAAAATTATTTGTTCAGAAAGACTTGGAATATAAAATTAATTTTTTTAATTATTAGTACAAGAATATCAAAATTTCTTTGCTTCACGGCATCCATAAGCTCTAGAAGACTACTACATGAAAATAATTATTTATTTTGATTTTTTTTAATGTTAGAAAATAGAATTTGAAACTGGCCAATGGGCTTTTGCGTCCCTTTCCCATTGGCGAGGACAGAAAACGCAACGACTGACCTAGTCAAGTTCCAGAGTCGGTCAAAAAAAAAAAAAAGTTTTGGAACCTTGACAGTTGGCAAAAATGTATAGATCTGAATATTTGCTGTTAATTAGTGAAAAATAAAAAATAAAAATGGACCACTATTACACATTTATAGACCTAGAAAAATGTGTATGCTATTGATGGCTAAATGATAAAAAATGTTCTTTTTTTTTTTTTTCAAAGAGATTAAAAATGATTCTTTTTCCCACCTTTTAGTGATTGTGTTGGATGGTTCTGGGAAAGAACACAAAAAGGAAAACATTTTTTATTGCTTCCCTGTTCATGACACGTTTTGAGAATCATAAAGAATCGTTCTAACCTCATTTGTAACTAACGATCAATGGGTATATAGATTTAGGTTTATTATACATTTCTCTTATAAAGGAATAAAAAACTCTTGAACCAATTTTAATCCTAATTTTTTATGAATATTGATTTATATATAACATGTGAGTTGTCATTTCGTATTGATAAGTATTTTAAAAAAATTACAATATCAATTATAGTACATATTAATAAAAAAACAATATATATATATATATATTCTAGCTCTATTGTCTAACACCCTAATTTTGTTGGACAACAACGGCCGCCTCTTTGGGATCATTGGATGTGAAAATAAACGGTGCTAATAGAAAAGAAAGTATACTGTGATACAACTTCTTATGTTGTATCCGACACCACCAGATAACATATTTTGAATTAGTATTCAAATATGTTCTAGTATTATTATGAATAAAAGGGAAAAGGAGAGCAAACTTAAAATTACCTTGTCATCCGCACACGGAATTGTGATCAATAAAAAAAGGGGGGGAGGAGTTGGCGTCATTGTAGAGAGTAAATTAATTGCAAGATGTATTGATCTACTCAAAGATTCATATATAAATCCATTTAAGAAAAAGAAAAAAGAATCATAATATTAAAGAGTTCTTCTTATAATGAGATAACATTATTTGAAGGTGGGATTAATAGGATCATTTGACTTTTTCTAACGGTTAAGACTTAAGACAAAAATGTAGATAAAAGGGTACTAGAAGGGCCCCAAAAACGAAGGGAATAAAAAAAGGACTAATGTTGGTTAGATCATCGCTATTTTAATAAGCTATTAAGAAACGAATAGGTAGATTAAACTATATTATCATTAACTCTTTCTCTTTCATTGAGTGAAAAGTCCATATGAACTAAATCAAACTGTTTTGTTTTGAACATATGTATGTATATATATATATATATATATTATATATATGTATATCGAGATAATGATCTTGATTAATGAAACAATGACTTTAATATTTTTCATATATATATATATATATATATATCAATTAGATCATTTTCAAGTGATGAAGGCAGCCGTAGACCCACTTGAAAACTGATGTCAGTTCCTTCCATTTTTTGTTTCCCCTTCATACACTCGCTTGTTTGTGTTTGTGTGCGCCCAAGCGTTTTTTTTATTTTTTTATTTTTATTTTTTGAGGGTGTGTTCATTTTCTTAGTGATACTCAAAAACTTCAAAAAAGGTCCTTTCAAAAAAAAAAAAAGTTCAAAAAAGGTAAAAAGGTTTTTTTCCTTAAAAGGATCATGAATTGAACAAGCTTCATCATGAACTCGTAATATATATATATATATATATATAAGTATATATATATATATAGCAATAAGCAGCACATATGCACTCTTTTTTTTTTTTTTTTTTGAAGATATCGTTTGGATTTCAAGAAGTACTTAGCTTTTAGGTCATCAATTGAAGGCAAATTACTGTAAGATA
The DNA here is from genome assembly GCA_008635985.1 of Ficus erecta. Lineage (NCBI taxonomy): Eukaryota > Viridiplantae > Streptophyta > Magnoliopsida > Rosales > Moraceae > Ficus > Ficus erecta. The sequence goes on along the minus strand of BKCH01000120.1, from coordinate 440,865 downwards.
TAGCTTTCAAATAATCAAAAAATTACATAATCAAACATATTTTTTAATGAATAATGACGATACAAAATTATCAGCCCAAAAAAAATCACAACACAATTTTATTCTTATGATGTCACAAACCCTAACGCCTTCCCCACACAAAAATAATAAAATGAAATTAAAACAAAGATAAGAAAAACAAACTATAACAAAAATGGGGCTTATACATACATACATACATACATACATACACACACATATATATGTGTGTGTATGCATATGTCAAGCCAAACTAATAATACTAACAACAATAATTAGGATTATATATTTTAGATAAATTATATGTATATTTATATATAAATATTTTAATATCGACATCACATTTGGGAGCACGTCCTAGAATAAACAACAGCTAAAAACCCAATTTGTCAATGTGACTCCCAATATTTTAAGGACCATTTTTGTCTACACCACCTTCCCTTTTAATTTGATTTTCTTTTAATTCGGCCTCTTCTTCCTAATTTTCTCTCTATTTATCTTTCTGGCGTCTCTATTCTCAAGCTAGCTTAGCCCACTTTGTGTACCCTACACGCGTCGTCAGCAATATCTATTTACACTAAACCCCATCTAATAAAACTACTTTGTCCTTCTGATCTCTCTCATATACATACATCTACATATACATATAGATATATAAGTGGTTTTTATATATAAATATATGTAGTTCCCATCTCCACAGCGGAACCCTCTTGTGTTGTGCCCTCTAATTTGTGTAATTCTCCGATCATCATCAGAATCAGATCATGATGGACATCAGTACCGGATTCAACCCATTATTCAGCGACCCAGATCACGACTCCACCGATAACTCTCCTTCTACTACCGCACCGGATCAAAATGCCTCCGAATCTCCTCTCAAATTCACTTCTTCTAATCCCTCTCCCAAGAAAAGGTCAGTACCTTCAGCTTGTACATACATACACTTATATACATATAATTATATTTGTATATATACATGTAAATTGCATGTCCGCATGCATTGAGAAAATTAATGGAGAATTTGTTGTGTATATACAGTAGGAGATCAGTACAGAAAAGAGTGGTGTCAATTCCGATCAAGGAAGTTGAAGGGTCACGGTTAAAGGGTGAGATCAGCAATACTCCGCCGTCTGATTCATGGGCTTGGAGAAAGTACGGTCAGAAACCCATCAAGGGTTCCCCTTATCCCAGGTATATATATACATATACATATATATATATATATGTTATTGTCGTAATTATCAGTGGATTGAATTGAGGAGTTTTTTTTTTTTTTTTTTTTTTTTTTAATTTTGGTTTGTTTTCTGTTTGGTGTTTGGTTGGTGGGAAAATTTTATTGGGAACAGAGGGTATTACAGATGCAGTAGCTCAAAGGGGTGTCCGGCGAGAAAACAAGTCGAGAGAAGCCGCGTGGACCCCACCATGCTCGTCGTCACCTACTCCGCCGAGCACAACCACCCTTGGCCGGCTTCTAGAAACCACCACCACCACCACCACCACGGCCAATCAGCGGCCGCCACGTCAAAGCTCGTGAAGGAGGAGGCTCCGGAGATTCAGCCCGAACCGGAGCCGGAACCTGAGCCGGAGCCGGAGCCTGAGCCGGAGCCGGAGCAGGAGGTGCAGAGGTTCTCCGGCCTCGTGGGGGAGGACTTCGTCGGGTGGTTCGGGGACATGGAAACGACGTCGTCGACGGTTCTCGAGAGCCCGATATTCGCTGAGAGCGGCGGCGTTGCGGATGCTGACGTGGCGGCGTTGGTGTTCCCGATGAGGGAGGAGGACGAGTCGCTGTTCGCCGATCTCGGGGAGCTGCCGGAGTGCTCGCTGGTGTTCCGCCACCACCGTGGCGGAGGAGTGGGACCACAGGTCCAGATCTGCTGACACGTGTACTGGCCCTCTTGCATATATATTTTTCAATAATTTTAAATTTAGTACACACACGTGGGACATTTTTACAATATGATTATCATTTTGGCATTCAACGATGGAGAATCTTGCGCCAGAAGATACCAAAAACTTTTCTTTTTTTTTCCGACTTTTCTTTTCTTTTCTTTCTTTCTTTTTTTTTTTTTTTTAATCTTTTAATCTCTGAGCATTGAGATTTTAATTTATCTCATTTTGTTTTATAACTTTTTTTTTTAATTTTTTTATATCCCCTCTTGCTTTGAATTTAGCGTAGTTGTTGATGAATGAATAAGTAAAGGTCCTAATTAATCTGTCCAAAAATAAAAAAAAAATAAAAAAATAAACAAAAGGGTCTTAATCTTGACCATGTCTTTGTGTCGTTTGTAATTAGCAATTAGCATCGAATGGTCGTCAATTCCCATGTAGCTAATGGTCCCACTTGTGCTTAGATATTTAAATCCACACCCATCAATCAATATAAACTCGTTACAATCAACGAAAGTTTCTTCCAATTTTACGATGTGTTTGGTAAGAATTGAAGAAAATAAGGAGCGGGGAAAATGTGGTAGAACTAGAGATCCTCTCATTCTTGAATTTTGGTATGAAATTAAGTAAAGCAAACAAAAATAACTTCTCTCATGTGATTTTAAAGTTTGAATTACAAAATTGTAATAGTAATTATGAATAGTGAAACTAAAGTTGATATTTTAAAGGGGGAAAAAAAAAACAAACAAAAAAAGCAAAAAAAAAATCGAGTTGTAATTTATGATCCAAACTATAATACCCAATATGATATAAGATTGAGGTATCTCACAAAATTTGAAATCATCTACTAATTTCTTGCTTTTTTCTTTTTTTTTTTTTTCTCAAACGGCTTTGAATATTATAATCTTTCGATTAATCCCTCCACCACTCTCTTATCTTCTATTTTCAAACTCTCCTACCAAACACACCCTTGGAAAGTGACTGAATTACATGCAAGAATTCATCTTAATTACTTAAAAAAAAATGTACAAGCGCACACATTAATAATAATATAAAAAAATCATCATTAAATTATATATGCAATTATTTTTAGACTAGTCTCTTTTGACATTGAATTCCATCGTATATTTTCCCACTGATTGTTGTAGGCAAAAATCCACCGAATCCCACACCAAAAATGAGAAGAGATAATGAAATCTCAAAAATGACACAATTGTAGAAAAGTGTATGCCGGCCAAACATGTTTAAACTCTAAGTCAACATAAACCAAAAAAGGGGTTTGACTTTTCGGTGGTGGTGATAGCTGGATTCGGCTGCTCCCATCATTAATCCACCATTTTAGATTTTGTTTTTTTTTTTTTTATAATTATTTTGGATAAAAATTGATTTGCCCTCTCGCTTAGTCCAGCCTAACCTACTAGTTTTTTGCTTACACAGATGTGTTATGTCCAGTAAATTACATATATATAGTCCAGCCTAACCTAATATTCTTTTTTTAATTAATTAAGAGATTAAATATCTAATATATAGTACAAAAGAGTTGGTAGAAAATTTAAATATGGCGAACCATGTGATTCTTCTTCCTCTCCTTTTTTTTTAATTTTTATTTTATTTTTTGGTTTAAAATATGGTATTTTAATGCATATTATTACGTTAGTCAACCAATTGAGCATATTCAGGCCATATCTCATATATGTAGCTTTTTAGTGATTGAAAGCTTAATTGTGTTAACATCCAAATTGCTATATGATTGACGCTATGACGTTATTTTAAGAAAAGACATTAGATTAGCAACATGTAAGAAAGAATATGACGTAATTTTAAGAAAAGACATTAGCAACATATATGAAAGAAATTAGGTATGTGATCGACGACAACATGACATAACATTTGGTAAAAGAAATTTGATGCGCCAAAACTACGATATTGAATTAGATAATTTAAATCTCAATTACTAGATAATGAAAAAGAAACAATCTCAAATGAGAGAGAGATAGAGAGAGAGAAAGAAAAAAAAAAAAAAAAAATTGTAGTGTAGCTTAGCTCAAAGTTGAACTTATGCTATATTGCCTATTCCTAGGGTGAGCAATAAAATTCATTCACACTTCTCATAATAGCCATTTAATGCACACTTAATGACTAATTATACCCAAAAATCACTTTATTAGTTTGAATCACTAACATTTACATATAACATTCTGTATTTTTCATATCAATCGTTATGAAACAGTTATAAATATTTTTCCCAAAAAGGAAAAATAGAGTATAAATTAATCTATCTTTGCTTTCTTTTTTTTCTCTTTTCTTTTTTTTAAGAATTAGTATAAATTATCTTTGACTAATTATACCCAAAAATCACTTAATTAATTTGAATCACAAACACTTACACATAATCTTCTGTATTTTTCATATCAATCGTTATGAAACAGTTATAAATATTTCCCCCAAAAAAAGGGAAAATAGAGTATAAATTTATTCTCTTTTTTTTTTTTTTTTTTTCAAAGAATAAGTATAAATCTATCTTTGCTTAGTTCTTAATTAGTGAATCTGCTTAAGGTTTTCACCGGATTTTCAACACGTGCAGTGCACGCTTTACACATTTGAACAGTGAATTCAGGGTCTCAAATCATGCAATAATATTATATGGCTCTTCCTTATCCGTTATGGCATAGGAATACATAAAATATAGACAAATGACAGCTTATAACGCATAATATACATATAACTTATATATATATATATATATGTATCTATATGTATATAATGTGCAATCAAAGCAAAACCTGCAAGTTTTCATTTAAATATCATCACATGGATTCTAATAATTAATAGCTGCCGCTGATGTCGCCACACAGCAAGAGAAACTGTAGTTTTTAATTATGTCTAATTAGTATTTCTTTTTCTCATTTCCTCTCATTTTGATTAAATTATTGCAAATGAAAATAACTACATAATTATATCAAGGAGGACAATTGCAATAACATTCACAAAGCAAATGAGTACTAAAAAATTGTTTCTAGATGCTCAAAGTATCAACAAGGAACTAGGGAGGTAACATTCCTCTAGAAATTGAAAAACGGAAAAAATAACAAAAAATTAAAAAGTAAAAGAAACGTATAACTCCAATCGTGTTTGGCTTGCATGTAAATTAACTACGAAACCTTGAACCAGGTAGCAATTTGGCGCATTTGACTTGCTCTTAAGTGATTTAATAAATGAGATATTTCAATTTTAAATTTCATGAAAAACGTAAGACTATTTTTAGACTACTACCGACTTAATATTTATAATTTATAGTTAAGCTTCAATAAAATTGAAGTAACGTTTTTTGTCTTTGACACAAATAGCTTAATGTGAAAAATTCTCAGCATGACAACAGATTTGGTAAAAAACTCATGGCCCATTCAAAATTGGGGTTCGAGTTGAAGTTTTGAAATAAATGTTCCGAAATATGTGTTTCAATGAAATATAAATTTAAAATGAACTATGATATTTGAATAATGTAAAAATCTGAAACGTGTTTGGATTTTACTACGAAATATAGATCTTATTTTGATGTCCTCATTGTGGGGAGTGTTTAGCCAAAAAAAAAAAAAAAGAAGAAGAATAAGCTATTTTGTACGGGCATCCCTAATATTTCAAATTTAGCAATTTAATTCTTAATTTTTTTTCTCTTGGCAATCGACCCCTGAACTTATGATTTTTTGGCACTATATGCCCTTCCTGCTAAAATCCATTAAATTTAAAATGATGTTTTGCACATAACTTGCACATTATTGCCTATTGCTAATCATTTTGCTTAAATCTCAATAGAAATTCATTTTAAAGTTTAGGTTAAAATTTGAAATATAATTGAATTAGGTTCAAGTTTTCAAAAAAAAAAAATCTTTATTGAAATTAAGTAATAATGATCATCTATGCCCCTCTTATAATATGCAAATCATGTGCAAAAAGCCATTTACTTTTTAACAGATTTGAGTAAGAATGACTGACAGTGCCATATATGTTCAAGGGGGTTGATTATCAAGAAAAAAAAGTTTAGAAACTAAATTGTCGAATTTGAAAAGTTTAGGGAGTAAGTATACAAAAAGGCAAAAAAAAAAAAAAAAAATCATCTCATTATAACTTGAAATAAGAAAATTATGGATTTTTGAAGTTTAAGTTTCATAGAAATGAGAGAGAGAGCAATAGAGAGAGATGTCGCTTGTAATTTGGAGTAGGAACTTTTGGAAACCAATCTCAAAAAAGAGATTGGAGTAGAAAAACGGGGCCTTAGAATATACCATGTAGTCTAAAATTTCAATCACCGATACTTTGTTTGATAAGAATGATTGAAAGTTTTGATAGGAAAGAGAAGTAAAATATCAAGATGAGGAAACATAAAGGAGAATGATATATATATATATATATATATATATTTTATGTTATTTGGTAAAAGTGAAAGAAAAAATAAAAAAGATATCTAATCAATGTATTTTATAATTTTACATCTATTAAAAAAGATGATATATGAGACTGATTAAGGTTAAAAATTTTCCATACTATTTGTTTGCCAATCTTTCTCCTTTCTTTTCTTTCTAAAATTGAAAAGATTGAAAGATAATATAAGTTATGGATCTATTACTTATTTCATTTCCAATTAATTCTCTATCAAACAAACGAAGATCTTTTTTGTTCTCCGAAATCTCTCTTTTAATTTTTATCCGTTAGACTAAATAATAAAAAGATACGATCTTCTAGTTATTGAAAACGAAAAACGTCAGCCTTTCATTCTTATATCATTTTTTTTCATTATCTAATACCTAAAATTAGAGGCATATTGCATCCTAAAAAATGGGATGTAATGTAGATTTTTTTTATAAAAAAAAAAAAGTGAAATGGCAACTTTTATTCTAAATTAGCAATATCAGCTCTTACAAAGGGATCTAAAAACTTGGGCAGACAATCAATCCAAATACGAGAGCATGAACTAGAATTAACTAATCTAGCCAAGAAGTGAGCTATGAACTTCCCTTTACGAGACCCATAGCAAACAGAGCCACTCCTCACTTGCAAGCACGAATTGCAAATATCCACAATGACATTTGCTTCAATAGAATGTTGAACCGGAGAAGAAACTGCTAGATAAACGTTTATAGCATCCATTTCAACAATCCAACTCAGATAGCCATGTGATAAAGCAAACCAAGTACCTTCCCTGACCACCAAGCATTCCCCGACATGAGGGAAAAAAGACCTGACATACGTTGAGAAACAGCCCCTAGAACTGATCCTTTGTCATCCCACGCCACCACCCCAATACCCACAAATCCCAAAGCATCATCAATCGCCACATCAACATTGAGTTTGATACAACCATGTGTTGGTGCTCTCCAATTAATTTTCAGGACGTTTTGCTTTGGACTTACCACACCATCAATGTAATACCATTGCACATCAGGTAGTCTCCAAGTAGTCCTCCAGCCCTTTCAATAACTCCACGGGCACTATCCCATCTTCCTTCAAAACATGTTTGTTCCAATCGCCCCAGACAGCCCAAGGGATCATGCAGAAAACATCAAAATCATCCCCATGACACCTGTCTACAATGAACACACATAGAGAGCTAACAGGACCTCCTTTGAATCGTTCCATCACACGTTGAAGTGTGGTATCCATCCAAATATCGCGAGCTGCAGGGCACAACTAGAGGGCATGACAAGAATCTTCAACAAATTCCCCACAACGAGGACAACAAAGATCCACTGACACACTTCTTTTGGCCAAATGAGCTTTGGCTGGGAGAGCACCATGGAATGCACACCAAGCATGAATCTTAATTTTGTTTAGGACCTTTGCCACCCACAGCTTCTTCCACCACAACTCAAATGAACCGCCACTGGAGCTACAAGAAAAGAGTTTGTCTTCCATTTCCAATTGGTATCCAGACCGTACTGTATATATTCCACGAGGATCAAAATGCCAAACCAAGCAGTCATTTCTTTGCCGAACACTTAATGGAATACTCAAAATAAGCTCTCAATCAATTGGCAAAAAAATCTCTGAAATCCGAGCATGATTCCAACATGTTTCCATAATAAGTGATGAGACTCTCAGTTCATTGTGGTTCACTCGAGGAGTCGTAACCGGTCGAAAAGTGTGTGGTCTAGGCAGCCAAGGATCATGAAAAACATGCACATCATCACACCTAATTTTCCAGTGCAAACCCTCCTCAATAACTCACTCCCCGACCCCAACAAATACCACGCCTAGTGTAAGAGGGATTATGACCCTTATTAGCCTCCATAAAATTGGAGTTCGGAAAGTACTTTGCCTTTAGAATTCTCGCCATGAGGGAATTTGGATATGTAAGAATCCTCCAGCCTTGTTTAGCAAGTAACGCCCGATTAAAAGCCGAGATGTCCCGAAACCCCATCCCTCCTTTCACTTTAGGCGAGTATAACTTGTCCCATCTAACCCAATGGATCTTCCTATCTTCGACATCACCACTCCACCAAAACCGGAAAATAAGGGATTTAATTTCATCACACAGAGAAAAAGGAATTTTGAACACACTCATCGCAGATGTTGAGGTAGCTTGGGCCAAAGCCTTAATAAAATCTCTTTACCACCAACTGAAAACATTTTCCCTTTCCAAAGTCGAATCTTTCTAAAAACCTTCTCCCAAAGATCACTAAAAACCTTCCTTTTATTCCTACTAACAAAAGAAGGCAACCTCAAATAGACATCATGAGGGTCACTGCAAGACAACCCTATAGTGCTAAGAATATCATTCCTCTAACCCTCTGACATGTTTGGACTGAAACTGATAACACTCTTTTGGAGATTAATCGCTTGACCAGAAGCTCTTTCATACTTGCAAAGAACATCCTTAATCACCATGCAGCTCCCGATATCCGCTTTTCCAAAAAGAAGGCTATCATCTGCAAACAACAAATGATTTACCTTTCGCGCACCCCTTGCATTGCTGATATCCGAAAAATGCCCGCTCCTCTCAGAATTTCTAAGCAAGGCCGAAAAACCTTCTGCACAAAGAAGGAATAAGTAAGGGAATAGAGGGCAACCTTGCTGCAACCCTCTAAAAGGAACCACTTTCCCCACCGGTTCTCCCTCCAAAGAAAAGAGAAATGAGAAGTGGAAACACAATCCATCACCCGGTCGATCCAGGGGCAAGAGAATCCCGGTTTGCACATGATAGCCCTAAGGAATGGCCACTCCACTCTATTATACGCCTTGCTCATATCTAACTTCAAAGCCATTAAGCCACTCTTCTCCCCTATCTTGCGGCAAATCGTTGTAAAAATAAGACGGCCAGGAATGAAAGCATTTTGTTCATCAGAGATAATAGTTCCCAAATGAATTTTAAGTTGATTAGCAATTGCTTTAGTGATAAATTTGTAAATCACATTGCAAAGGCTGATTGGTCTAAAATCAGAGACTTTTTTGGGAGTTTTTATCTCAGGAATAAGCACAATGTGAGTATCGTTCAAAACACTAGTAGATCTATGACCATTGAGAACATGGAGGCAAACCTCAATGACATCCAATCCCAAAAGATCCCAATTATCCTGATAGAAGCTTGCTTGAAAACCATCTGGTCATGGTGACTTCCACGCCCCCATCTGAAAAACTGCCTTACACACATCTTCAGCAGTAAACGGGGCATCAAGTAACTCACACATCTCAGGCGTAACTCTTCGATCCACCCCCTCCAAAACAGCTGCAATATCACTCTCCTCCAACAAAGAAGTCAAGAAAATTCCACAGAAATAATTCTCCAATTCTGCAACAATACCATTCTTCTCACACACCCATTCTCCCGTAGCATTGACCGACCCTTTTACTTCATTCGTCCTCCTACGCTGAGATGCTTTAAAGTGGAAATATTTGGTATTCCGATCACCACTCTTCAACCATTCGGAACGAGATCTCTGTTTCCAATATAGTTCTGCAAGAGCCAGAAGCCGATCAAGATCTTTTTCGGTTTGGATGATTTTTTCCTTAACCAGTGAGTTCCATGGAAGCTCATTCAACTCCGTTAATTCTTGTTGAAACACCGCTATTATTTTCGGGATATTCCCAAAGGTAGAAATACCCCAGGGTTTAAGGGCTCCTGCACATCGCTCCAAAGTCTCCAACCCAAAAAAGTCCCTATGAAAAACCCGAACCCCCCTCAAAACGATCCTTCCACTCCAAAGAGGCCAAACACCGATCTAACCGTTACTCCAAGTGAGAGGCATTCCTTGAAACTCCAAGTCAATCATCTCGCATTTGTCTACCACATCCCGAAATTGTCTCCTACCACTATCCACCACCCTCTCGTTCCGACAGAAAAAATCTCATTTAAATCCCCCGCTATCAACCAAGGCAGAGAAAACATACCACGAAGGCGTCTAATCAACTCCCAAGAGTGATAACTTTGAGATTTTGCTGGATTACCATATAAGCCTGTGAAACGCCACACCAATCCATCCGGAGACTTGACAATAGTGTCGATTTGCCTGCAAGTATAACTTTGCATGTTCACATCCCAATCTTTTTTGCAAATAAGAATAAGACCACCACTCCGGCCTTGGCAATCGACATGAACTCCACCATCATACCCCACAGCTTCCGTACTAACATAGCAGCTTTACCATGAAGCTTCGTTCCCGAAATGAAAACCAAGCCAGGGGAAAAAATCCGGAGAATCATCCGGAATTTATCAAACGCTCGCGGATTCCCCAAACCACGGGCGTTCCACACCATGAGACTCATTGATCTCGGAGGGGTTGCCCCGCAACCTCCGCGGATTCAATAATATTCGAAACATCTTCATTTAATATAACTAAAAAGAAAATATTTTTACCAATAAAAGGAAAAGAAACAGTTTTTAGAAGTATATTTTTGATCTGTTTTTGTTTTTGTTTTTGTTTTTTTTGTTTTTAATCACACATAGTAATTGTTCAGGTCCAACTAACTACCATTATTCATGTGGGGCCGTGTGCTAATCGAACTACTCGTGGTTGAATAAACCTGCCAATTGCTATTTTTCATATTTTCGATTGAGGGACCAACAGTTTGAAAACACAGATCTTTCGTACAAATTCAAGAATAATAATAATAATAATAACAATAATATTCTGTGAGTAAAATATTGTCGCAACAGCTAATAAATCTTGTTCCTAAACAAGCTCTGTGTCATCAGTTGATTAAAATACCGGTTCCAAATGCGGGGGAAAAAATAATATGGAAGTAAAATAAAAATCAGTGCCCGCCTAACTCCCTTACTGAAGCCTTCTGAAAAAGAATTTCAACACAACCCTTACGGTGTACAAAGAAATCAATCGCTGCAGCAAACATAAACTGGCCACACGATGATCTAAACGCGGGGTTTGAAGTCCTAGCTTGAACAACACCCGGGTTTCTTGACGGCTGACACATCTTTACTTATGTCAATTTTCTCGCCCTTGGAAGGAACGGCCGCAGCTGCGTCGTTGCTGGCTTCCATGGCCTTCTTGCTCACAATGTGATAAATCTGAGTGAGGACTTCAGCGAATGCATTGTCCACGTTGGTAGCTTCGAGCGCAGAGGTTTCCATGAAGTAGAGGGATTCCTTCTCGGCAAAGGATTTCCCATCCTCGGTGGAGACCGCCACGAGGTGACGGAGATCGGATTTGTTACCGACGAGCATGACCACGATGTTGGGATCAGTGTGGTCTCTCAACTCCCTCAACCACCTTTCCACATTTTCGAATGTGGAATGCCGAGTGACGTCATATACCAAAAGCGCACCCACAGCTCCTCGGTAGTAAGCACTTGTTATGGCTCGGTACCTGCATATCACCAAATGCTTGTGTGTTAGGACTCTAGTGATAGATCAAGAGATCAGATGTTGGTTCAATTGTAAAACACAAATCAGTTTTAGAGTAGATGAAAATATGACTAAAACTTATTAAACATAAAACAATATATATATATATATATATATATATATTGTCTTGCCAAGAAATCCAAGAAGTTAGTCCCAGACAAGGACAAAAATGAAGATAACTAACCTTTTTTTTTTTTTGTTCCGACAATTACAAACTTAGAACAACAGACCTTGAGTATACTTCCTAATCTTGTATTTAATCATTTTTAGTGTTGGGTCAATAGAATGATTCCATTTGATACACTGACTCTACATACGCTAGGGATTTCCGTATGGTTACATCATAACGCAAAATTGAATCGGATGACTAGTTTCCAATTGAGCAGTGACTTCACATACAGTGCAAAACAGAATTTTAACCCAACAAAGCCTGAACGCATATCAGAGCATTTGTTATGCTACATCGTAGCATCCGTCATATTTTCCTTCTATTGCTAGAATGAAGTCAACCCAATAGTTAACACTGCTGGGGCTAGCTCAACGGATGAGAGGGGTTTGGGTAGGAGCTCGTAGGTTCGAAACCTGAGAGTGTTTTCATTTCTCTTTATTAAGTTGGAACTATAGGTTACATACCGGTTGAAAAAAGAAAGGGTCAACCCAATAGCATGCAAATTCTTGTTCAAGAAAAAACACTCTTCCCAGTGATTCCCATACCAGAATTCAATTCTTCGGGCCCCGTTCATATAAGCATAATTGTCGGAGTAAAATCCAGTAGCTGGCGATAAATCTAACCACCACCATAACTACATAAGAGAGCTACCTCGACCAGGACATAAAAACGTGCAAATTGGACAAGAATTATGATATACCCTCCTCCAGCTATTAAAAAAAGAACAGACGTTTTAAGAGTCACTACCACCAGCTTGCACATTAAATGACTTGTTTCCAAATATCGTCATCTCTAAGAAAGACCATGTCAACCTCCATGATAACATTTACCATACTAAACCAATGTCAAAGGCATTTTTGAGGCAATCAAACATTCAGCAGAAATGAGATCCAGAAAATATATTTTTAGACCAACTTAACACAGATTAAAAGGCAATGAACTAAGGCATTCCCAAACCCAAACGCATTGACGACACGATTTTATTTTATAGATTGTTTCTAGAGGGAAGATTTAAAACACAGGTAACAAATTGTAGATTCTAGTTAAGAAAATTGACGAAATGGCTAATATCCCACTGATTTTGACCAACGCCAAAGATCTAGAACTCACTAAATATCTTCATTTCGACAGATGGACTTAAGACCCTACAATGTTTTTGTTCCTAGCCTTTCGTCTACTAAATTATTGGACTCTGCTGTAGAATCAATCTAAAAATCAGAAGAGAAGGTCGACAAAGAGCGTAGTTATTCAGTTGTCTCTCAGTTACATCACTTAGATTTTGTGCAATGCCATCAAATATTATCATTCAATAATCATATTTTCAATACAAAGTGGATGTTATATTAGGTACACTCTGTTACGCATCAAATGCCCCATTCTTTACTAGCGAGAGCAATAATACAAAAGAAAGACGAGAAAAGACACAAGATTTATAATGATCCACTCTAAATATGAGAGCTACGTCTACTTTTAGCGGCAACAAATTTTCATTATGATTAAGAAGAAGATAGTAAGAAAATCAATATCTCTAACACATGAAACTAGTGAAACAGCAATGTAAAAATACCTCAAAAGTTGGAAAAATGTGCAACTCAGAAACCTATGGAAAAACAACCAGGGCCAACTAACTAACTAACTATATATATATATATATATATATATATATCAGTACTTTATGAAGCTAACGAAATCAGATGTTCTCATGTAATTTCATATGTGAAACTAGAACAATATAAGTAGATGACATGGCTTTGAACACATATAAGTCTTTCTAAGATAATTATTAGGAAATGCCCGTAAATCCCCATAATTTCGGAGAAAAGATCAAGATCTACTACTTCCTTAGCTTGATCTGCCTTTAGCCAAAAACCATCAAACAAACAAAACAAAACAAATCTAACAGTCGGGCAATTCCTAGTAAGCTAAAATCCCTTCAGATCTCCTAAATCAAACTCATTTCCGTAATCTAGAACTAGTCAAAACACTTTCTCAGCAGCCAAACAGCAGCAGAAGAAGGAAAGAGGAGAGAGAAGGGGGGAAGGGGGAAGGGAAAGGGACCTTTCTTGGCCGGCGGTGTCCCAAATCTGGGCCTTGATGACTTTACCGTCGACGTTTAAGCTGCGAGTGGCGAACTCAACACCGATGGTGGACTTGGACTCGAGGCTGAACTCGTTCCTGGTGAATCTGGAGAGCAAGTTGGACTTCCCCACTCCTGAATCTCCGATCAAAACCACCTTGAACAAGTAATCGTAGTCGTCCTCCGCTCTGTACCCTGCCATTTTCTTCTTCTCCTCCTCCTTTCTTTCTTTCTTTCTTTCTTTTTGGCTTCAGAGGAAGAAGAAGCCCAGACACGGTCTTTTCACCAGAAGTAGATCTCTCCCTCTCCTTCCCCCTGTTTGGTGTTTGGGTTTTTCAGTTATTTTTCGATTTTTATTTTTATTTTTGTTGGTTTTAACTTTAGCTGTTTAAAGGGCGTGAGTTGGAAAAGTAAGGGGGACTTGAGTTGTAGTTGTTGTCTCGTGGCTGTCGGTCTGTCTGTCTGTCTGTCTGTCTGTCTTTCAGTCTTGAGTCTCGTCTCCACTTGTAAATGCGTTGGGCCTTGGGAATGGACTCTTTTTCCAAAGCTGGGCTTTCTCTTCCCGCTTTTTGTTTTTGGGCTTCATTAATTTTCTGAAATTAGATTCTTGAACTTTTGGTGGACATGTTATCGGGAGAACTACACTGTCACACCCTTGTTTTTTTTTTTTTTTTTTTTTTTAAATTACAGAGACACCTTATTGATCAAAATAACACCCGTTCACTCCAATTCTGTTAATTCTGATGCAAAATGATTAAAATACCCAAAAATTTTCAATCATAAGATGATGTTGGTTTCAAGTTTTTTTTTTCCTCCTTGTTTTATAGAGGGAGAATTTTGTGATAGAATGTGAAAAAGTCTTATATCTTGGACATTGTTTTCAATTATTATGTTCGCTTCGGTTATAAATTTCAATTTCTTAGATTAAATCATAACATGTCAGATTACATAAGTTATGAAAAATTTAACGAAATTTGATCAAAATCTAGAAAAATATTCAGGGTATATCCATATTGAACACCATTATTAATAAAAGATAGGTCAACGTCTCATATCATGTGACCCACATTTTATTAGTGGGTGATGCACAACACCATCAATGTCGCTTGGTATTATTCAAAAATTTAGCGGTTAATTTTTTTTTCATAACCAATGCAAGAATTTTGACTCTTTTATTAGCTAGAGCTAAATGATCTTTTTTTAGTATAGAAAAAAAAAAATCGAACAAATAAATGATAAGTGAAAGATAAGTCGATGACATATCAAGACTGAGCACTAGTAAATTAAAACGCCTAATAAAGGGGACTTTGCTTTTTAATTCTGGAAATTAGGGGTTAGTTTAGAACGGAACTAAATCGACCACTTACCAAAGCTGTTGTTATTGCTGTTGTTTTTATTACTATTTTCATCAGCATCATTATCATTATTACTACACTTATATGATGTCAATATTATAAGACATAAAAAAACCGGTGACCTACAAGTTGATGTTAGCTCAACGGTGAGGGGAGAGAGTTTGAATAGGAGCTTTCAAAAGTTTTAAAACTTGGAATATTTTCATTTTTGTATTTAATTAGTATAAAAATTAAAATATATATTAAAAAAAAAAAGTAAACAGGTAGACTACGGTTGTTTACAAGTCAAACTAAGGATCGTATTTGGTTGGGGAAATCCCTTAATGTTCAAGAAGATTCCAAAATTTTTTTAAAACAAATGCTGGTTTTTAACTGGCAAATTACAACTGTATCTTTTATTAGATTTTCATATTCTTTATTCTACCATCATATGATACGACCTCTCGTGCAAAAACACGCATGACTCAACGAGAAGCTTACAATACTAAATAAACAAAAATGGAAGATTTCGAAATGTGTTGACAGCCTCTCGGTATTGCGAGAAATATACTTTGTAGCAAATTTATGATATGAATCCCTACAAAATGATTGTTTTTTTTGTTTTTAAGGAAAATCTTAGATCATTTCGTTAATATATATCAGCTCTGACAATTGATTCCAAAAGATGGGACACCGAATCAGTCCAAATAACATCCAATCAAACATAAAAGCAAATTAACTAAATAATGAGTTATTGAATTCCCATCATAAGAACCGTAACAGATATTGTCACTATAGATTTAAAAAACTTCTCCAATTATCTTCAATAATCGAAACTTCAAAAGCCCTCACAACCGGTGAATTGATAGCCTGAACCACGTTAATCGCATCCAACTCAATGACTCATTTTCAGAAACCACATTTGCGAGCTAGCCACGTCTCACGTATCGCCAAAATGATTTTTGATGCTATAATCTTTAAACCAAGAAGCAATAGATGCAAATGTTATCCCCCCATATAAATATATATATATATATATATATGTGTGTGTATATATGTACATGACTTTATGACCAATAGATGCAAAAAGAACTGGAAGCTACTCAACAGCTCATGGTTTAACTAAACATGCTTTTAAGGTAGATAATGAATTAATTTAATTGAATAATTCTCCCATGCATGATGCCCATAAAAATATATGGAATTATTTTCATTTGCACTCATGAATTTTAGAGTTATTCTCATTAATTTTACCTTTTGAATTTTAAAAATTCTCATTTTGCCATTCCAAATTTTGAATTAGCATCACCGAATCCCTCCAATTAGAATTTCAGTTAAAAACATGCAGGAAAAAGTGAGTTGGGGCAATCATGTGATCTTTTTTTGTTTGTTTTTAACAAAAATCCTAAAATAATTAGATTAGTAAGACTAATTCCCTTATTTTTTGTCTGTTTTTAACCAAAATTCTAGTAAATGAGGTTAAGTGAGACAACTTCAAAATTTATAGGATAAAGTGAGATTTTTGAAAGTTCAGAAAATAAAGTGATAATGACTTTAAAATCCAAAATGTAAATGAGAATGGTCAAGATATATATAAATCCTCTATGATAGAATTTAGTATTACACATTTACCAAAAAATAATTTTTTTAAAATTTTTTGGTAACACAAGGAAGAAACACATGCAAATACATAGGCAAATCGACCATAATAACTTTCAAGAGTAAGAATCAAGTAGATACATAAATAAATCCTGTTAAGTTATAATTTCTAGATAATTACTGACTGAAAAAGAACTAATAATACTTATAATAGCAATTTATTATTACACTATACAATGCTCTTTAATCCATACCCCCCCCCCCCCCCCATTTAACAAATAAAAAGGTTTTGTCGTTTTTTCGTTTATCCTCTATTCTTGCTCTCCATAAACCTTTGAACCTTTGACCTTGTGGAAAATTGAACACACACCCATACTCCCTCTCTTGATTTAATGATCTGTGTTACTTCTACTTTTTGCCTTTGGCAACTTCGATAAGTTTCCATAACCTTGTCTTGGCCCTTTGGAAGTTTTTGGAGCAATTTGTATATGAAAAGAGGCTAGGGCCAACCTTGGACCACTGATGCAGATTGAATTCACGTTTTTACCGGTTCATGAATCATTATCCTCCTCCCCCCCCCCAAAAAAAAAGGATCCGATATTTACCGAACCTAGTTGGAGAATCCACCACGTTTGTTTTCATCTCACGAAGAAAAAGAGTACATTTTTAGCATAAAATTCATAACTTGAAGTTCCAGCTGTGATTTCACCCAAAAAAAAATGTAATATAATTTAGAGAATTTTGTTATAGTTTACGAAAAAATAGTAGCTCATTGAAAGAAAAAGAAAAATAATAAGTCAAAAAATTAAAGTTACAAGACTTTTATACTTGGAAGAAAGAAGAAAGGAAAAAATAAAAAAGAAAAAGAAAAAGAAATAGTAAAAACCAGAAGATGTAATTCTTACATTGCACATGTAGTTGTTCCAATTTTTTATTATTATTATTATTTATTTATTTTTTTTGGCTATGATAATATTGGTGGCTTTTGTTGAAACAAGCAGCAAGTTATTACTAAATATCAGAAGCACTTTTATTTACCTTGCTGGGTTTTAACCTCGTTCCAATGTATCAAAAGGTTAAAGCACTAGGTTTTCAATTTTGTTTTTTTTGTTTCTTTTTTTTTTAAATTAAAAAAATGAGGCATACAGACACATCAATTTAAAATAAGTAGGTTTTGAGTAAGAATGAAATTACAAAACATGTTTCAGATGGTAGATATTCTTTCTCTAGCATGTCTTTTAGACTTTTGCTTTCGCTGTAATTATGATTTTCAATTGGATCATGAATAAGGTTGCTGCTTTTCACCTTTTGGGTAAAAATATTTTGGGAGAAATTAACAAGAGAGACAGCTATACCATTCACGAGAATATCTAGTAAAAGAGCAGCAGATCTAGCGGGAAACTCATTTAAATCCCGTTTTACTGTGCTCATCTTTGGCATGTTGTTTCCCCAAACCAACAGATCATTGCATATCCTCCAATTTAATTAGGGCTTTGTTTGGAAAGAGGGAACAAAAATAGATGACAAGAAAGGTGCACGAAAGAAAAAGAAAAAAAGAAAAAATTGAAGGAGATTACTGTTCTTTATGTTGGTGGTTTATTTTTTGGCATACCGATGGTATACAGTTTTTTAGACGGTTGAATTTTTTTTTTTTTTTTTTTTTTTGCCTTCGGCTAATCCAACCACCGATGACGAGACTTATTGCCGGAAAAGTTAAATTAAAATCCGGCGACCAAATCATGTGCCAAGGCCAAATTTGTCGGCTCAGGCCGGAGACCAAGCGAACTCGCCGTGCTAGTATGCAGTCGAAGAGTACCAGAGCTAGTCATCTAAGCTGATATGGGAAGACAAAGTGAAAGGGAGAGAGAATAGAGAGACTAGTATTGATTTTTTTTTTTTTTTTTCCCCTCTCGGACTTCTTGTCTCTTTTTTATATTCTTTGAAAATAATTAAGAGCTGGCAAATCTTAGAAACCACTCCCCAAGTATGAAGTAGCATTGGCTACAATTTTCTCATGAGTTATTGATGTAATCGGTACGTAAACTCTTTAATAGGTTATCAGATTGATCATAATTTGCTTAATTTTTGACAAGTGAGTTCTTAATTATTAATCTCTTACCAATAACAATCAAATTGGTAAGTATTATTTCAAGTTTTTTATTTTAAAGTTTTTTTTTCCCCTCCTCCTCCTAAGCGCATCTTCAAAGCAATCCGGAATTCGTATGTCATAGTCAAAATTTGATATTTAGGTCGGAAAACCACTTTTAAATGCAATGATTTTTTAATATTAAATTTGACAATTGTCATACTTAGTAATAAATTCACAGGGACACTTTCCCTCTTATCTTCTTTCTCTAACGTGTAAGAGTTAGGGTTTTTCAATCGTTTTCTTCTAATGGGGCCGGACTTCATTGGTAGCATTTGGACTGTCTCAGGTTTCTTGACCTTAGGGATGGATGTGAGAATCATATGGTGAGAGTCTTGAAAGAGACAAGCCCGTTGGAGGAGGATCGGCGTTGCGGAAATGAGCAAAACGAGGAGGTCATGTAGCAGCTTGACTTCGGCAACCCAGTTTCTCTCGATGTCGTAGATCTTGTTTTCAACATGGTCTCTCTTTATGTGATTGAGTTTTTTTTTTTTTTTTTTTTGGTATAGTAATGGCGACGTTTTCGCCTCTTTTCTTTGTGTGTTATGTTTCAGTTTATTAACTCTCATTATGGAGTTAGTCTCCCCACCTTCCGCATTGATTATTTGTCCGTCGAATCTAAGTCTTAGCGTTGTTTTGGTCCCGTTAGAATAGTTTTTATGCGGAGTTAGTAGTGACCCTAGTGCTATTGAGTCTTGGCCTTTGATTGATCATGATATTCCATCGACTATCGGAGTTTTGTCAAAAAAAGCCTTATAAGTGCTCGATTTTCGGCGTGCCGATATATGTACCCGTTATTGAGTCTTAAGCATATATTTTTCCCTTCGAATGTCATCAGACTTTACTAATGGATCCGTTCTTATTTAAGGATTTTGTCTCATGTAATATGAGGTCATTTGTTATATTTTGTGTCTCATTTAATGAAATTCCCATTTAAAAAAAAAGTAATAAATTTACAACAAAATTTAGTAAATAAATTTAATATTTGATTGTTATTGGTTAATATCTTAATTTTTAACTAAATTATCTAAATACTGAAAGCTTATTTCCACAAGTTTTAAAATTTATCTGTTAGAGTGAATGGTGTTCGAAATATCACTATTTTATTAGAGTGTAAAGTAGTAAACCATACCAAAATATGTTATTCTCGTACCCTTATGACAAATATAAAATTCACTTTGGCCCTGATATATCTTTTATCTATTCATTGTTTATATGCTTTACATTCACAGAGACATATAAAATTAAGGGCCTTTTGGCGACATTTGGAGGTTGAATTTTAGAAATTGGGTTAGAAATATGTGTTTGTAGGAATATTTTTAAAAAAATTATATAATATAAAAAATAGTATACAAATTTAAAATATGTTCAGAAAAAATATGTGAAATGAATCTTATTTTGTTCGTTTTATTTAATATAAAAATTATCTTATTTTGATTTTAAACGAGAAAATTATAGATTTTTAAAGTTTGAATTTAAAAAAAGAGGAACAAAGAGAGAAATTAAGGTTTTGTTTGGTGATTTGGTTCATCTTAAACTAAAATGTATTTTTTTATCTCAATTTTTATTTTTTTTTGAAAAAGTTTTTGTCCTCTTCTGAAAATTTTTTTGTCTTTTCTGAAAAATCAACAAAAATTTTCAACTCAAACTTAAAATTTTCAACTCAAATTTAAAATTTTTAAACTCAACTCATTCACCAAACGAATCTGAAGATGAAAAATTAAGAGTATTGCATTAAACGGTATTTTGCCCCAAACGAGGCCTAAGTATGTCTAATCATGCCTAGTTTACATGTCAAATCATGGCCTAGTTTACAGGTAAAATAGATTGTTCAGAATTTGATGATCAAATATACTAAACAAGTTGCCGACAAGGCACTATAATGACAAGTAGTTATCCCATGTGCACAAACTCACAATAATTTATATAAAACAAGTATGATATTCTATTGGCTACTGATATATATTAAGTCAACACATTTGATTGAGGGTGTGGTCTGCATCTGGATGATAATGATGGCGAAGTATTGGAACTTGAAAATGTCATAAAATCGGTGCATATATAACACCTTTTCCATGTTTCCTTCTTCTTTTTTTTTAAGTTCCGAAATAAGGTTGAGGAGAACATAAGGAATAATCATATGCAAATTTCCATGAAACAATTTCAAGAAGGAAAATACTTATAAAAAAAAAAATCGAGAAGGAAAAAAAAAAAAAAAAAACAAAAAAAGGATCAACCCTGTTCAATTCCAAAGCTAACACTACCTTGTGATGTTCAACCATGGCTTGCCCCGTGACAAGGAAATAATTTTACATGTAAAGTGCTTGCAAGTTTGAAGTATTGAATTTAACAATAAAGGTTACATGATTAATACAAGGTTAAACTTGCAACTACAAGCCTAAGAAATAAATTAAGCACTTAATTTTCGTCTTGTTGTTGTTGTTGTTTTTTTCCCCCCTTAATTTTTTGTTGTTTGGCATGATTACGTGATACACTTGTTTTACTGAATAATTTTTCTTTAAGGAGTCGTTTCAATGATTAATACATTCGATTTATGTAATTTTATTTTTACTACCGAGACAAACAAATTAAAAAACAAGCCTGCAGATGAATCCAACCTCACTCACTTTAGGACCTCGCTGATGTCAAGGCCTTGCTACTCATCCTTATCGAGGCCACAACAAGCATTGATCCTAAGGATCTGGCCATAGCAAAGATCCAACTACATCTAGTTGAAGGGCAATCGAGGTTGAAAAATCATCCGAATCAAATAAAATTTGACCTCTTGTCAAGTTTGATGTCGAGACTCGATTAGGGTTCGAGCGGCCACCGTGACTAGGACACCAACACTGGAGCTCCGAAGGTCATCTAATTGCGAGAGCTATTTTATCTCAGCGTGTGTAGAAACTAGAAGTATTTTTCTTATTATTTTATAGTTCATTCTTTTTGTAAATAGACTTTGCAATATTCGAATTAAATTAAATCCTTCGAAACATAATTGAGATAAACTATTTTGCTAATCATTTCTTTTGAAAAACCCTAACAAACAGATATATATATATATATATATATATGTATATATATGAGCACTATTTTAAGTTGAATGTGGCCAGCCTTGATGAACCGGATCTCCCCTCACCAACCATGAATGAATCTCAAAAAGGGCAAAAAAATACAAGCAAAAAAGAAAAAAAAAAAAAAAAACTTTTGGAATAATCAGTAAGTAGGGGCCACAAACAATTATGTGCCTCCATGTCCGCCAAAGACATCCCCCAAAACTACCCCTTTTTTATTTTTATATTTTCCCTCTTTCCCAAGTACCAACGACCGAAACTTTGGCCAACAAAGTAGAGCTCTTCCAATCTCGACATCGGATATTCTTTTAGACACCAAATAAGAACAACTATTTTGCATTTTGCTTGGCCACCACCCCCCTTATTTTCCTTTCCATGATTGCATACAGCCATACACGTCCTTGTCACAATACTTCCCATCATTTTCACAATATTATAAAATCCAACTATAATAGGACGGATCATTTCTGATACACTATACAACTAAACAAAACTCATCTCAAATTTCAACGACACAGATTAATTTGATCATTATCTAATGTTCAGTCCATCTAATATTATAATAAGAAGGCCTAACTTAAGCCTTTCCAAAAGTTTAAAATCTCGCTCTTTCTCTCTTTTAAGTCCAACTGATATAATTTTTTTTTTTATCTGCTCAGCTGTCTCTCTTTTTTGACAAATGTCTGTTTCCGAGATATCTGATAACTCACCATCCTCGTCCTTGTCCGGGAAGAACGTCTTATCTCCGTTGAGAGTTCAGTTCGTGACCAAATCAACGTCGGACGGGCTTCTCAGCAAGTTCTTCGACGCCACGGAATACGACTTCGACTACGAGAAGAGCGGGCTCTGGTCCCCTCCGGTGCGGCGCAGCGTGTTCCTGAGCTCCCCCGGCAGGATTTTCACCGAGCAAGAAATGCTTGCCAAGCTTAGAAGTGTCATGGAAGCTCGTAATAAAAATAATGGTAGAAAATATCAAGTCTTTCGCAGAGTACGTACTTGCTATTCTTGTTGTTATTGCTATTAGTGTTAGTTTTCTTTAATTCTCTCTAAAATTTGTGAATTTGAGAGTGAGAGTGAGAGTGAGACATATTGTGAATCGAAAATTCGCCTTTTTTTGGTGTTATTGAAGGGATGTCTGTAATCTGTCTTGGTATTTTATCACTGTGAATTGTTGTTTGGAAAAAAAAAAAAATACAGATTTAGAGTAGGAAAGAAGGAGCGGAAAAAAAAAAAAAAAAAAAAAAAAAAAAAGAGAAAGAAATGAGAGGCCCACGGTATGATGTAAATGTTTCTGGTGTGAAAGGGAAAAAAAGAGTATATTTTCGAGGGACCCTTTTTCCTTCTCTTTCTCTCCTTTTCATTCTCTTTCATTATGCATTAATACTTTCTTGGATGCTTTTCCTTTCAATTTCTCTCGCCCTCCCTCCCTCTTTTCATTCTCTTTCACTATGCATTAATTCAAATCAAAATTTTGTTTGCATACTTTTCAAGGCTTAAGTCCCTTTGCTAATTTTATGTTATTCAATGAGTTTTGTTTGTAAATAAATTAACAAGGATATTGGACAATCACACATTTTGTTTTATCAATTCTCACATTTGTTCCCCAGGTATAGTTGTTGTACACCACTAATTGTGCCAAAACAAATGCTAAATAGATTCACCAATTGTGGAAAGAAAAAAATGACAATTCACTCGGCACAAAAAAAAAAAAAAAAGATGAAAAAAAAAGCTTGGAAATTGTAAAAGATTAAAGAAACAACTTGGAACGAGAATTCCGTATAGTAGAGCATGAGAAAATACTATACGGGTAGGGCACGATTACGAACTATACCAATTCAAAAGAGTAAAAGGAGCATTTGATGGGTATCTGTGTTTATTGATAAAATCTTTTTTTATATCCTACCGCGAGAGATTCCCGACAAAAGCAACATTATGGGTTTTTGGTTTTCCACAGAAGCAACAGAAACAGCGTTCAAGTGTCACTCATAAGTCACCAACTTTGGGTCGTCCAACACCTACAATGGGGAAAGTTGGGGAAAGTTCTGCAAATGCAAGTACATGGCACCAGATTTGTGTCCTGTTTTTCATGGGCCTGAAAAAATGCCCATAAGGCTGATTGAGATTTGCCCTCTAAAGATTATCCAGTTGTGAAGAAAAGTCTTGGGGGGTTTTTTTTTTTTTTTTTTTTTTTTAAATTTTTTTAAGGAGTACAACTACTAGGGGATTATGGAGCTGTAGAAGGACAGACCAAAACTTAATTGCTTTTCAATGGTCTGCAGTTGCAGAGAGTCAGAAATCAGAAGAGCCAAACCAGAGACAGACAGAGCTCTCGATCTGCCCTGCCGCTCACAAGACAAACTATGCCCTGTTTCTCTACCCCCCATTCACATTCACACCTTTGCAAAATCAAAAA
The DNA here is from genome assembly GCA_008635985.1 of Ficus erecta. Classification (NCBI taxonomy): domain Eukaryota; kingdom Viridiplantae; phylum Streptophyta; class Magnoliopsida; order Rosales; family Moraceae; genus Ficus; species Ficus erecta. The sequence continues at coordinate 416,295 of BKCH01000120.1, read as the reverse complement.
CCTCCAAACTCTTGTCTGTCAGTACTTGCACTGTGCTGACGCTTTAACTCAGCAAGCAAAAATTTCGGTTTTTTTTTTTTCAAGCATGCGTTTCTCAAGAGAGCGAAATGGAGCTTTCATGAACATCGCTCTCCCTCGTTCTTCACTTTTTCGATATACTTTGTCCGTTTGAATCATAGTTTCGATATACTTGGTACTCAACATTGGTTCAAATTTACTTTTCATCTCTATTATCTAAACGAGGGTTTAATATAATAAGAATTCTATGTTACATATAGGAAAAAAAAAAAAAATACCATACTGGTAATGTAATATATTGAATCGACATATTTTCATTAAATTCAACCAGTTTTACATATTTTTTCAATTTGATAACGAGAAAAATATTATATCGTTGATAGAGTATTTTGAATCAACAATCGGTCATTTTTATATTTTTCTTTCACTTTGATGTGATTTTAACCATCTCAATGTCTAAATAAATACTATTTATAATGGACACCTTGTCATAAATGGTTCAATATAAATTTTGGAGAATGAAAAAAATCTTCCATCGGTGGAACACTGCTAAAAGAAATCAACAGTGTCCAACACAAATATAAGGCATCATCTCATCATAAATATAAATATGACTAATTTTCTATTAGTTATGATATTTAACTTCTCTTATGTCCTCAAAAGCATTTTTTTCTATGGATAGGCTCTGTTTTTAACCATCAAATCTGTATCAGATTTTATTAGATTTGCATACGTTTTCACTTTAAAATGTGATTTCAGAAAAATACATCATAAATGGGGATCCTATCATTAAAGGCTCCTTGAAATTTAACTAGAAAAATAATAGAAACACAGCATACCGATGCCGAGTGCCAAGCTGTGTCTGCAGGAACTTACATAGGGAAACTAGGCCCACCTTATAAAGAGAGAAGAAAAGAAAAGAAAAGAAACAGAGTGAGAAAGTTACAGAAACTTCCCACGGAATTGGAAGTAGGAACCATTCAATGGTATTACTAGATTTTCCTAAGTTGGTATTAATGACTGACTTCTTTTTCAACATATTACCGTATCAATACCACCTCTGGATTTGGTATCTGAGCGAAGTCTAACCACGAACAAGAAAAACCACACCACAGGTCTTGGAATTTGGAAATTTGACTTTTATCAATTTGTTGGCAGTAATATCATTGGAGTTTCTGCAGTATTAGTGAAGTGTCCTTAAATTGGCCATTACGTGAGTAGTTTAAAAGAACAGAGAATAATCGGAACACAGAGAACCCACATTGCAGCAGGAATAGTCTTATGTTACATGTTGTAAATTTTTGACGTGAACATTTATAGTTTAAACCGTTTGAAAAGTTAATTTAGCGACTAAAACTATTGTTCATACCATAGCAACTCCCAATCTTATTATATACATTAAATTTGAATAGAAAAAAAAAAAGGAAAAAAATAAAAATAAAAACTGTGCAGTTAGTGAATTTACATTACAAAAAAGCTAAAGATCCACATTTGATTTAGTGTTCTGTTCTAACATAAACCTATAGCTTTCTCACTCATCATCATTTATCTGTTTGAATTACAAAACTCTCCTCTGTTCCTCTATTGCCGGTATTTCCTGCAATTAAAGCCAAGAAAGAGTATTTACTTTAAGATTAATCACTTTTTAATGTTTTTTTTTTTTTTGGTTACATAAAACAATCAACATAAGTTAAAAGCATAAAAGGAGAACATAGATCTCACGAGAGAATTCTAAGATAGCGTATGAAAAAATACTTTACGAGTAGGACACAGTTTTTAACCATGAGATCTTTATCAACTTCATTTTTTAAGCTCATACAATTCTGATATAATCTCAGGGTCAAAAATTGTATCCTACTAGTAGGGCATTCCGTACCATAGTATAGAATTCTCCAATCACATTTAACACAATATATGGTGAGAAGAAGACCTGCTATGCATTGCGAATTAGACCGGTAAGGGACTTTGTTCTAGGGATTCTTTCCCTGTAATTCCATCCTTCAAATTCTTAAAGTAAATATTGTAATCCTTCTCTGCGGGTGGATTTTCAGGGTCCACTGTAAAAGGCTGACTAAACGGTATGACACTCGTTACCTGTGAAGAAAATACAAGTTTGTGAAAAATATTCTAAGTTGAATTACAACCAACAAAGTGAAAAGAAGTGGAATTTCTTAAGTGAAACTATATGGGAATCATTATTTAGCAGAAGTCAATGTAATGAAGTAGAACAAGGTAAAAAGTTCTCACTTTTAGCCGCTAATCTTGTCTTTGTTCATAACAGACTGTCATGATTTCTGATTCAAACAAGATTTGACAGCACTAGAATTGCTCACCGGCACTTCTTAATCGAAACAAAGAAAGTGCTATCTAAAACTGTAGCGTTTACCACAAGGATTTCCGAAATTCCTACTAATTCAAATCTTTTTCTTCTCTCTCTTATCATGAAAAGCTAAACCGGTAAAATGATGTTTCTTAGTGATGTTTAAAATACAGATGTTAAGAAGTTTTCCTAGGAAAGGTGTTAGGAGAGTAACCTCAAATGTCTTGTCAAGGGCATACGGGCTATCTAGAGCGGCGATACAAATTAGAGCAATCTCTTCTCTTGATACCTTACCCTGTATGCATTAAAGAAACAAGAAGTATCCCCATAAGAACGTCAGTATCTCTTGCCAAGTGCTCATTTACCAAAGAATTTATTTAACAGCGGTTCGTATTGGACAGTTGAATGAGAAGAGATTGAGCAACATCTGATCAAATACCGTGATATTGTCTCCTTGATCAAAAATAAGATCTGCTCCAGCAGGCTCCTCAGTTAATGCGCATGGCCTCACAATCGCATATGGAATTCCACTTTCCCGTATCAAATCCTCCCCCTACAATAAAAATCCACAGTTCGAAATGAAATGCAGGGCTTACATTTTGGAATTTGCAGAACTTTTGCATGTGCTTTTCTTCTATAAAATGACCAGGAACAGACAGCAAACAAGTAGAAGCTAAAAACTATCTTACGTAAATAGATACCAACCGATAATAGAATATGAAATAACAGGTCGATTGAGTAGACATGTGATAATTAGAACTAAACCTTCAATTTAAATGTCAAGATAAAGCCCAAATCCTTGTTCAAGCGGACAGCGGGTGGTTGTTTACTTAGATCAATTCCTGGTCTGTCAGGTCGAGTAACTCCTGCAGCGCTAACATGTACAAGCCTGCAAGAAAACACAACCAATACCAAGAATTTTAAGAGAAAATTCCAAATATAAATTCCACTCAAACATTTACGAAAAGTCAACAACGTGAGGTATTGCTATACCTAGGGGTTATAGGATCCTTTATATATGCCCGGATGCTTGATACCGGAAGCTGAAATGCACCTTCCACAAACGTCGGATTCAGTTTCCCATCGTATTCGAACTTGCTGAACATAAGCTGCAATGATTTTGATCCGACATAAGTAACTACTGAAGTGATATTAAACCAGGAAAGACGGGCAAAAGTAGTAAAGGAACATGCCTGGAATGATACAATTTTTTTTGGGTCAAATGGAGGAGCACCAAATACAGTTTGTGCTCGAAAAACTGGCCTCAAAGACGAAAATGGCAGGCACACCTGAAAATGAAGCCATAATAAGGGAGAAAACTCCACAGCCTACTAATCTAGAGTCATGATTTTACTTACTGATTGCCACTGGTCTTTTACAGTATCAAAGGCTGCTGTATATGCAAGAGCGTCCCAATCAGTGCTAGTCCGAATCATGAATTTATAACGTTGACCATCGCCTTTAAGACGCAGTTCCAGACCATCATACGCAGAGAGATCCTCAGGTACTAAAAAATTCTGTGAACAAATAAAAAGGTCAATATAAATAAATGGATGCCTTGCTTAGCATCAACTAGTCCGGTAACAAGCATTCAATGGATGCGAATTATATCAAAAAGACCAAACTAAGAAAAGAAAACCTTTGCTGTTTACCTTTGTTCTGACACTAGCAAAGCCACCATTGTTTGTGGTCGAGACAACACCTTAAGAAGACACGCCAAATAGATCACTGCATTAGCAGCTGTAATTCCCAAAAGAAAAAGAACAAGAAAAAGCAAGAAAGTAATATGAAGATTGAGAATTTTCGTGAGTCTGACAAGAAGAAACCTTTAAAAATCCCAGTTGGCCGTCCATTTTCACCGCCGGTTTGGTCAATCTGAAATGCACTTTCACTAACTCCACCCATGACAACATCATCCAAAGCTCCCCAAGCAAGTTCCTTGTAATTATTACCTACAAATTATAAAGGGAAAAATTCAGTTCATAACCAAATTAACTAAAAACTATACAATGCACATTCAGAACTCCTGACCAAATTTCGCATAAGAACTCATTTACTTGAATGTCTTCAACAGAATTTTGGAGCAAACGAATGGCATAACTAATAGTAATGTAATTCAATATCCACATCAAATAACATCTTCAAATTCAACAATACTTCTTTTCATATTTCTTTTCCATATATCCTTTAAACTTGTATTCTCCATCATCTTCTCCAAAGGTCCTATTTGCGCCCAAACACAAACACACACACACACACACACACACAAAAATTCTGCGTATTTCATTCGGCAGCATGGATGGTGAGAATAGTTTCCATAAGTGGACAAGTGTACCCTCAAAGCCGAAAAGCAGTTCACCATTTCGAAGTCCAACGCTCTTCTTCACAGCATTGATTAAATTTTTCATCCCAATGTACTCCACCTCCTCAGGTGAAGGCCCCTTAATCTGCATTTATTAATTAAACAATGCACTTACCAAAAGTTTATCCAGCTAGCTATTTAATTGCTAAAAGTATTCCAGTAACAAATTAAACTTAGCATTCAGAAATAAGCAGAACCCCAAGTATACAAAGTAGGCTATGAGTTCGCCACCTCTGGTTCGAAGAATTTGATTCCCTGTAACCACAAAACATATCGATGTCATGCAACTAAGATACGAAGAAAACACAGAGTGATACACACCGACAATGAGGAAATCCAAACAAAGTTTCAGAGAAAGGAATGTTCTTTTTTTTTTTTTTTCCCCTTTCTTTTTCCTTCTCCATTTTAAGTCATAGTCCAATCTCTACCAACATTTGAAAGCAAAAGATATGAATATTGTGTTATCTAACAATGTTTGTAAACTTACTTGACTGTATTTTGCTCGATCAGGAGTGTCGCCTTCTTTTGGTCCAACAATGACAGAAACAGCATTGATGATCTTCCTCACTCCTTTAAAGTACTCAGGGACCAGAGTACTTTCCCTCGTAATGTCTCCAACTACCTGAATTTTTTTTTTTTAAATTTGGAAAAAAGATAATTACCCTCAACGAGATGAATAAGAAAAAAGAAAGGCAGAACTATATTCTCACACAGAAAGGATAAACCTTCAAAGTTGACTAGCTCACCAAGTTAATGTCCGGGCCTAGAATCTTTCTTGCCTTCTCTTCGTTTCTCACCTGGGAAAGAAAACATTTCCTGATTCTTGTTCTCTAAATTGCTAAACAACAGGAAAGCAGCTATATGTCGAGTGTCACAAAGGAAGTGAAAAATACCAATGCTCGGACCGGCAATCCTTTCTTCCTTAAGATGTCAACTACTCTTCTACCCACACCGCCCGTTGCTCCAGCTACTAAGACAATGCCAGAGGTTTCCATCTTCTCTGGTTTACTAGGAGATGGACCGGATATTTTCTCGATCACAAATTCAAGGAACTAAACAAATAATAAGCTCTTGTTAGCTGCGGCATAAAAATATTTCCGCGTTTTGTAAGAGAAAGTCTGAAATGAAAACTTAATCTGACCTTAGCAGGAGATGGAGGCCCGTTAAAGAAATAAAACGTTTTCAAAAATCTGCCCAAGTCCCAACTTTGGTTTTGAGCTTCTGCTGATATTATCCCTCTATATGATCTTGGAGAAAGAGAAACCGAGCTTGGTTGGTAAAGAAAGAACTTCGGTCTGTGGTTAAGTTGAAGAAATGGTTTAGGAAGCGGAGAGGACAGGATCCGAGGATGTAAAGACTTGGTAGAGAGATTTCTACAAACAGGTGATGAAGAACCCTGCAATTGCAATCGATAGAAATATACGAATTGAAGCAATCGCGAATCCAAATATGTCGAAACAAAATATCCCAGTAAACTTTTCGTATTTCTACTCAACTATACTACTATAAAAAGAACTACAAATACTCAGTTCCCATTGCTAATCAGTAGTGTAACCATGTAGCAAATTGTTTTGGTAACGTAATACCATTTGTTTATCCTATGATATTCTTTCCTGCAACACACTTGATCACTAAAATCCTAAAGAAATACACACTCACACACACATATAAATAATCACAAAATTCAATCTACCCACATAAGAACTTCAACATTACTGTTGGAGCAGGTTTCTTTCTGTTCTTCACAAAAAAAAAAAATGAAAATGAAAATGAAAATATCGAATACCCATTTCATATGACAGAGGACAGAAGTTCCACGAGGAAATAAAAATTCAAAAAATTTTAAAAAAAATGATCCCAGAAGCTTGGAAGGCTCAGAACATACAATTTACGTAAGAAAACAGTTACAACAATAAAACCCATTTCCAAAATCCGATGTTCTAACTAACAATGGTCGACTTGGACTATCCTCAGCATCAGAATTGCTAAAAGAATTTGCCAAGAAAATTTTGAGCAAGCATATAACAGAGAACAAAAAATAGAAGAAACTAAAGAGTTGTCAGGCTTTGTAATGTTTACCTGAAGAATGAAGATGGACGGTGACACAGGAGGTGGTAGCTTCACAGAAGCGCATTCCATTTTTTTCACTGCCAGGAAAGAGAATTTTTCTAGGCTTTACAGACTTTTTATTTGGCATACATATATATATATATATATATATGTATGTTGCTGATATTTTGTATGTAAAGAGTAAATATAGGCCACACAAAACCGGGCCTAAGAGTTGCTCTTCTAGAACTCTTCTCGTGTCTAGAACAGGCTGAACGAGCCATATTGTTACAACCTGGATAATTGGTCATTATTTAGCTTTTTTTTTTTTTTGGGTGGAAATTTAGCTAATGTATTTCTGTGCAAACCTTTTCAGCTACAAATTTCTACCAAAAAAAAAAAAAAAAAAACCTTTACGGCTACAAATTATTACATAGAGGTCAGGTACTTTGGCATGACTTTTTTTTCTTTTTTTTTTTTTTTTAAATTTATTTTTTTCCTTTTTTGGGATTATTCTCATTTATGTTTTTAAAGTTTAAGATCTTTTTACTTTATTCATTTGACCTTTAAAAGTTTTCATTTTGTTATTTTACTATTTGAATTTTGAATTAGTCTTATTTAACACACTTTATTAGAATTTCAGCTGATAACAGACAAAAAAAAAGAGAATTAAATATAGTCATGCAATCTTTTCATGTATATTTTGTAAAAATCCCTGTGGAAGGGATTTTTAACGTTATTATTATAATTATAAAGATTTTAATTTAACTTAACCTTTCTTATAATAGTACCAAAGTATAAAACAATAGATAATTTTGCTAACGGTTTAAAATTCGAGAGGTATTATTACTAACTACTAAAAGTTTAAGGGGTATAAACACCGGTTTTCAAAATTTAGGGAGTTAAGTTATACAAATATTAAAGTTCATGAGGCTAAAGTTTGTCTTTATTAAGTTACACGTTAATTGTTGTCATGTCAGTAATTTCACCCTTTTAACTGAAAAAGGAGGATAACATTTTATAGTTCAGGGAGCAAAGTTACAAGAGCACTAAAATTCAAGAACAGAAATTAAATTCGTCCTTTTTAAATTTTAATGGAGGTTATATGTGAATTTTTAATTTTTGATAAGGGCGAAATAGAAAAAGTAAAAAATTTTCAAGAAATAAAAAAAAATAAAAATTTTTTGAGTGCCCGACCTTTTAACACCTCGTCACCTCCGCCACTCTCCCTTCTAATGCATTGAATGCAGAACCAAAATCTTCGGTGTAACATCAGTTGGTATTGCATACTAAAAAGCTTAAAGTCTGTCAATGGCTGAATGGCATAAAATGTAAGGCTTGTTCATCCATCCTTACCCCATGAAAAAATTCGATACGGAAATTAAGTTGCGGTGGAACCAGCCTTTCACTAAGGGTGAAACCCCCACTCAGTCATATATGACTCCGCCCCTACATTCAGTTACTGTCCTATCCTATAATTTCATATACATAAATGTGTGCAATTGGTAAGTTTTCAACAACTTGAAGCTTGCAATTGACAAAATAGACATTTAACTGTTTTGGAAGAAATGGATTAAAAAAAAACCTTCGAAAGAAAAAGGACAAGAATGCAAAGAAGAAACCTTTACTAGACTAAGGCATTAACAAAGAGCCAGAACCAGATAAACCAACCAAACTTCTTTGCATCACCAGTGCAAAATAATGCCAAGGAAATCATGATATTACAACAAAACAACTTATAGTTAAGAGGCTGCAGCTCACTTTTCCTTGGGGTGTTCTATAATATATGATTAAAGAGAAAGGAACGAAACTACTGGCGATAGTGATATATTGGTTGAGGAGGTTCTATTGGAGTTTTTGATTCCATCAAGTCATATGCTCGAGATCAGGATCCTTGACCATCTTATCAGTGGTCCCAATCGTGTTCTATAATAAATGATCAAAGAGAAAGAAATGAAACTACCGGTGATGGTGGCATGATGGTTAAAAATGTCTTATTGGAGTCTTCACTTCTATCAGGTCAAAGTTTCGAGATTAGAATCATAGATCATCCTATCAGTGATCCCAGTCGACAATCATTTTGTTTTCCTACAAAGCTATGCCTACAAGTACAACCACGTACACCTTAATTTGAATTCAAGAAGTGACTATAACTTAAAAAAATTTCACTTAAAAAAGGTAAATAAAATATTCTTAATTCTTTGTGAAGCAAAACGACGAGGGGTAGTGCACAATTCGTCCCCAAGTTTTAAGACAAAAACTCCCAGATTTCAATCTGAAAAACAACTATTGGTGTCTCTAGTTTACTTGTTAAACTATTTCGTATATATATCCAACATAGAGCTTAGTTAATGTTAATATTTTATTATCTCGTTCATTTACCACCTTCCACGTTTTGTAGAAAGGGGTTATTATTCCAAAGTACAAAATACAGATTTGCTGGTATTATACCAAATTCATACCATGTTTTTACTGAGTTTTCCATGACCTACCCATACGATACTACGGTAGAACCGAAGGAACAAACTTGTGTGGACATGTTCAGAAAAGATATTCAGGGAATTGAACAAAACATCTATGAATTCTGAGACCTTTCATTTGGTATAACTGAGTAATATCAAATAAATAAGCCAACATTTTTATAGACCTATTGATCTAATGGCGTATTTCAGCCTGTTCTTTCTTATAATCACCTCTTACCTTGTATTTGCAACTTCTCATTTAAAATTGTCTCTTCACCTTGTACCTGGTTAGACAAATTGGACAAACGATAACAAATCGGTTCCAAGAACAGTACATTTCACAGACGGCTCAGTGGCGCATTTCATACTTTTTTCACCATAGTACAATTGATGATATTTCAACTTTTGGATGCGGATTTGGCTTTTATTGCATTTCTGCAACTAATGATATCTGCTATATTGTTGTCCTATTCGTAGATTCGTAGAGATGTCAAATGGCATGAATCTAGCATGGCATGACCAAGTAGTTTGGTCAGCAAACTCGCCATTCGCGGGATTTGGTACTGACGCCGTATTTGGGGACATGTTTTCAAAAGTTTTTTTCAAATATTTTTTTTGTCTTTTTCCTCCAATTTTGTTATTCATTTTTTTTAAATATTTTCAAAAAATTCAAATTTTAAAAGTCTATAACTTTATCATTTTAAGTCGAAATAAGATGATTTTTTTAAAAAATTATATAAAATTTCAAGATAGACAAAACAATATCTATATTTTAATTTTGTTCCAAACACATTTTAAATTTTTACATTTTTTTACTTTTATCGGTTTAACTCAAACCATTAAAACATCGTGCCTCAATTTGGCCTTGTGAACTTTGGATACCTTTCCCAAGGACAAGTAGTGACAACAATTTTCACTCTTACAATAGAAAGATGAGTTAAAAAAGAATTGCGTTTGCCGGGAGTCGAACCCGGGTCTATTGCTTGGAAGGCAATTATCCTAACCGTTGGACTACAAACGCCATTGCTGGTATTTTTTTGCATGTAAAGGATTAAGATCAAATTTCAGGAGAATACTCCCTGTTAATTATAATTATATATATATATATATATCAAACCTTCTAAAGTTATCCCGCTCCTGCCAAGCAATCAAATGATGGAAAAATGAGGTCAGTTAGTATGATCCACTATCACATTGTTACCTTATTTTGAAGATCTTGTGGTCGATTTGTCCATAAATTATATGTGTGTGTTTTTGTTTTCCCCGAGTTTATGAAAAATAGAAAAGATGCATGCAATAGATAACGTTTTAATATCTAGAGAGTATACATAATACGGATTTGAATGAGCTTTTACAGAGGTTATGTTGGGCCAAGCCTTGTACTGATTGGATCAAGGACTCCCTAATGCTTGGACTCCTGTTGTACCATCACCAACATGAGGGACCAATTTCAGCTGAACACTTCTCTATGTGTCTTAGCTGCAATATTATACATAGAGAGGAGGTGTATTATTGTTGTTGATTTATTTATTATTTTGATATAAGCCATATAGAGAGAAACAAACATTTAATTGCCCAACAGTTAGCTTGGTTAGATTCAACTATACCAAAGGAAGTTGAATGAGCCATATTGGGCCAAAAAAAAAAAAAAAGGGGGGAGAGAGAAAGAGAGAGAAAATTTTATATAAACAAAAACAATTTGGAGAAAACATTTTCTCTAGCAGATTGCTTGGCTTGGTTGTTGACTTGGTCAAAATGTTGCCTTCGTTAAGAAGTTTTGATTGCAATATCTCATTCTCAAAAAAAAAAAAAAAAAAAGGAAAAAAAGAAAAGAAATCTGAAAATTCATCCCAAAGGACCATATATCCATTAGAAGGGTGGTTTTTATTTTATTATTTTATTCTAAAAAGTTTTGAAGCAACATGTGATATCGATTTAGACTGAGTTGATTGACACATTTTATTAAAATTCACGTTGCATATGAAGATGGGATTTGGGTACAAAGCATTTATCGAAGCTTCCATTTTTTAATTTATTTTTGGAAATAGAGAAAGCGTAATTAAAGTTATGATCCATGTAAAGTGAACATTTGAAACACTAACTTGTAGACTTTTTACACTCTGCAAGACAAAATTCGAAATCATGTATTTAATATATACCTTCCACAACATATATAATATGAGCATATAACTAGAATAAGTGCCTTTGTTGTAAGTTTATAAAGCTTTTTTTTTTTTTTTTTTTCCAATTTATTATTGGGAATAGAGAAGAAAGCACCATTGAAGTCATGATCCAAATAAAGTGAACATTTGGAACACTAATTTGTAGCCTTTTTACACTCTACAAGACTAAGTTGGAAACCATGTATTTAGATATATTTATTCCACAACACACACACACATATATATATATATATATATAATAGTATAGAACTAGAATAAGTGTCGATGTTGAAAGTTGATGAAGCGTATTATGTCAAAAGGGGAATGCCTTTCGGCGACGGCAGCGGATAAATATTGTCTAGAGACAGACTCCTCAAGGGTTGACATTAATGAATAATTCAAGGGCATTTTGCTTACTTTCTGCCCTACAAATTCTTGTTTGTTACACCATTTCTTTTGTGCCGACACTACTATTACATATTCAACGCGTATATGCGCAAATTGCAATGAAAACATCCCATATATATATACATACAAATCTATATATGTATATATATATACACATACATACATACATAGATACATATATATTGACGACATCGTGTAGGCATATCCCATCTTTCTTATAGATAAGCCTTTTGAGTCTTCTTCAACAATGTTGACATGTTTTATTAGGTGCTATTAAAGAGTAGTCTCCGGGAGGCCACTAATATTGTACTATATATTTTTATAAGAAACTATTTATTCGTCTATATATTATAGTTTACACACATAGAGTGTGGATTTCATTTTAGTCATTAAGAAATACTTGAAGGACACAATTAGATATATTATAATTAGATATTTTCATTAAGAAAAGGAGTAGTTAGGTTATAATTGTAGTAAGGGTTTGCATGTTTGTATTCTATTAATTTAGTTAAGAAAAAAAAAATTTATATAAGACTTGCCCCGAGAAACAAGGCAAAGAGGATGTCCCTACACAAACCTACCAAGTGATGGAATAATATCTTATAATATTCAGAGAAACAAAGTATTGTAGACCCATGAGGGCTTGTCACCCAAAATTTTTTCTTTGGATATACAATATTAAAATGTTGGGGGGTTTTTTTTTTTTCTAGTTTCTACGTACTCCTTAATTATCTCTTTCTCTCTAGAGTCTAGAGTTTGTTGCTGACTTTTTTTTTAACAAAAAAAAAAAAAAAAATTCCCTTTCAATCCCAGAATAAAATAATAATTTAAGACTTCCTATTGAGCAATACGTGACCATACCTTGTTCATCATTGATCTTACATGAATTAGAATTAAATATGTATGCATATGATAGAGAAATTTTATATCATAATATATATATATATATATACATAAAAATATATACACAATCACTCACAAGGTCAAACACTCAAACTCATCAATCACCGCCAATTTTGTTATTGCAGCTATGGTTAAATAATGAGCAAAATTGTTTGCTTAGATCATGCGTGAACCGTATAATCCCCTCTACTTAAATCTATAACCACTTTAAATAATAACAATATAATGAATTTTTCATCATTCTCTTATTTTGTCGTAGGAATAGAGTTAGTTATCAAACTATACTGCCTTGATTATTAATGTTTAATTCAAAACTTTCCGCTTCTATTTAATACTGTGTAAAATCGAACTCGTATCTTTCAAACAAAATTTTAAGTCTTATCATACCTTATCTCACGTCATTTGTCGAAGAAATTGTTAGATTAATGACAAAATCTTATAATGAAATGTCACATATATATATATATATATATATATATGCGTGTATGATTTGACCTTTTGGTGCCAGAAAGAACTACGATATGAGCAGTAATACTCAAACTAAGACAAGATTCCTTTTCCTAATCATGTTCTTAATAAACATTGTTATATTATCATATAACTAATTGTGTTCATATTTCACACCACAACTTCCAGATGACGTGTTGGTTGAGTACCCCCACTATTATTTTTAGTTTTTTTTTTTTTTTTTGGTAAATAACAATTATTTTTATTTTTCAAATTATACAAAGTCAGGCCCAAAAATTAAGCTAAAAACGTATCTTAACAACCAAAAAGCTCTGCTAACCTCATTTAACTAGTGTGAACTATATATCTTAACTACCAAAAAGCTCTGTTAACCTCATTTAACTATTTGTTAACAATAATCTCAACAGCCAAGAAGCTCTGTTAACCTCATTAAACTATCATTTTCTTATTCATGGTGTAATAGTAGAGGAGACATTTTAGCATAACTCTGGCCAAAGAGATATGAGAAAAGTATGACTTGGTCAAATTGAACATTTAAGGCCACCAACCATGCATGAACAAAAAAAACATTAATACTTTTTAGAACATCAACTAAAAAAATTTAGCTAATTAATATCACCTCTCTTTTATCAATAAAAAATATTGTCATGAAAATTGCCAATTTTTGTTTAAAAAATTCATCTTATATATCACATATGTGAGTTTCTGATTATTAAAAAATAAGGAGAAAGAGCCAAATAACATTTTTTTTAAGAGAGTACTAGTAAATTATAACATAAAATTTTAAACCAACCTATTAGTAAACAGCATAATCAAAATTGTGACCACACAATACCGAAAAAATGCTCTCCTTCTTTCTCCTTTCTTTCTTTCTTTCTCCTTCTCTCTCTTTCTCTATCTAACTTAAAACTAAAAATGTGTACATGAATCTATTATTTACTAGAAAACCATGGATTTACCCGAAAATTCAAGGATTTATTCAAAAATATCCTATAATTTCTCATATTTTTAAAAACCTATTATAAACTTCAAAAGTATTAATAAAATATGTTATTTTGTAATAATTTTTTTAAATTATATGAAGTGGGATAATCAAACCAAAATATAAAAGTGTTGTTAGCGGTTCCGTGAGTCCTAATTCCGCAACTCACTACTGGTGCAGAATTAAGGGCTTACGAAGCCCCGTAGTCTTTTCTTCAAATGTATTTGTCTGTGTCAATGATTTTGATGACCCAGTAACGGTGGGAAATTACCTGGTCAACATATATCTTGAACCCGAACCTCTTTGGCTTGAAAAAGCTGGACAGCATCTTCGGTTACATGCATGGATTGTAATTTTAAAAAGGAAAAGATACGAAAGCCTTTGCCTGCCCTCATTTATTGCCTAATTGGTAACCCCACAAAAGTGCCCTGTAGCCAAGTCTTGTCCATACTCGCCGGCTAACCAGGAAAAAATAATGTAAATGTTGGGACTTTTTAATAGAAGTTGTCATAATTAATGGCTTTGAATGAAGTAATAGAAATGATGTCACTTGACTCTCTACATATATCTATATGTCTATAACCAGTCGTACATATTGCCATGGACAATTATGTAATGGATTATGGTACATTTCGTACCACATGTGAACTTATTTCACAAAATAAGCTACCAAGGACGATTTAAATGCAGGTATTGTAAATGGGTAACTTTAAAAATAAAAAATAAAAAGTTAGGGTCATTATTTGTTATATACTAATCGTTTGATTACTTTTTTAAACGCAAAATCTATGAGTGTCTTTGAATTAAAAAAATACTCGCAGTTATAGATCGAATCGTTGAAAAGATTATTTAACGATTCAAACAATAATACCTTTCGAAAAAAATAAAACTACAATTTTTATTTAAAAAAAAATTCCTAGTAAATTATGTATTATTTAAATTGAACTATCTTAATCACAATCCCACTTAAGATGTAGCCAGATGTTTTAAGGACAATGTGGTGCATTTCAAGCGCCATATAGTCAAAGGGATATGATATAGAAAATTCAAAGAAAATCATTTTGCAAATTTGTGATATATACATATAAATATAATATTTGCTTATTGACAACTAGTTTAAAAGTTTTGTACCTTGTTTAATTGTTTTTAAGCTTGTGTTAAGTGGCCGATTAGACAAGGAATGCGTAAGTGACGGCAAGGCTTTGGGGCCCACATATATTCTCATTCAAATCTCCAAAATGTGTAAAAGTAAGCTCAAGTATATATAAATCCAAGTAATAGCTCTTGTTAGTTTTTTTGTCCGTTGTCTCTTAGGATGCATGGATGTGGTGTGAAGATCAAATAAAATTTAGGGGGTGTTTGGTGTGTAAGTTTGAGTTGAAATTGATAAGTTTAAATAGTAATTTTTGTTGATTTTTTCAGAAAAAACAAAAAAAAAGTTTCAGAAAAAGACAAAAATTGAGTTGATGGATGTAAGTTTAAACTTCCACCCCAAACAAGCTTAGGATCCCCACAAAAAAAAAAAAGTTAAAAAGAGGAGGCAATTTAATATTTACATTCTTCATGGATGGAATTAAAAATAACAATATCCATCAATTGGTCATTTTTGTCTTATGACACATAAATTAAGCGCATTATTAGAAAATCAAAAAAGAAAAAGAAAAAAAAATGTCTTAAACATTTGAAATGTTCCTAATTACGTAAATTTATTTTCTTTTTATTGACTAGTAGGGTTAGGAGAGTGTCTCTCTCAATCACAATCTCTATCTCTTTGTTATCAAAAGGTGAAGAATGGGCGATCCAAAAGATCTTGTTAAAAATCTTGAAAGTGATATTGAGTCATCTACCGACAGTAAGAAAAGAAAAAGAAAAGAAAAGCAAAAAGAAAATTAGGAGAATAATTCCCATGCAGTTCTATTAAATAATCCCAATAGAAAAACTAGAGAAGACAAAACAAAGGAACCAAACTTTGAACGCCAGAGATCAAAGGATTTTCAAAACTTGCCATGTGACTCTCATTATAAGACCATTTTGTAGATTTTATTCACATTACGACGTGTTTTTCTTTGACAAGAAACCTTCCGAAAAATTACCTCACAGATCTTCATCAAATTTCGTTAAATTTTTATATATATTAATTATTATATATGATTTTAATATAAATTGACGGTTGTTTCTCACCGATATCGTGTATTTTCCTGCAACACAATTCACAATTATCACTACACTTGGCTTAACATCTTTTTTTTAGAGGTTATTTCATCTAACTGGGGACCAACAAAGATTCTATACTTGTGCTTCACGGCTTTTGACTTTTAAGCTCTCAAGCTCAGCTTCGGCTTAGTGAACTTTAGCAGCTCAGCTGATTTAGGCAGTTGAGGTTTCAGAGAATGTGTCTTTGACTCTCGACGAAAACAAAGCATAATTAACAAATTTGTAACTCCATTTGTCTTAATTTCTGGTGAATTATTAATTAATCATAATTATTCCAAAATTTTTCAATCCAAAATTCATAGCTTTTTTTTTAGGAAGAAATTGCTCCAACCTAATTAGGCATTAGTACACCTTCTTTAAAAAGTTGTCTTAATAAAGTATCTCATTTAAGGATGCTATTTAATGATGTTGGAAAAACGCAAGTCAATTTCTTAATTAACTGGCACTTTATTTGGGAGTTACTAAATTTCCACAGGGAAATAATTTATGGCCTATTAGAAATTATTTTTAGTTTTTCTGAACTTGACTGGAAGAATTCGAATTTTACACTAAATCATGTATGAAATTACAATTAAATTAGGCCTGAAACTATCTATCATAATGAATCTAGTCATAATCTTATTTTGTTAATGTTAAGAGTAATACTAAAAATACATAAAAACGACAATAGTTTCTGGAATCACAAATCAATCATATACCCTTGTCTATATTTATGTGTATATATATACACACACACATATTCAACATAAGTGGTTGTGGTACTTTGTATTCTTGTTAATGGTAATGTGTCTCACGCTTATATTTTCTAGAAGTCCAAAGTAAAAGATTTCAAATGTGATTCACTCTCTTATTAAAAGAACAAAATTTTTTATTCACCAACTTATAAAGAGGAAACATATCACGAGTTTGACCCAATAACTTAAAGAAAAATAAAATGTGCAAAACATAATCAAAACTAACCAACTATAATTCCCTGTGTCGCAATTAAATAAAGTTTATTATTTTAGTATTCCATCCACCGTAGCATTGTCATCCAATAACCTATTTGCACTAGAGGGAAATACAAGCACTATAAAAAGGAAATATTATTATTTAATTACTACTATTAATGGTGATGTTCACTTAAAAAAAAAAAAAAAAAAAAAAAAACACTAGTTGTAAACAGTTACACATGGAAACGTATATATTATTTTACATAACTAATACAAAATTTCTCTTGTAATACTAAAAACAGCAGCTAATTAATGAGGTTTGAAGTTTGGGGATAATTGATGGTGGAAGTATGTATATATATTTACATATATTACATAATATACATCTATATATATATATATTTATAATTAAAAGGTGACGTGAAAAATGTGTAATATATATCAGTAGGGTACTCTATAATAGAAGGTTTCGTGTGTGTATAAATGAGTCTTTATTTAGTAATTATACAAATTTGACAGCTGTAATTTTTTTTTTTTTTTCAAATTCAAGTAACTATTCGTTGATTTACGTATAATGTTATGTAGTTTTATGTGTAAAACATGTTTTATTTTAGAATTTTTACGTAAGTACTGACAGAAAATGTTATGAGAGATCTCCCGAGATAAAGATCAATTCTACCAAAAAGCTAGATTCGAATCATTATAGTCGAAAAAAAGGAACAATACATTAATAAATATTAGTGTAAATTTTATAAGTACCGAATCATACAGCCTCCGAACATAGACTGACGTGGTATGAAATGAAACGAGAGGGCGGAAACTAAACAGTAGCCGGCGGCGAATCCCGTTGGTCATAGAGGCTCACCAAACTCAGCCTCCACGCGGTTCTTCTTCATACGACACTAATATTAAATGCGACATCACCTCTCTTCTTGACTCTAATGACTCCCAAAATATATATTTCCTTCCCTCCCAACAATATCCCACATCCCATTCCTTTCCAACACATTTCCACCTTGACTTCTCTCCCCCAAAACCTTTTTTCTCTTCATCTCCTCTCTCTTTCTCTCTCTCTCTCTCTAACCGTCACGCTGTACTAGTGAATGAATTTCTCTCTCCTCTCCGTCAGTATTATATATATAAACACACACATACATACACACAAAGCCAACTCCCAAAAACAGCACAACAAACCCATAACACCCCAACTCAACAAAAACCCAGAAAAACCTCTCTCTTTCCTCACTCTCTCTCTCTCTCTCTCTCTCTACAATGGCTCGCACAGGCGCTTTGGCATTCGTTTTCATGGTGCTGTTGGCCTCGTTTGTGACGAGGTCAGTCGAAGGCAGAAAGTTCATGTTGTCGGAGGAACAAAACAAGGACATAATTGTCAGATCAGCCCCATTGAAATCGAAGAGCTCTTTGTTTCTGAGTGCCCTTCCTAAGGGCAAAGTGCCCTTGTCTGCCCCAAGCAAGAAGGGCCACGCCGACGTCGTCAACGGGAAGCTCATCGCCCGCCACCTCAGGGATCGGAGTCTCCGGTCTGTCCCTAGCCCTGGTGTTGGTCACTAATATATATATATTTATATATTTATATATGTTGTTTTTAGTATTTATAATACTCATGTGAGAAGGACAAGGATTTCTTTTATTACTTGATATCTTTCACTTTTTTACAATTTTGTGTCCTTTTTTTTCCCCCTTTTTTGTAAGTTTTTGTTTGTGGGTTTTTTGGTTTTTAGATATAGAGTTAAGAGAGTTGAAATGTACAAAAAGATACAGAATTAGCTGATCCATTTTTCCTTCTTTGGGATTATTAAATTTGTAATCTCCATATGTTTCCTCCATTGTATCAAAGTTGAGGGGAAAAAAAAAAGTTTTACTACAATCAAGACTATATTTTTGTGTCCTTTTTTGCTGTCAGTAATTGTCTAAATAAGAAGGTAATACGTTATTTTATTGGGGTTGTTTTCTTCTTTCTGGCTTTGCATTTTGACCCAAAAGTAAAAGATTTATGGCATCTAAAAAGCTCCTCCGGTATTACCTGCCATTAAATGTTGATTTTATTTTATTTTATTTTAAATGTTCCCTCAAAGGTTGAAATGGTCCGGTCAGTAGAGGAGTACTACAACTACTACTACTCTCGTCCCGAAATGGCCAGCCCTTTGGCTCTAACCTAATAAATGAAAAAGTGCCTCCAAAACGGGTAAAAGAGGAAAACGCGTTTTTGGGGTGCTTATACTGTCCACTTGACAAATCAATCGCAATTCCTAGATATTTAAAAAAAAAAAAAAAAAAAAAAAATTTTTGATGTCATTTTGACGGATTAATATTTATGGTCCCACGTTCATGACCAATTACCAAACCCCCAATCTATTTTGATTTGATGGTGTAGAGAAAGTTCTCAAAGTGGTAGAAAAAAGTGTGCTGTTTGGTATGGTATGAAAGAGAGACCCTATCAAATCTGATCACATCATATTTATATCTGATTAAAAACTGTAGGATTACTTAGGGTCCGTTTCGTGAATGAGTTTGAGTTGGGATTTTTAAATTTCAATAGTAATTTTTGTTGATTTTTTAGAAAAGATAAAAAACTTTTTTAGAAAAGATAAAAACTTTTTCAGAAAAAAATAAAAACTGAGATGAAAAAATTTGTGTTTGAACCAATTCTTCAAACATAGCATTAATGATTTTATTTAATGAAAATATTGATTTATAACCATGTGTCTTACTAGCAATTGGGGTAATTATAATAGTAAAACCTCTTTTTTGAATTTATCAGTAGAATTATTATTTTAATTGTTTAATAACCTGATCTATAAATAGACGTGAATATAGTTAGATCAAACCATTAAAATATTAATAAAACGGATAAAAATAATTTTTACTGATAATGTAAGATAAGAAGTCCTGCACTAAAAGTTCCCTGTCTTTTATAAATGCAAAATTATATGCTAGAGTGTAGACTCTAATTGACACGGGTTTTCCTTTTTAAGTTTGCACATGGAAACCATATTACCGCGGTTTGTCTAAATAATTATGAGCTATATATTAGGGTTTATGTGAGCACATATTATCCGTAGATGGAAATTTAAAGGTCTATTTTCAGTCAATTTCGTGCTCAAAAGAGTTACTTGAATTATCATACATCGTTGATTAGGGTAATAAGATAAAGAAGAAAACGGCAAAGGTTTTGTTTAATTTGTACGCACGTTTATATATGTTTATATATACATCTAGCTAGCAAGCCATCAATATTGACTGAGAATAAAAGGGAGATTTGTAATTAGCTATATAGCTATATAGCTAGAGATTACGATTTATGAATATTCGTTTCTTATGGCTTTGAAACTCTTCTCAAGAAAAATGGACTCAAAATGGGCTGATGACGAATTCTAAGAGCAAGTAGCAGGTTACGTCTTTTGTGTTTTTATATATATGATATGCCATTTTTTCAAAAATTGACTTGTTGATTGGGAATTCCTTTCCCTCATGCATGAGTAAAAGTAATATTTCTCGTTGACCTTTTCTCCCTTATATTTCTGGCCAATTATCTAATTAAAATACACCTGATAACCTTAATTGTTTGTAAATTGTATAATCTGATCTCTTTGTTTCGGGAGATTAATTAAAATATATATATATATATGGCCTATGTTAGGAGGAAAATTATGAAATTTTATATATGTTCCAAAGAAATTACTTTTGTTTTGAATAACTGTCTATAACTAGGGTGGTGGGGTTTTGGAGAAAGACTAAGAATTCAATCCCACCTTGTATATAAAGTTAAGAAAAGCCTCAAATTTAACAACCGGACATGTTCCGCAGTTAAAATGTTATATTTGGAATATTATAACTATTAGTTAATTTACAAATAACTTTCACTTTAAAATATTGTAAGTATAATTTGGAACTACCAGTATAAATGACAGGTATCACTGAAAAATCATATTGGAACAATAACAAACAAAAAAATTACAAATATCGTTTTATAAAGATACTGAATATAAAATGAGACAACTCTTATATATCATATATATATATAACACTAAGAAATGTCAGTTTACAAATGCCGTATTACACGGCGGTGCATTCCTGATCATTCGATAAAAAATAGACGGTTGATCTCTTTCATACGCTTTCTCCTCTCTTTCTCTTCCTCTCTCTCCTTGCCGGACAACAAAGAATCTGTATTTATACATATTACCAGCACCCAATGAAATGGCCGCATACTATGCATGGAATACCAAATACTATGTGAACCAAATAATATATATCGGCCACAAAGTGCAAGGTTTCGTACTAGCACAAATTCAAGGATTTGTAGGCCTTGTTACATGATCGTAAATTTACAAAAGTTAATTAGTTAATTAGTTACTTTTACATGTGAAAAATTAAATAGAAAGAACTCTATTGACTTTAGACTTTAATAAACAGGTGAAAACCTAAAATTATAATTCTAACAGGACCGACAACAAGTAGATACGAGATCTAATTAGGTTGGTCCCTAGCTAGTGCTATTTTAATTACCCATTGACCACGGCAAAAGGGATTAGATTGAAGACCTCTTGACCACATCAAGAATGAATTACATTTTTTTTTTTTTTTGAAATGGAAGAATGCATTAAAATTAATGCAGGTATATATATTTATATATATATATATATATATATATATACTTTATAAGTTCCATTAATTCGGACAATAACCTAGGCGCAGCCCCGCAGCCCATTATGGAACAATGAACAAAGTCACTCAAAATTAATCCTCTAACGTTGACAGGTTCCAATTATTTATGGCATAATTAAATTTGGATTTGAGCTTTGTAGCCAGCCAGTATCTTCTTCTTCTTTTTTTTTTTTTTTTTTTTTCTTTCTTTCTTTTTTTCTTTTTGGGGTATGAAACATATATTTTTTTTTTACTTTCCTTTTTTCGCTTAAGAGAGATGACTAGCAACTACGTTAACTAAACAAATAAACTTTTGTGAACCAAGCACCAATGGATTGGTGCACCGACAATTATAAGAATGCTTTTGGTATTTTCCCTCTCAAAATCTCGTCAAATTCGATTTTCTACATCCACAACGTAGGTCATGTATACATATAAATATGTAATATTTATATCAAGAAAAATGATAGTGGACATCAATTTTAATTTCATCTTTTAAATACCAACTTATATGACATGAGTTGTCGTCTTTTTGTTAATAAGGGTGTTTTTAAAGTATTAACACATCTATTAATTATACATACCAATAAAAATATAGCACGTGAATTGGTACTCAAAAAGTTGGGATTAGAATTAGCCAGTATCCTAGCATTACTTTTATATCAATATTATAGTCATAATAGATAGTAATGTGCATGTGGAAGATAAGACGTTGCAAGGGCACAAGAAGATGAATGTGATACCAAATGTCTGCTTCTCCAAACCAATAAAAGGGATCCACAAACCGCCCATGTTTGTTGGGAACGAGAACCCAAATATGGTGCAAGAAATTTATATTTTTAATTATTATTTTATATATATATATATATATATTTGGCAAAAAAATAGGAATAATATTTTTTAAGTGAAAATTGTGAGTCATGTGCTTTTCCTATAAACTGTAGCGGCACCGGGGCCCCCATTGGAAGGCATTAGTTGCCTACCAAAGATCTTTCATTCTATGACTTTTCGACGTTGGACCACACGTGTCACTCTCTGCGTCGTCAATTTCCATTAAAGCAGTAAAGGAAAAGAAAATTTGGTCCGTTAGGAGATAAGAAACATGTTTCTTCCCGTGATTATATAAATCAGTGACAATGACGATTAATATAACTTAGGGTTTGTTTGGTGAAACAGTTTGAGTTGAAATTTTTAAATTTTACTAGTAAATTTTTTTGAATTTTCAGAAAAGATAAAAAACTTTTTAGGAAAAAGACAAAAAATTTTTAGGAAAAAAACAAAAAAAAATTTTTTTGAGTTAAATGGTTTGAGTTATTATGCCAAACTCCCCCTTAACCATAATTTTACATCCAATTATAATACAAAATATAAAGTTTGATTGTTTGAATTTTCCCATCTTTAAATTTAAAAATAAATAAATAGACTAATTAGTCTCTAAACTACATTAAAAGTCACCTTATAGTCCTTAAGGTCCCCTTTGGGGACACCTTTGAAAACATATTTTTCAAAAGTTTTTTTTGTCATTTTACTCTAATTTTACTATTCACTTTTTCAAATATTTTTATAAAAAAAACTCAAATTTTAAAAATCTATAACTTTATCATTTTAAATCCATATGAGATTATTTTTTTTAATTACATAGAATTTCGAACTGAACGATACAAGATTCATATTGTTAATTTTTTTCTTAACATATTTTAAGTTTTTACACTTTTTCACTCCAAATAGTTTATTTTCACTAAACGCACATTTTCAAAACTCAAACTATCTCTAACCACCAAAACTCAAATCATCTATAATCTCCAAAATGCCGTTTCCAAATGTGTTCCCAATCGGAGCCTAAATTGTTTTTATAGTCCACAAGTTTTGTGCCCCTAAAAAAAAATTTCTTACAATTTTCCTTTTAATTGGCGGTTGTTAAATTTTCCAATTACAGTTATATATATATATATATTTAAGTCTTATATACTTTGAAGATTCTCATGTTTTATAAAACTTTTTCGAATATATATGTCGATTATCTCCTACATTTTAACTTTTAAGTATATTAGTAGTGCAAAATTAAAATTTCAATATAAAAGAAAATTTAACTACATAACCTTTTAAGTTCATCTATAATCAAGTTATAGAAAATTAAACTCGTTTAGAAACATGTCGTTCATTTGAAAGAAAAATGAAAGAAACAAATAGGTAATAAAGATAAGGTAAAAGTGAGACCAAGAGTTGCAATTGTACCAAAAGAAGTAAAAAAAAAAGAAGCTATATTTAGTTAAACATTTTGATTTAATTCATGTCTCTCCGGAAAAAAAAAAATCTAATACTTAAATCACAGTTTACATAGAGGACAAAAAAAAACAAAAAGAAAATTATACTTATATAAATGTTTTATATATATATATATATATGTGTGTGTGTACATATATTACATGATTTGGTGATGAATGAAGATCAGCTGTTGTTGATGATAATATTTTTGTTTCTTGAAGCCCCTATATATTGATGTTTAACATATATATATATATATATATATATATCGTCATTGTCACCTTTTTGCCTCTTCTTTTCCCCACAAATGCAGCACTCAGAAATGGCCTCTTCATTATATATATGTGTGTGTACACTTACAACCACTCTCTAATTGGATTGCTTCTATATGTTTGTATGCCGGCACTCAGTTTACACATGATTACAACATATATATATATATATATATATGTATTACTGAAATAAGGAAAGAGGACAAAAAATTGGACCAACTTCTCTCTGGTAGTGTGAGCCCAACAATTTGCATTTAATATTAAATAAATGTAGAATCATTGGTATGTCTTCCCCTTTTCTATCTTTTGGCAAGCATTTCTGTTTCGATTTGATAGCATTTAGTTCTTCGTACATTACAGTTTGTCCCCTCTTACTTTAATCATTGCATATAGTATCCATTCATTTTATGCTAATATATGTCTCGCTTTACATACATCAATATATATATACACAAATATATATATATATATTTGTTAACGGGGCCTTGCTACAGTCCCCAAATTTACTTTTACAGGACAGGTCTCGAAATTTAATCTACACTGTAGAAAAAAAAAGGGAATAGGAATATTTTATTATTTTTAAGTCAATCTAACCGTCAAGATCAATCGAGGGTAAATGAGGGTAGTTCATTAACTTTTTTACTTGACACCGGATGAATACAGGTAAGGTTTTTTTTTTTTTTTTTTTTTGGGAGAGAACCAAATTTCTTCCAAGGACAGGGGTGAAGGAAGCCAGCAACGGAGGTACGAATGGCGAAGGAAATTGGCGATGGTGAACAACGTTGGACAAGGGTGGCGATGATAGATGAGCTGCGACAGCTCGGCAACGGTGAGGGACGTCGATGATGGTAGAGAAACCTCAATTAGCGCAGATCTCGCCCCACGAAGCTTCCCCAGAAGCCTTGGAAGGAGTTTGCCGTTGTCGAGGAAGGAATTCGTCATTCTCCTCCTCTTTCTCTCTCTTATAAGTTTTCATATCTCAAAGCGTTCCGGCCTGTTTGGCCATGTTCTCAGTTTTTTGAATTGTGTTTCCAAAGATGAGAACAAAAACAATTCTCATATGTTCTCAAAAACTTATGGTTTTTGGCAATTGTTTTGAGAAATTAGATTTATAAAATGAAAATAGAATATATATATATATATATGTGTTTGGATATAGATTTTTAAAAACTTTATTATTATTATTATTATTTTTTAAATTGAACTTCTATAGTTTATAGGGGTCGGGTTTCAGGATAGGATTCTGGGTGGGGTTTTGGTACCGGGGGTTGGGATTGGATTTCTTGACTGGGGTTGGGTTTGGGTTTCAGGACCAGATCGGGGTCGGGTTTTGGCACCAAAGATCGAGTTTGGGTTTCGAAACCGAGTCAGGTTTGGGATTGAGTTTGGGTTTAGGTTTCGGGTCGGGGTCGGGTTTGGGTTTGGGTTTCGAGACCAAAGCCGAGGTCAAGTTTCCGGATTGGGGTCGGTCAAGGTCGAGGTCGTGGTCGAGTTTTAGTGTCGGAATCAGGTTTCAAGACGAGGTTGGGATCGAGTTTCAGGATGAAGGTCAGGGTCGGGGTTGAATTTTGAGTCAAGACTCGGAGTTGGGTTTTAGTATCGGGGGTTGGGTTTGGAATTCTGGATAGGGGTCGGGTTCGGGTTTCGAGACTGAGTGGGGTTTGGGTTCGGGTTTCGGGACCGGGTTAGGATCAAGGTCGGGTTTGAATTTCGGTACCATGGTCGGGGTCGGGTTTCGGGACTTGGATCGGGATCGGGATTCGGGACGTGGGTTGGGTTTGGGGTTTGGGACAGGGGTTGGGTTCGGGGTCAGGTTTTGGTGTCGAGGTTGGGGTTGGTTTGCGATACGGAAACTCAACCCCGACCCCGACCCTATCCCAAAACACGAACCCGAACCTGACCTTGACCCCGACCCATGATTCTGAAATCCGACCCTGAACCCCAGTACTTAAACCCGATCCTGACCCCCGTCCTGAAAATCGACCCTGACCCCGACCTCAATTCCGATTCCTGTCCCAAAACCTGACCCGACTTGTAACCCGACTCTGACCCCCGATGTCGAAACCCGACCCCGACCCTCGTCCCAAAACCTAACCCCAACCCAAGTCCTAAAACCCGAACTCGACTCCCGTCCAGAAACCCAACCCCGACCTCGATCCAGAATCCCGAACTGGACCTCAGTCCCGAAACCCGACCCGGATCCCCTTCCTAAAACCCAATCCCGACCTCAGTCTCGAAACTCGACATCGACCCCGTCCCGAACCCCGACTCCCCTCCCGAAACCTAACCCGACCCCGATCTTGACCCCCATCCCAAAACCCAACCCCGACCTCGATCTTGAAATTCGACCTCGACCCAATCCCGAAACCAGGCCCCGACCTCGTCCCCTACCCTGGTATCGAAACCTAACCCCGACTTCTGTCCCGAAACCCGACCTGAACCCCCGACCTAAAACCCGACTCGAACCCCTATCACAAAACCCGACCCGACACCGAAACCTGACTTCAACGCCAGTTCCAAAACCCGACCCCGGTCCCGAAACCCAAACCCGATCCCGACCCCGACCCCTGTCCAGAAACTTGGTTTCGACCTCGACCTCTGTATCATGTCATGGAATCCAATCTCGAATCTCGTCCCCGATCCCGAATTCCACCTCAAGTTGGATCCCGATTCCCAATCTAGACCCTCAAACCAAGTGAAGTTTTTTCTTTTTAATGTTAAATGCATCATGGTAAAAGTTGTTTTCAGAAAAGATTGAAAACTACAAAATGTTGTTTTCTGAATTTTCTATTTTTGTAACTTTGTTTTTTAAAACTATTCTAAAAAAACAATAGCGAAATACCTTGTTTTGATTTTAGAGAACAAAAATTGTGTTTAAAAATGAAAAACTATTTTTTAAATTGCATGGCCAACAAGCCCTTCGATTCCGGTTCCCGAGTTCCAATTCGATTCCGAGTTCGATTTCAGTTTCGCCGTCGTCGAGGATGGAAGAGAACCACGACCTCTTTCTCTCTCTAAGTTCTCAGATCTTAGAGCCTCTGATTTCGGTTTCCGACTTCCACTCCGATTTCAAATCCGGTTTCATTTTCACCGTCGTCGAGGAAGGAGGAGAATAGCGACCTCTTCTTTCTCTCTCCAAGTTCTCAAATCTCAGAGCCTCTGATTCAAGGCTTTCGACTTCCAATCTGATTCTGAATCTGGTTTCATTTTCACCGTCGACGAGGAGTTCGCTGTTCTCTCTCATCTTTCTCTCTCTACGTTCTCAGATCTTATTTTTGAATCCGGCTTCATTGAGGTACTATTTCTCTCTAGCTGAAGTTTCCATTTTTCCAGTTATGGAAATTCAATAGTTTGAAGGGAATTTGAGTATAGAATATGTTGTTTCCTTTTGAGCCATAGTTTCCAAATCATGACTGGAGTTTGTAATTTCTTTGAATTGGAAATCCGATTCCCAATTTGTAATTACAGAGCATAAAATTCGAGCAATTCTGATCACGGAGAACAAAATTCAATAGAGACACACTTTCTCATTACTTTCACTTAAAATTTAAAATTTTATTTTTCATTGTAAATTTACCCATTTATCCTAATTAAATTTACCATTTTAACCTTGTTCATCAGCTTTTCAACTGCCAGTGTTCGTTTAAATGAAGTAAAAAGACATGAAAATCCTTACTTTTCTATTTTATATTTTTGTGTAGGTGAACTTGACTAGCGATAGCAGGTTAAAATTTTTAGGATAAGAAAAGGATGAGCTTTTTTTAGTTGACACATGTAAACTTTCTTTGGGACTAATCTCTTAAACTAGTTACAGCTATGATCTTTGCGCGCGTTAGGTTATCACATATATTAAGTTGTAATAAAATGTTACAGATAATTAAGCTTATTTAAATATGTTATTTTATATCTTGATAGGAAATATGCTTAAACAAAACTACGTTTTTGAACTATGGTTTGCTTACAAAGTCATTTTTTAAACAAAATATAAATTTAGTATAGTTTATCAAAAATTTTATAAGATTTATTTAGTGGCATACTCTAGAAAAAAAGGGAAAAAAATATTTTATAATTTTAGTGAGATTTTCTAAATCAACATTTTTAATGTAAAACTTAAACCTTAGTTTATATAAAATATAAGACATGTGATTTTACAAAGAAAAATAATTACTATATTTGAAATGTGAAATTAAAGCCTTATTTACATGTTATTCTTAATTAAAACTTCTGATATATATACATGACATGTTTTCTTTCAAATTTCTTTTGTTGCCAAAAAAAAAAAAAAACTTCATCTTCCTTTTTTTTATTAAAAAAAAACTTCATTTATTCTGTTATAAAAGAAAGTTCAAATCACAATAAGAAAGCAAAATAAATGTAAAGAATACCCCAATTCAAGGAAAAAAAAAAAAAAAAAGAAAACATTAATTATAATAGTGAACAAAAATTAATTTGAGCACATATGTAAAAAGTGCGATATAAATATTTTTTGTGCATCTAATTTTAAAAGTTAATAGCAACATTTCGAAAATTATGCTTTCCATTTTATTATTTATGTCAAAAGAAAAAAAAAAGAAAAACTATATTTGTAATATTATATGAAACTAAAACTATGTTTGTAATTTTATATTAAACTACAACATTATTTACATACAATATAAGACACGTTATCACTTTCACGGCTAATTATTCTCTTTATTTTCGTCTTATCTCAAGTTTTTTTTTTTTTTAAATAAGAAGAAAATTGATTTAAAATGAGATCTAGAACGAATAATGCATCAAATTCAACGAAATAGCGAACAAATTACTTAAGCTTGCGTCTAAGAAATAAAATATAAATAATTTTTGTGCTTCTAATTTTAGCAATTTTTTTTAACTTAAGGGTGGGAGTTCTAACTCTACATTTTTAAATGAAGTAAAGTGTGGTATTATCGTTAGGCTATACACATAAACATAATTTTAGTACTTTTAGTTGCACAATAGTGATCCAACTTTAAATAGATTGAACTTACCTATATAAAATTAAATAACAATATTTTAAACTTTGTCGTGTTTTTCAAATTATAACTTATGTGTATTCTGTTAATTTTATCTTTTGTCAACTTAAGTTAAGAAAAGGGAGACAATGAACCCGAAAAAAAACGTACAAAAAAAAAAAAAAGAGAGAGAGAGAAGAAGAGAAAATACAAGAATTTGTAAAATGTGAAATTTAAGACACAAAAAATTGAGTAGAGAATTATTAATAACATGAAAATTTGTTAAAATATATCTATAAAAACTAAAAATTAAATTTGAACAATAAAAAGTTGAGATGGTTAGAAAGTGAATTTGAAGTAACATGGAAAAACAAATATATGGAAAATAATTTATTGATATGTAGTCCAGCAAACTTGAATCTACATGCATGTAAGATAATGATTTTTTATCTTTTGTTTCTTTTTTTCTTATAATAAAAATAGTAAATGCTTTTTATCTTTCTCATCATCACCTACAGTATTGAAAAACTAACCAAAAATGAAGTAACCAAGGCAAAAAAGAACTAACCAAGCCAAAAACAAAAGGGAACCAAGTGGTTGAGAGAGTGACACGTGACTATATGGAGATTAAAATTTAGTTGGATTAACTCTTTTATTATAGTATAGATATGACTTACGGGACTGTAGAAAAGGCCATGTTAATATATATATATATATATATATATCCAATCTTAATTTTTTATTTAAAAATAAGATAAATATGTGTCGCTTTTCGAGCTAAACTGGTAAAATAACCCAAATTGTAATTAAGAACATGAACCTAATATTGTACTAATTTTCTGTATTGGAGTGATTTTGACAAAGTTTTTGGCGAGAGCCGAAATGGGAACGATATATTGGGCCTAGCTAAGTCGAAAATAAATGGATTTGGGCTGCGTGTTGAATTCGTTCGTGTTAATGAGTTTGTAAATCACTTTTCAAACCTAAATAATGCATTTTTATTGTTTTGATATGAAAATTGGGTTTATATTTTTTACGAAAGTGATATATTTGAATTCTAAATTTTTATAAGTGACATTCCTTTAAAACACCTGAATTGTGTTTGGTTTGCAAGATCAGTGAAGATGTTCAAGAAAGACAATTTGTCCTAGACAGCCATCTCAGAAAAACAATTTCAATGGTGGGCTAACATTAATTGAGTTCAATGTAACTTTTTTTTTTTTTTTTTTTAGCTAGAAGAATCCAATGTAACTTACTAGTACATAAACAAAAATTATTGATTCCTAGCACTTAATAGGTTACCATCAATAACTAGAATATGGATTTCTTGAGTCACCTAGTAAGTTACCAATGGTAACTTAGTTGGTGGTTATCAGTTGTCGAAGTCACGTCTCAAGTTATTGCTGGTATCTTGGTCGATCACTAAAAAATTAGAGTCAGCTAGTAAGCGTTACCAAGAGTAACATCATCAATGACATCGATCGCCAATGTAACTTGGTAGGTTACTATAGGTGCCCTATGCAGATTTGGTGGCCTCGCCGACGAGCAAGAGGCGAACCTAATGCACACGAGGTGTTTCCCACTTGCAATTGTGCTTTCTCTGATCACCAACGAGCACATCACCAATAAAGTGAGCGTGAGGCATTCCTACTAGCCTCGCGCTCACTGGTGAATTCGAGATGGCCAAATCTAGCGAAAATCAGCTAAGATAAGATGAAAGTTGCACGTCTTAAAGTGAAATAAACATGTTCAAATCCAATCATATTTGATGATGGGATTGATGGAACGAGACTCTTGCAATCAATTCATCGTCACTAGGCCTAAGCAACATTAATTATTTATGAGCTAAATATCAAATTTTAATCAACAACACCAAGTCTCATCGATTATACCTCATATTTTGATCATGCGTCAATGGAGCGAGGCAAGACTCGTGCCACAATTCATAGTTGCGGGAAGCTTGAGCCCCTCAAGTCGATCGGCTTGCATTGCAAGGTTTGTGCGACTTGGCAGATCTCATTTGTGGCACTGGCTTTGCGCATGATCGAGAGACGAAATGTGGGGGAAAAAAAATTAAACTTCAAAAACTAACACATGAAAGTTGTTTCGTAAATTACAAAGTGAAATCTTCTTCAACAGGTGAGCATATTCAATCCACCCGAAAGTAGCAAGGAGTAGCCTATTAGTTAATCATGTATATAATCAAGGGACTTACAAAATGTCATTTATGTATGATTTAAGTGTCAAGTCTTAATCCAACATTATCAGTTTCATTGATGAGGAACTATTAAACAAAAAAGAAAAAAAAATGTGTACAAGAGGTGAAATATATTCAAAACTTCAAAAAAAAATCAAAAAAATCAAAAAACTACTATTCATTCAATTTATGTCTCTCTTTTAATATATATATATATATATATTATCCTTTAATAAAATATAAAAACTAATATATTCAAAAAAATAAAATACTAATTTGATAAGAGAAATCTGCAATCTATCTTAAAAAACCATCAATTTACAATAGGAGAAGATACAAAACTAAAATAATAATAATAATAATAACGGATATCTCTTTCAAAAAGGATTCACTTCAAAAAAAAAAAAAAAAAAAATCATGCATCTCAACTACAAATTCCCAAAAATTAAAAAATTAAAAACAAAAATAAAAATCCTTACATCAGTATGCTAAACAGAAAATCAAACTGAAATAACCATTAACCAGTATGTGAACTAACCAGATTACAAAGGGCCAAAAAAAAAAAAGAGGGCGTGCGTGGAAGAAGATTATCAATGTTTGGAGGGTGTGAAGGTAGGCGCCTTGTTGCCCCTATGGCTCGGGCCAGAATTCGGCGGCTCACCACGCCCCTTACCGACAGCCTGCAGCGAATGAGGCGGCCCCGGAGGATTAGAACTAGTACCGCTAGTCTGATCGGACGCTTCGCGAAGATCATACGAGTCGTAGTCGACGCCGACCGGGGGCTGCTCGAGGGTGTAGCTCCTCACAGCAGTAGTAGTACTTGACGTACTTAGTAGGATTGCCATAAGTGAGAGAAGTGTCATGACCATGATGGTGAAGAAGAAAGACAACCTTTGACTGATCATGAAACTAGCCATTTTTTTTTTTCCCTTCTTTTTTTGGTTATAACAAGGTAACAAGAGAGAGACTTGGAATAATGTTGGAGAGAAAAATGTGAAAATGTTTGAGAGATGGTTTTTAAGCTTATAGCAAAGATGATATATGATATTATATGATATAACAGCAAATTAATATGTACAGTCGAAGTGATCAGGAAATAGAGAGATTTACATATTGAGCCCCTGACCCACGCCGCGCATTTTGCAGGCTGGATTAGTTTCTTTTCCTTTCAAAAGCTTGGAAAAAACTAGCAGATCAAGATAAATTTTTTTGCACTGCAAAAAAAAAAAAAAAAAAAGGTTTATTTCCTTTATTTATTTATTAATTTATCTCACTTTATAATGGAGGTGGGGTTGGAGGGGAAATATATTATAGAGGTGCATTATGATTCTTCTTTAAACTCTATATTTTCTTATAAGTATGATATTACCGTTAAATTAGAAATGTGATGAATTATTATGACTAGTAATATTATTCAATTCGTGATATAATTTATCATGTCACTTTTTTTTAAGGTATTGAACCGTATGAAATAAGATTTCGTTGAGTACAAATTTATCATGTCACTTTTTTTTTTTTTTTTAAGGTATTGAATCATATGAAATGAGATTTTGTTGAGTACAAACTTTTTGTCACCAATAAACATGTAATTTACTCTTCACCCTATATGTTATTCCCACAATATTTTCACGCGCTATTCTTTTCCGAACTACTTTTTTTTCGAACTACTTTTTTCTTACCAAATTGGTCTTAATTGCAAGTACAAATTATGTAGACAAAACTGTGGAGAAAAAAGTTTGTAAGAACAAAAGCTGCCAGATAGCTAGCTGTAAGAGTGCAATATCCGCAAAATCATATATATCTATCTATATCCATAACATATATGAATATATATATATATATATACATTTATTTACCAAATATATATATATATTAAGGATATATGGATTTATTCAAATATGACCTTCAAGGAATTGGTGTTATCTTAATATGTCCCTTACAAAACATACTGATACAAAAACTCTCTTACAAGCTTATCATAAGTTGTAACTTTGGACATTTTTATCAGTGAAATGCCAGCTTTTTTTTTTTTAATGCTTTAAATCATGTACGTAACTAGTTGATTAAAAAGCAATATAGAAGGGCGGCGATGATGGGGGTTTCAACTAAGGGAGAGGCAATACCTAGGGCTAGCTAGAGTTCAGAATTTTTTTTAAAAAAAAATTTAAACTCTATTTTATTTACATTTACTAAATTGCACTTTACCAATCAATCACATGATTCATTTTGTGATTTAAACAGTTAAAAAAGTGACATCTAAATAAAGAGATTGGTATCAAAATTATAATTTATTATGATAAATTGAGTTTTGTACTGTTTTGAATTGTAGAAACAAGATAAGACAACTCTTGCCAAATTAGAAATCAGTCATTTTACATATACATGTATATATATAGAGAGATATTGATTTTGGCTACTGAGTACTGAATTCAGATATCCAGACTTCATAATGGTCCCACGATGTACATTAACAACTAAATTATTTATAATTAAATCAATAGCGAGACAGTTTTTAGGACACAGTGACACTAATTTAGAATAATTCAACCAAATCAAAATTGAATTGTTGCAAATTACTTTTTAGTGATGTAGGGTATAAAAGAAAATAATAGTACACAGTTTTTATGTCATTAGGGCGGCTAGCTCAAAGATTTAGATAGGAACTCACATATTCGAAATCTGTGAGTGTTTTTATCTATCTTTTTAATAAGCGAGAATAATATATATCATAGCGTTATTTTATATATTAATAAGTCTTATTCATCCTAAGGAATGTGGCTGAGTAAACGTGTCCATATTTTGATGAAGAAAATTTCAATAAAGGGGAAGAAACTGTGTTAGCTAGGGCTCACCTTGAATCAATAACTTGAAGTGATTATTTTCAGAATGTAAAACTAGCATTAACGGCTGTCATTGTCTAATAACTTAAATTTTTAGGATGAAACCTCCTTTCTTTCTTTCTTCTTTTTTTTTTTTTTTTTTTTGTGTGTCCGCTGATAAATGGTTTACGAGCAAAGCAAAAGAAAGAATGATTAAACTCTGAAAAGCTTTATATAAGTAGAGAGAATCGCGTTGGCAACGTGCAGAGGTAGGTAGTATAGTTTACACATTATTTGTCGGCAATTGATATTGTAGGATACTATTTAAAAGTCAAAATTATCTCAATTTCAAACTTATTTTGTACAGTATTATTTGAAAAAAAATATAAGAAATCTTTTTTGAAATCTTCTCATAATGTACAATTCTCAACACTATTTTATTCTCATTCCAAGCAACTTTTTGTTTTTAAAAAAGAAAATTTTTTATACATCTAAATATCATCTTATTCTCAAAATGAAAAGAATTTTTCTTTTAAAATAAGAAAATTTTCCTTTTTGAAAATAAACACGCAATCCAAACAGGACCTTAGCCTACTCTTAATTAGTTTCTACTTTCTAGTTACTTTGTAGGGTAAATGGTCGCTGGTGAACCCTATATGGTAACACGCTTAAAAAATATATAAATAATATTATTAAAATCATGAGTGTTATCTTATAACTTCCTTCCTCTTTCAAGTTACTTTATAGGGTTAAATGGTAACACAGTAGAAAAAAAAATATTATTATTAAAATTATTAGCGTTATCTTATCACTTCCTTCCTCACATCCCACAGCATATTAATTGAAGTACTAGAGTCCTAAAATAGAGCTTCGTAATAACAAATAATAAGTACACTCTTGAAGGAGAAAAAATTTATCGTTACACCAATATTTCATTTGTAGCATATATTTATTTATGCAGAAGTTGGGGATTAAGACTACTGTCCTTATATCAATCATTTTTCCCTTCATATTTTGTCACAATTGCATGAAGATGTTAGACCCTCTTCGTTGAGGTATTATTTTATGATCTTGATCAAAACATTAAAACCGAGAAACAAGGAAACCAACTAAATATATTGTGTTTGTATATATATATATGTGTGTGTGTGTGTGTGTGTGATGTATTTAGATTCCCAAAAATAAAATGACTCATTAATATTATTACCAAATACGGTTTCAATAATTGATTCCAAATTTTTATTTTAGAATTAGTGGTTCCACAAAACACAAAAAAAAAAAAACTGATCATGGACT
The DNA here is from genome assembly GCA_008635985.1 of Ficus erecta. NCBI lineage: Eukaryota > Viridiplantae > Streptophyta > Magnoliopsida > Rosales > Moraceae > Ficus > Ficus erecta. The sequence goes on along the minus strand of BKCH01000120.1, from coordinate 380,525 downwards.
AAATGGACCCTTGTGTATATTTTTTTTTCCCAAAGATTTTTGTCCTTGATAATAAATGCCCACTTAAAATAATCATCTTTCACTTTTTCTTTTTTTAAATATTATCAATTCGGCTTTGAAACTAACTCCATGGTTTGCATTGTGCAGAATGTAAAATTTTAAATAAGCTGTTAATTTTTCGATTGACACAAAATACAACTTAACTATTATAAATATGTCTCCTAGTGAAAAAATATTTAATTTGTCGTAATACCAAAAATTTTGATAAATTACTTGAGATTCTTTGTCATCATCTTCCCTTAGGGTATGTTTGGCACCATGATTTAAAAATGATTTTTTTTTTTTAATTTTAAAAAAGGTCCTTTTAGATCATTTACAGAAGTTTTAATTAGGGGAAATTATTGTAGGACATGAACAACTCTAGGGACATGAAATGTTTCGAAATCATTATAGGTGATATTGAGAACCCGTGGTGGTGCATAGATAATTACGTCCCCAAATGACAAGGTACACCAACAAAAGAAAGGAAGAAAAAAAAAAAAAGGAAAGAAAAAGAAAAAGAGAGAGAGTACAAGTAACTAATTTTTTAATTTCTTTTTAACAATCAACTGACATTTTGAAATATATATATATATATATATAAATATATGCGTTTGTCTATTTTTTTTTTTTTTTTTTCCTCGGGTACAAACTAAAGACAGACGTTATCTTATATGCATCATATTCTTACTTTCTTGTTCGTAGTGATACAATTATTTTATATGACACAGTCATAAATTTTGAGTTAATAAGTTCCAAGCCCAAAAAAAAATAAAAATATCTAGGTTACGACACATTGCTTGCTCTACTGATAGAGCAATTTTTTTTAAAACAGTCTAAATCATGTTTCTACAGTTTGATAGATGAATATTCACAGTAAAATCAAAGTACCGTACAATGTAAAAGTCATAAAAGTCATAAATCATTTAGTTGGTTAAAATTTAACCAATGACTAAAGAAAACTTACTCTATCGGTAGAGCAAAACAACGTGTCCGCTGAATGACGTCTTAATCGGGTCATTATGAAAGTTTAGTACTCCAACTTAGTGACGAAAGGTACTCCTACTTGGATCTCATTTGCGTCATTTGGAAGCAAGTTTCTTTGGATATATAACTATTCTCCCAATCTTTATGATTGCCGGCTTTTTCTTTTCTGTGGGTGTGTGTGGGGGGGTCAATTTAAAAAAGAGAAAAACAAATAATAGTAATAATACATCTAATTTCTGCCATTCTACCAGAATTCACCTCCAACTTTTTGTGGGCATGGGATTGAGTTCTTCTTTAACTGTTCCAACGCATATACTTGACAAAGTGCTTTTAAAAAAAAATATACTAAAATATCTAGCTGGGCGTTGACTCCTTAATTGAGGTGAAAAGAAAATACTAGAGGACTCACCAAAGCCTTTTGGGTCTCCAAGCCTCGAAATTCGCGGGCAAAAGATGCGGTTAAACATAAGATAAACTGAATAAATACAATGCAACATTACATCTGGCCTATTAGCTCAGTTGGTTAGAGCGTCGTGCTAATAACGCGAAGGTCGCAGGTTCGAGACCTGCATGGGCCATTTTTGGCCTTCATTTTTTTTTTTATCCCTCTCAAAGTCAAAACATATATCTCTCAACAATGGAATTTAATTTGAAAAACAAAAGTAAAGAAATTACTATTTACAAAATGACACTTCAAAAATTTTTATTTATCAAATACCTTCGACATGATTTGCTTTCTAATGCACGTGTCATGTAGTTTCAAAATGAGATAATATTTATTTTCTCGTTTCCCTTCGTATCATTTTTGTCTCTCTAATAGAATCTAGGTCGAAAATCAAAGGGAAAAAATAATCTACTCTACCACAAATTTATTTACAAAATGACTTTTCAAAATGTCATTTTGCCTGTTTCACTTCGTACCGTTGTCATTTCAACAAAGTATTCAAGAGAGGGAGCAAGATCAGGGAACTACATAAGCTGGGGAGTGAACGGAGGCAGAGAACATCACATAAGCAACCCCACAGCAGAAAACCAAAGTCACCACCCACCCACATACAAACTTCAATACCAGCTTCCAATTCACATTCTGCATATATATATATATATATATATGCACACACACACACACATATCAGAGATTGAAATTAAAGCATACTAATTAGAAAGAAAAAAATAAATTAAACAATAATAATAATAATAAAAACTTACCCTAGGGTCATCAGCAATTCCAAGTCCAACTAAAGAGCCAACAAAGGCTTGAACGCTTGAAACGGGAAGATTAAGTTTACTGACCACAAGAACTGCTATGACTGTAGACAATTGGGAAGTCAACCCTCTTGAGTTGCTGACATAAGTCAACTTTCCTCCCAGGCATTGAGTCAGCCGAAATCCACACAGGAAGAATCCCACTGCTGCACTTGATCCCCCAATCGCCCTTAACCACCTATATGTCACCCTTGCTTCCTGCAGATACATGCACACACACACATATATAAATTAGTTGAATATTAAAGCTAACTAACAAATAAATAAACCCCATTAAGAGAAAATTATCTAACAAAAGAAAAAGAATTAAGTCCGTTTGGAACATAGATTGGAGTCGGAGTTTTGAAGATGTGTATTAAAAATGTGTGTTTGGTTAAAATTTGACGTGAAAATAAACTGCAATATTTGAATAGTGTGAAAATTTAAAATGTGTTCAGAAAAATTAGTCAATATGAATCTTGTTTTGGTTCTCTCGTCGTCATGAGCGTTTAGAGACAAGAATCATCTCATTTCGACAAGAAAATTATGGACTTTTGAAGTTTGAGTTTTGTAGAAATGGAAGAGAGAGAAAAGCGATATGTAGAGTTTGCACTATAAAAGATTGGAGTTTGAGTTTTGAAAAATCAAACTAGAAAACATAGATTTGAACAGTTGTTCTAAACAGATCCTAAATATCAATCTTAATACTAAATTTAGCACAAAAAAGTGTGTGCTTTTTGTCATATCTTTTTAAGCTTTGAGATTACAATCGTAAAAATATTGATTTTCCAAAAAAAAAAAAAAAGGGTAAAAAATGACATGTTGCAACTATTAAGTGATAATGTCAATTTGCAAACTGAAAATCAACTGAATTATAAAATTTGGTTTGTGTTATATTTAGTGCTAAATTTGGTAGTAAGTGTAACATATGAATGCTAAGTTAATTAGGAATGTTTTTGTTATCCAAATATTAAATTTTGACAATGGAGGTGCTCTAAAAGGTAATGAAGATTTTCAACTGACCATATTTTCTCCAATTCTAGGGATATTTTTCTCTGTTTGAGAATATGTCTTGAATAGCTCCATATGGACTCAGTAATGGCGCTACTTCGCAAGCAGCTTGAATAAGCCTGCATTTTCCATTATTCTGGTGTGTTTACATATCAATTTACACACACACACACACATATATGTTTGATGAGCTATGAAGTTACAAGTTGTGAACGAGAATTTATGGTGGCTGCTGAAACATACGCAAAGATGCATGAAGCAAGAAGCTGAGGGAAGCTGAATAAATCTTCGATTTCGTCGTATTTCTCAGCCAGAGCATGGCGGATCAAGGTGTGCCGGTCGTATTCGATTCCCTAGTTGTTTAAAAACCAAAAATAAAATAAAATAAAATAAATTAGTAGACTCCAGATATATGTAAGTTGGATAAACTAATATTTGTTTTGTTAAATTATGTTACGAGCACCAAATTGTTTATCGAATTTCGATACTAAATGATGTGACAATTGACACGCTAATGTGATCGGTGAAAATTCTATACGAGTCAATTATGTAAATTTATAAGAAGAAAGTAAATTATTCCTAAATTTTTGTGTCTGGATTTGTTGCTTGCTAGAGAAGTAAGTGTGGCGCATACAGGAGCACAGGTGGATTTTGCAAAATCTCTTATGAACTCAGACACATTCTCAGTGGTGGTGGTGGTGGTGGTGGTGGTTTTGCTAAGCGTCTGGAAGTCTCTTATTTGAACCAACCGATTCGGCGTAGACTGAAGCAGCTGTTTGAACGGAGCGGTTTGCTCCGTAGAAGACTTGTTAAGTGACTGATCTTGAGCAGGGATACCGGAATCGTGTGCTACATCTGGCGAATTAGGCCAGCTCTTCTCATCCTCTTCGTGGACGGTTTCGAGGACTCTCATCTGCATGTATTCCCTCAACGCATTCTCAATGCCTTCACCCGCATGACGATCCACTCTGATATTGCACTCTTGTTCTTGATGATCACCCTCTACAGATTGGTTGTTTCGGGACATGTTCGCCTTTTTCCTCTTGTAGTTCTTTATTGTCTCGAACTTTTTCGTCACCAAAGGAGCTACAACTACCTAATTTTTGGAGCCAAATCTAGATGTATACTCAACAATATTATAAGAATAACAAAGGATCTAAACAAACTTTGATCATCATGTTCTCATTCTTACCAAAGATAGAACCGCTCCGATTAAGGTTGCCCCAGCGACGGCCGTCACAGCCTCCCATTCATATAGATCTATGTCTGGTATGACCTACCATTCAGTTTTATCAAAGTAACACCATTGCTATTTGTATTCTGATATATTGTATTCACGTATACTAGTTTTTTGTCAAAGAATTCCTTGTTCTGTTTCATTGCAAATTAACAACTCAAAAGGTTTCCAATGTTTTTGCACGGTCTTCTTTGTTGTTCCGCTGATCAAGATTTGTCGTGTCGTCTAATTTTAAATGAACAAAACCGTTATGCTTGTTCGAGATTTTAAGATTTTAAGGTTGGATGATGTGACAAATCTTGATTAGCACGACAAGAAAAAAAGACAGATCATGAGGACAGCAGATTTCAACTCCTCTTGGAAGAATCAAATTACGATTTTTTTACAACAAATTTCAACTATTTGAAGATCACCACACTACTAATTGGTAGTGTTAATTTACCTGATACAAGAGAAAGAAGCAAAGCAGCCCAGCAGATGCTCCATAGTCAATTGACAGAAAGACTAGGATCCTTTTCTTTACGTTTTCGTGGCGAAGCACCGACCTCTTCAAGACGGTGAAGAGGAGGAAGGTGCAGAAGCAGGCAGTTATCGGGGCCACGGTCCATTCAAGTAGTATCCAAACTAGTCCTCCACCCTTGAAATTGTGGTTTTGATTCTGCATTTTAAGCAAACAATCATTTGCCCATAAAAAAACTGACTCATTAGAAAAATGCAAAGAGAAATCGGAATAATTTTTCTTCTTCGATTCGTTTTCTTCGTCGGCTTTCTTTCTTACCTCATTCCAGAGGGGTATGTAGCTGAAGCCTTCAGTTACAAGTATGGTTCCCAAAAGTGCACCTTGGATTGATTGTTGAAATGAAACCGGTATCTCCAAGTACGTTGCCAGAGCAAGCCAGATTGCTGTCAATATTTGTTATTTACACAGTTATATATATAACCATGACAACTTTTCACCACATAAAATTGGTACATATAAATCATACAATGAAATTGATATTTCCCTTTCTCTTACAGTGTTTGGTATATTGATTTCTTTCTTCGATTTTTTCAACTTTGAAAGGATCGAAATTAACATAATATACCGAGAATTTTAAATCTCTCACTCAATCTATTCAGTACTCTAATCTCTCGAACCAAACATCTATAAATCTCAAAATATTTTATCGACTTATCTTCAAACTCTAATCCCGCCCTTCACTTTTCTCTTTTACCGAACAAGATCATAGTAATTAGCAATAGTGTTATACCCGCGGTGACGAGAACGATTACTAAACTCCACATCAAGAAACCTGCATCTGGCTGACGTTCTTCAAGAAACTGAAAATCGAATTTTTCACAAATTTTCATTAGCAATTATAATCACTAACGTAACATCTTTAAAAGTACTAATCAACCAATATTTGTGCTTATTAATCATGTATTTGCATAATCCCACACGAATTAGGAAAAAAAAAAAAGGAGTACAAAATTAGAAAATAAGCGGTAGCCTTGGCTAGAAAAAGCCGTTCCAGGAACATAGATAGCGCCGGCCGTTACGAACGCCTTCAAAAGGGTTAAAGCCCCAGATCCCACCGGCGTCGAAAACTGGACAAAATTGTAACATAAAATTAGTGTTTTTCCAAGTTCATGAAAAACAAAGTTTGCAAATAATTAGCAAATAATTGTAAGGCACGCACTGGGGCTGGAAGATTGTTTGCCCCTGCAAAAAACGACGTCGTGATCGCCGCGAAAGCTCCGAAGATTGGTATCCATTGATAAGTGTCCTTCCACTTCCCCACTGTTTTCATGGCAAAATCAAGCGTGACACTTTCGTTTTTCAAAGCCATGATCATTTCGTAATTACATCTAATGACGAAATTCACTGTGATTATTAATGGTCAATAATATCAAGCTTATAATATTAATATGGCTAATAATATTAATCTAACAATATTTAATAATTAATAATGTTCAAATATTGTTGACCACATTGGATGAATCTCCAAGTCCAAGGTAGAAGTGTACTAGTGATTTCGTGTGCCGTGTTCTTTTCCTTTTTTTTTTTTTTTTTTTTTTTTTACCTCTCAACAATATTTTCTTGTACGTTTTGTTGTTTGACATCATCTCGCGACGTCGTTTTACTAATCATTGGGTGTTTTTTTTTTTTTTTTTTTTTTGTGGCCCTTTTCTTTGACATAGAAAAAACCACTCTGCATGCATATTTTAAAAGGCCCTTTTTGTAGCGTACAATCAGGGCCAAATATAAAATGCTGGCCTTACTTAATTTCAAAAAAGAAATATTAATTGTTGGCCAAATATTATAGAAATGAACGACTCAGCAGAAAAATTGAAGTAACGAACGCATCGTCATACCTCCAAATATGATGTGGCATACACACACACACATATATATATATATATGTGTGTGTAATGTAATATTTTTTGTTTGTAGGGAACTAGACGTAAAGATCTATATTGTATATATACATATATATATATATATTTATATGAGTGTCGTTTCAGAATATATACATATACATACATACAAGAAATCTCGTGAACCATATTATCTCTTGCTAAATAAATTGACCCTTGTTAACATCATTTCAATGTCTCTATTTGTCAATTTTTATGTTAAAAAAAAAATTATTATTAACCTGGCAGACAGCTGATCGTGTCCTGTAGGCCACACTATAAAAGAAAATGTTTATTTTTGTTTATTGTTTTTTTTTTCTTTCGCTAATTTTGTGTTTCCAATTGCACCAAAAGTTTATAAAAATGAGTATAAAACAAAAAAATTAAGAAACAAAAATTAAAAAATTAAAAATTAAATAGGATACATGCCCCAACTCACAACGACGTATATTTCATAAGCCACTAGCGCTAGTATGAGGGTAAGATGGGTTAAATGTTTAGAATGACTTAGTCCCAAATTTGAGCCTAAACAGATACATAAATATTGATAATAGAATAATAATAAGGGTCAAGGGACATATAGGTGTATAAAAAAACGGCGTATATTTCATTTGTCCATGTTAAAAGGAGCGTACGTACATCATCTTTTATCATAATATGGAAACAAATTAATTATTCATCAATAAAGTTAAGCTATATTCACCTCTCTTTTTCTTTTTGGGGCAAAAAGCTATATTTTACATGAATTAAGTGAAAATGTATCTAATCAACAAAAGAAAGAAGTGAAAGTGTGACCATCAAAATAAATAAAAGAAAACGTGAAAACGTTATTTCAATTGTGTAAGATTTAGGTATTTGGTGATCTGTATCCATAAAATCTTAGCTTCAGAGATTCTCTCGATTATTTATCTGCTCTTATCAATTGCAAAGTTCGGTTCATGAACCATTATTTTTTCTTTACCAAATAATAATAATAATAATAATAATAATATAAATGTGGCCTCAAGCTAACAAAAAACAATAAAAATGTGGCTGTGGCCCACCGAAATTATTACATGAACCATTATTTTTTCTTTACCAAATAATAATAATAATAATAATATAAATGTGGCCTCAAGCTAACAAAAAACAATAAAAATGTGGCTGTGGCCCACCGAAAATTATTACATGAACCATTATTTTTTCTTTACCAAATAATAATAATAATAATAATATAAATGTGGCCTCAAGCTAACAAAAAACAATAAAAATGTGGCTGTGGGCCACGGAAAATTATTACATGAATAAAATAAAACAAAACCATGAAACTCACGCCGACTTAGTTTACATCACATCGATACTTGCATAACATGTATATATGTAGGGAGAAACATGCATGTAAAATATACATATATATATATATATATATATTGCTCAATATGCATGTAGACATGCTTAACACGTCGATATATCTATACATTCTTTTTTATAAATCATAAAAACTAGTGATATAGTATTTATATACACACGTATTATTTATTCTTCCTAATCTTATCTTTCGCCGAGCTTTAAAAGTTAGGTGCAAAACACAGGAAAACCATGTCCAAAAAAAGCCCCCACCTTACTGGTCTTTGTCGGACTCATGACATAGAAAATCCAATTATATATATACCCCTCGTTTGCCCGGATATTTCCTAATAAACCCAACGGTAATCGGCAACCTTCGAGGATGAAAACGACATTTTACCCGTCTCCCTCCTGCGGATCCCACTTCCCACCTTAACCAGGGCATGTTTTCAATATCCGGACGCCACCAACCCAAAATGTGTCGCCACGTATTCGGATGCTGACGTCCCAGCTGGCGTAATCCCAGCCACGTCATCCTTTTTCCTCCTTATCCACAAACGCCTTTTTACATGGCGCCACGTGGCGAGGTCTCCAATTGGGAAGCTTGTGGACTTGGCCTTGTCCCCACCCAGTTTCTCTCCCCCTGTCAGGTGCTCCTTACACGACCTTTGCTCATCGTCTGAAAAAAAAAACAAATTTAATAAATTTAATAAAAGCAAAAATTTTCTCACCACGTGGCGAAATGTGGACGGTTGATCGAGATCTCAAATGAGGCAAGTGGAACCGAAAGATTTGAGACTGAATGGATATAAGCCGTCGGAGTGTGGGGCCCGGTGAGCTGGATGGGACCCAGATGGGACCCAGAGGGGTTTTCAAGCAGGCTATCACGTGGCGACGTGGCGATATCAGAAGAAGACACGTAAGCAGCGTTGGGGGAATAAGAGCGCGTGACGAACCTTCTTCAAGTGCCAGTTGGCATTAACTGGGCAATCTACGTGCCGACCTTATCTCTTCTTCGTTGAATGTTAAATATTAATATCACATTTTTTTTTATTTTTTTTTAACTCATTCATTTTTTTTTAAATTTTATTCCGAAACGTTTGTGTTGCTGTTTCTTTGTTATTATTATATTTCCATTTTGTTCGCCAAAAGGAAGAAGCATTTGCATATTTTAGAGAGAGAGAGAAAAGGGGGAGGAGAGAGAAAGAGAGAGAAATTTGGAGTGGCTCTTGGGAGAGGAGAGAGGACCAAAACCAAACCCTAGATTTTCATTTGCTGCCCAATTCATACTTTCCTAAATTTTTTTTTTCTTTGGTTGCTTTTGATTTTCATTTCGATTTCATTTCTTCTGATCCGAAACGGTACCGAGGAAAGATTCGGATTTTGTTCTTTGGCAGGTATCAAAATTTTCTCCTTTTTTGTTTTTGTTTTTGTTATTCTCCTTTTCTCAACCTAATCTCATGGTATTATCTGCTTTGAATTTGAGGATTACCGCTTTTGTATGAGATTTTCATCGTGGATAATACATATTTTCGTGTGATTTTTAGTTTTCGGGATTGCATTTAAGTGTCCATTTGTTTCGTTTGAATCTCATGTAGAAATTATTGTTTAATGCTTGATTTCAGGTTTCTGCTTTGAAATTAACCGGTTAGTCATTCAAATGATGCTATTGTTGTGATCTCCTTTAAGGATCGTGGGCAATTTTGTCGTCATTTTCAGGAGAGAGAGAACAATCTAGGATTTGGTTTTATTTTAGCTTTGAGATCTTTGATTTGGGATTAATTCCGATAGCCAGTAGGAAAAAGTGGTTAAAAAATGATGTCCAGATCGTATACCAATCTTTTAGATCTAGCTTCCGGGAATTTCCCGGCGATGATTCGCGAAAAGAAGCGGCTTCCGCGGGTAATGACCGTTCCCGGGGTTATTTCTGAGCTTGATGATGATCAGGCCAATAGTGTGTCGTCTGATGTTCCGTCCTCGATCATTCAAGACCGTATTATCATTGTTGCTAATCAACTTCCTGTTAAAGCCAAGCGTAGGCCTGACAATAAAGGTTGGAGTTTTAGTTGGGATGAGGACTCGTTGCTATTGCAGCTAAAGAATGGTCTGCCTGAAGATATGGAGGTTTTGTATGTCGGGTCATTGAGGGTCGATATCGATATAAACGAACAGGACGATGTCTCGCAGCTTTTGTTGGATAGGTTTAAGTGTGTTCCAGCCTTTTTACCACCTGACATTTTGACCAAGTTCTACCATGGATTCTGTAAGCAACACTTGTGGCCGCTTTTTCATTACATGCTTCCTTACTCGGTGAATCATGGAGGACGGTTTGACCGATCTTTGTGGGAGGCGTATGTTGCAGCGAATAATATTTTCTCACAAAGGGTGATAGAGGTTATAAATCCGGAAGATGATTATGTTTGGATTCATGATTACCATTTGATGGTGTTACCGACCTTCTTGAGGAGGAGATTCAATAGGCTTAGAATGGGGTTTTTTCTTCACAGCCCATTTCCTTCATCGGAAATTTACAGGACTTTACCTGTGAGGGAAGAGATCCTCAAGGCACTTTTGAACTCGGACCTCATTGGTTTCCATACTTTTGATTATGCTCGGCATTTCTTGTCTTGTTGCAGTCGGATGTTGGGTCTGGAGTATCAATCAAAAAGGGGCTATATTGGGTTGGAATACTATGGGAGGACAGTTGGGATTAAGATCATGCCTGTCGGGATCCATATGGGGCAGATCGAGTCGGTTATGAAACATGCAGATAATGAGTGGAGGGTAGAGGAGCTCAAACGGCAGTTTGGAGGAAAGATGGTTTTGCTTGGAGTTGATGATATGGACATCTTTAAAGGTGTCAATTTGAAGCTGTTGGCAATGGAACAGTTGCTAAAACAGCATCCAAAGTGGCAGGGTAGGGCAGTTTTGGTTCAAATTGCAAATCCTGCCAGGGGAAGAGGGAAAGACCTCGAGGAAATACAGGCTGAAATAGAAGCAAGCTGCAAGAGAATCAATGAAAACTTTGGCGCACCCGGTTATGAACCAGTTGTCTTCATTGATAGATCAGTCTCTCTAAGTGAAAGAGCTGCGTATTATGCAATTGCCGAATGTGTTGTGGTCGCAGCAGTGAGGGACGGAATGAATCTTACGCCTTATGAGTACATTGTGTGTAGGCAAGGAGTGTCTGATTCAGATTCTAATCAAGAAATGAGTCAGCCGAAGAAGAGCATGCTGGTAGTCTCAGAGTTCATTGGGTGTTCCCCTTCTCTGAGCGGTGCAATCCGTGTTAATCCATGGAATATTGAAGCAACCGCTGAAGCAATGAACGAGGCAATTTCTATGGCTGATCCTGAGAAGCAAATGCGCCATGAAAAGCATTATAGGTATGTCAGCACACATGATGTGGCATACTGGGCTAAAAGCTTTTTCCAGGATATGGAACGAACTTGTAAAGACCATTTCAGAAGACGTTGCTGGGGCATTGGTTTGAGCTTTGGGTTCAGGGTTGTGGCTCTTGATCCCAACTTTAGAAAGTTGTCTATTGATGCCATCGTCTCTGCATATTCAAGGTCTAAAAACAGGGCTATGCTGTTGGATTATGACGGTACCATAGTACCACAAACATCCATCAATAAGCCCCCAAGTCAGGCAGTTATATCCACCATAAATATGCTTTGTACCGACATTAAAAACTCTGTTTTTATGGTTAGTGGGAGAGGAAGAGAGAGCTTGTCTAATTGGTTTTCTCCTTGCAAGAAACTTGGAATCGCTGCCGAACATGGTTTTTTTATGAGGTATGCTAATTTCTTATTATCCGACTATTTTATTGTGACTTTCATTTGTAGTTGAGGTTAAAAGCGCTAGATTTATCAGGTGGTCTGCCGAGGATGATTGGGAAGTTTGCGGGCAGAGTAATGACTTAGGATGGATACAGATAGCTGAGCCAGTTATGCAACTGTACACTGAAACCACGGATGGTTCTTTCATCGAAAAGAAGGAGAGTGCAATAGTTTGGCACCATCGCGATGCAGACCCCAGTTTTGGATCCTGCCAAGCGAAGGAGATGTTGGACCATCTAGAAAGTGTTCTGGCAAATGAGCCAGTTGCCGTAAAAAGTGGTCAGTTTATCGTAGAAGTAAAGCCACAGGTATGTGTCGATCTCCTTCCAAGTTTGCACTCTCGACTTTATGTGAATTTTCTTTTGGCTGGGCTTGGGGTTTGCCCATTTCACCTTCTTTTCCTTCTTGCGCTCTGAGCAATAAAAGAGTTGCTATATTTTCATATTGTTCGTTTTTGAAATATTGTCATTTAATAATTATACATATGAACAAAAATATTTTGAGAGCTTTTGGGATTGGGTGAGCCACTGAGAGACGTAATTTTGTCTGTTGCATAATTCATTTGGACACTGTTGCCTTCACCCGACGAAGGCTGGATTAGTTTGGTCAAAATGGTCTACCTACTACTCTGCACACAAAATTATGTTTGTTGTGGTATTTTGCTACAAGGGAGTTTTCGTCTACAAGGTAGGAAGATTTTAGTGTGGAACTAGTGGTGCTGTTCAAATTACGATAACTTTTGATAAAATTGGTGCGTAGTGGACCCCATCCATTGCGCAAAGCTTGAAAATTTGACTATTCTTTAGAAAAGAAAGAAGGGAAAAAAGCAGGGGTGGGGGAAGACTGGTGATATTTGGTGTTGCTAAGAGAAATAGATAAGATGCTGATGCTGACATTTAAAAAGAACGTCAGTTGTCAGGATATGTAGAGCACCAAGTTGCTAGGAAGCAGGCAGCAGCACTTGCCTCCAGCCTGTCATAGTCCCAAGATTAGAACAAGCGAAAAGTCTATCCTCTTCCACTCCCTATGCTAGAAAGAAAATTGAAAACTTGTAACCTGTCATTTTTACTATTTGTGGTTACGTAGATTAGGATGGACATAAAACTTAATCTTTGAAAATATCTCGAATCAATTTGTTTGTAGCTATAATGAAATTTAAGCGCTGTTGTGTGTTTTGTAATCTTCGCGGTTTGTCCAATATACACACGCTTACTACTCGCATTTGTGTTGAAAACATCATTGGTGTTGGGTACTTGTTTTATATTAGCATGTTCAAGCCTTTGCATGGAACTCTGGTGTAATATTGTTATTGAATCTATGATCTGCTTTGACTTCAGGGAGTCAGTAAAGGCATGGTTGCAGAAAAGATCTTCACGTCAATGGCTGAAAGGGGAAGGCAGGCTGATTTTGTGCTGTGTATTGGCGATGACAGATCGGATGAGGATATGTTCGAAATTATCGGCAGTGCAATGTCAAGTGGCATACTCTCCTCTAACACAATGGTTTTCGCTTGCACTGTTGGACAGAAACCAAGTAAAGCCAAGTACTACTTGGACGACACATCTGAAGTCATGAACATGCTTGATGCTCTTGCAGACGCTTCGGATCCCGAACCTTCCCCGGACTATGGATCACCAAGTTCTCCTTGAAACCTTCTTCCCTCCACGGCTTTCAAAAACACTAGAAGTCCCATTCTTTTGTTTCAGCCGTGTCTGGGAGGTAAGTGTTGATGGAGGCGATATTAGATGACTTTTTTACGTGATTTGCAGACATTTTTTCAGAAGCAAAGGGGAATTCTGGAACCTTTTCCGTGAGAAAAACTGTCGTCATATTCTATGGGATGTTCTGCATCAGCGCACGCATCTGAAGGGTCAATGGCACTTATGAAGATTATTTGTGAAGGAACTGACTTGGAATTGGGAAGGAAAAACATGTATACGTAAAAGACGGCGAAGTCCACCGATCAGAATAGTTGGTCTTGACATTGGCAGAGCAACTGTCGCTTACAAATCCAGCCAGGGAAAGTTTTTTAAAACTATTTGACGTTGGGAAGATGGGATACTGCTGGTAGTAGCAAAGCAAGCACTGCTGGTAAAGGTTAGATGTCTATTGGAAAAGAACAGTATTCTATCATCGTTCGTCTTTTTTATTTTTTTTTGCCTGTTAGTTTTGGCTTGAATCTGCTTTTGCCATTTGTTCTTCAGATCGATTCCTTTGCTTATTGAATCTGTAAATTATTATAGGCGAAATTTGCAAATTTTTAGCTTTTAATGCCCATTTACATTTTTTTTAATTAAATAAGATGGTGATTGTCTTGGGCATGATTTGGTGTGGTCAAAGCTCAGTGGTGATGTTTTAGCTTTTATTTGGATTCTATTTTTTGCCTTTGAAATGATTTGAGGGTGATTTTAGTGACACTTATCGAAGAGATTTCCTTTTTTAAGGGACAATATTATAGCCTGAGCAATCAAAACTACCCATCATTTCAAGTTTCCAAATCATAGTTAGTTTACTTCTAAACCACAACATGGAGCACTAGGAGTTTTTAGTAGTTATCAATCAACTTTGGATTTCAGAAAGAAAAAAAAATGAACTTTGAGGTTTCTGGTCGGATTCAAGTTGCTCTTGAAAAGATGTCGGATAAAGATTGTGGTTGCCTATATTCAAGTGTTTAGCCTTGTAGTAATTGTACATGTAACTGTACACTTAACCTTTAAAGTTCGAATTTCCCACCTCTAAATTGAAAAATATATATATATTTTTTGTTTTGCGATGAAAAAGAAAAATGAAGAATGTTGTGGTGGCCTATTAAACGATATCCTCTAAGTAGCATTTTTGGAATTGTTTTACCCGACTTCCATGTCCCCTTGCTCTTTTATACCCCTCCAATAAATATCATGTATCATATCATAGATTATCGATTAAATGTCATTTTGGTTTAAATGTTTTAACTGATCTGATTTGATATTATTGATTTTGGTTTAAATGTTTTAACTGATCTGATTTGATATTATTGATAAAACATGAAAAGAGACCAACATTATCAATCAAATTGTGAAATTAGCATTATAACAGTAACGATAAGACATTCCATCTCTAACTTATCAAAAAGACATTGCATCCCCTTAAAAAATAAATTAAAAATAAAAAAAGACATTGCAACTCTGAAGAATAATTTAATAACTAGATTTTGTTTTCCGATTACCCATCTCTCTCTCTCTCTGTTTTTTTTTCTTTTGGTAAGTTCCGATTACCCATCTCTTGGTCATTAGGAACTAAAGAGCAACTGTATCTTCTCTTTTTATCTTCTCTAAGTAATCTCTGGCACACAAGTTTCACGTCCCATTGCACTTCTACTCTTAAAGTTTTTGATGAT
Organism: Ficus erecta; assembly: GCA_008635985.1. NCBI lineage: Eukaryota > Viridiplantae > Streptophyta > Magnoliopsida > Rosales > Moraceae > Ficus > Ficus erecta. The sequence goes on along the minus strand of BKCH01000120.1, from coordinate 365,065 downwards.
TTTTCTCTTGTGAAGCTTATACAATCTATAAAAATGGCCCGGGACAGCAGATGAAGAAACTCTAAATTTGCTAATTTCATCCTTTCCAGGGATAAATATGCTCAAAGTAACAGAATGATTCCTTTATTGGACTTTTGGGAAACTAAAGGTTATTTCTTGAGAAAATTGTGCGGACTTTTTATTTTAAAATTTTGATCCCTAATGGAGGTGGGGAAAAAAAATAAACTAAACTAAACTAAACTATTATGATTTGATTAATAATGCAGAGATGTCCTTTTTAAGAAGAGGTAATCACCCATATAACTCCATCACCTATCTAACATTTTTGCCTTGTTTGGTCATGAGTTTAGTTTAAATTAAACTGTATTTTTTTCATCATGTTTTTTATTTTTTTTCCCAAAAAGTTGTTTGTCTTTTCTGAAAATTCAAAAAAATTTACTATTTAAACTTACAAATCTTAACTCAAACTTACACACCAAACACCCCCTTTATCAAATTAATTTGAAATATCCCACTCCGACGAATATCAATGAGTCAAGGATAAACGAGCTCATTTATACTTTGTTTGATTTGTCACTTCAACTCCAACTAAATTGTATTTTTTTCATTTTAATTTTTGTTTTTTTTTTTTTCTGAAAAATCAACAAAAATTATAAATAGTTTTTAAAAAGTCAACAAACTCTAAATTAAATTTATATTCTAACCGGCGATCTCAATGAACGCATTTCTCATCATCCACAAAATCACAACCCACTGAGGGTTCTCTAAACGTGGCTTAAAAGGTCAATTCGTGTCTCCAGACTACAATATGCATGGGCCTCCCAAATTGACCTCTAGAGAGCATTTATCAACAACCAGAAATGGAAGGAAAAGAAAAGAGAGTTTTAAAAAAGTACGGCTTCTTAATTTATAAAAAATGGTGGGTAATTTCGAGTTTAATAAAGGTCTAGGGAATTCATTTCAAGCTTCAAGCATTATTTTTCTTTTAAAAATAAATTTTTTTTTTTTTTTTTGAGACTAGCTTAGTAGATGAGAGATAATAGATTTGAATTGAAGTTCATAGATTTAATAAATGAACGCCATAAGCTCCATACAAATAAATCGTGTCGACAGAAAGGAGGAAAAAAAAGTAATCGCGTTAAAAAATCTAAAACAAGATGCCTTTCTTTTTCCAACTTCTTCTTTCATACCATCTTTTGAACCCAAAAACCGTGCAAGTTACCACACGTTTCGGCAGAGCAAGCTCCAGTATTGTCCCAATTTCTGCTTACATAATTGAGAACCACCGATCCAAATTCTGATTTACACAAAAAAATAAAAATAAAAATAAAAAAGAATATAACCAAAAAAAAAAAAATAATAATAACACTATACAAAATGGCACGAGAAGAATTAACCAGATGTCATTGTGTGACCTAGATATTACCAAACCAAAGCAATTCCAGGTTTAATGTCTATTAGAGATACTAGGTATATATACTATATAGTATTTATGTTTGTACACAAGTCACATACAGAGGAGGGGAAACAAAAAAAAAACAAAAAACAAAAAAAAAAAAAAAGGACCCATCTTTTAGACAGCTAGAAACAAACAACAAAACTGTGCCCACATTTTTTTATTTAATTTTGTTACATTGAAAAGGACATTATTAGAGAAGAAGGTGTCAAGAAGCAAGCTTCTTTACGGTTTTGGGTTCTTAGATGCCCTGCACTGCACACTCATCAGTGAGTGCCCAAGTACCAACATTCATCTCTCTTTCTCTCACTCTTTCTCCCTCTCACCTAAACTTTCTCTCTCTAAAAAGTAATGGCACACAAGGCAATTAATTCTTCTCTACAACCGACAGCTAAGGTCTGGCGTGGTCTATTTTGTTTGAATGAATGATTGTTCTGTATTCCAGACAAGTATGAAAGCTTTGTCTCGTTTTCAGCCTCTGATTCTGCCATTAATGGAGGTTTTGGTACCAAAGTTAAACCCAAAAAATATATTCAAGGGCCCTTTTTGGAAAATATTGGAGATGAAGTTTTGGAGATAATGGGCATATGGAACAAAGGTTTGGATTGAAATCTTAGAGTGTGTTTGGTTCACTATCTCAACTCAACTTTTCAACTCAAATTTTGTCTTTTTCCTCAAAAGTCTGTCTTTTTCCCAAAAAGTTTTTTGTTTTTTCTGAAAAGTCAACAAAATTTACTATTTCAACTTCAAAAACAACAACTCAAACTAACGAACCAAACGAACTCTTAATATTGGAATTAGTTGACTTTTTAAAATTAATTATAATTTTCATTGATTTTTTAGAAAAAGATAAAAATTAACCTAAAAAGTTTGGATCTTTCATCCAAACCCCAATTGAGATAAGTTTTAGAAATATATGTTTCGTCGAAAAAATTGTTCATAGTAAAAAAATATAAAAACTTGAAATGTATTTGGAAAAAATATCAATACGAATCTTATTTCGTTTCTCTCTAAATTCTATACAATTCAAAAAAAAAAAAATAATACATCTCATTTAGACCTAAATAACAAGATTATGGACTTTTAAAATTTATTGTAGAAATTTAGAGATTGAATAAGAAAAAGTAATATTGAGTTGGAGAAAAAGGGAAAAAAAAATTTTGGAGATGTGTTTGGAGAAGTCCCTCTACACACCTCCTTAATTTTATGTTGGTTTAATGTTCTATTGCTATAAGGTTTTACCATGTTATTTTTGAAGGAAAAATGAGATAAATAAGTAGTTTTTAACCACTTATTTAAATAAATGACAGAAAGTTTTTTGTTTTCAACAAAATGATTGTTAATCACACAATCAAAAACGGTCATATTCATAATTTTATAAAAACTTTGATCGTTTATTAGAAAAACTTCTTTAATAAAAGGTCATTTACCTATAAATCCTATTTTTGAATGGCGATTAGCGCTTCAAGTTTCAGTGAAAAAGGGACTGTGATTTGTGATTTGAGTTTGAGTAGAAAAAAAAAAAAATTGCCAACAAAAAAAAAAAGGGGGACTTGTGATTTTTTTTTTTTTTTTTTTTTTTTTTTTTAAGAGTGGGGGGGGTGGGGTGTCCAAACAACAATAGGACAAGGTTAGGAAAGACTCAAAACAAGCAATTGGGAAAAGGATAAAAATGTGGGGAATTCTGAGCATTTATAAATTCTTTCAGGGTCTCTCGTGAATAATGCTCAGAACTTTCACTGGCAGTGGCGGTCCAAACTCTCATTAATTCCCACCCCCACTTTTTAAGACAGTTTGATTTTGTGCCCTATGGAATGGAATTAGTTCCCAGCTAGAAGAGCTAAAACAAATCCACTTCTTCTCTGAGTTACACAAAACTTTGATCGGCCTTAAATCATTAAAAAAAAAAAAAAACGATTTTATTCGGTTCAATACAAGGTGGTTCTCAACGTTAGAAATTATCTTTTGTAGAATCCATTAAATCTCTTGCGAATTGGCTGGTGTAGGGACCATAGTTTTCTTTTTTCCTTTTTTTTTTTTTTTTTTTTTTGCCTTTGCCTTTGCCTTTAGGTTGAAACCCTGGGATGAAATGCCATCTAATTGAATGAACAAGTCTCTTAACAGGAATCACTGACTAACCTGACAGGATGACAAGATGCTTGTTCTCTCGATTAAAGATCTCAAATTCAAGTCAATACCGTTATAATAGTCGGAATATATAAGCAATCCACTTCGAAACACAACGAAAGAGTCTTTTAGTAAGAAAATTGAAGAACTTGTCCCCACAATCCACTTCGAAAGACAACAAAAGAGTCTCCCCCCTCCCTCCCTTTTTCTTTTTTTTTTTTTTGAACTTCGCATTTTGTGTCGTTTAACAAGGAAAAAATTATCCAAAGAAATAGAAAATTTAACATTACACATGCAAGTAAATTGTAACTATAATTTTTGTTTTTCATCGGCTAATTATGAAAATTTTCCCTTGCTCATGCTTAAATTTTTTTAATAACAAAAAAAAAAAAACGTTATACAACAATAGTGACATTAATCATTAATTTTTCTTTTTATATCTCTGCCCACCATTTTTCCACTATTTTCTGTACTAAAGTCTAAAAGAAAGACAGAATGAAACTCTTCTCTTGTCCCACAGCCTCTGATCTCTCTCTCTCTCCCCATTACTATAATTTACTTCCTAATAATACCCTCCTTCCGCCACGTCATCATATGGGCCCACTTTTCTCCATTCCCAACTGTAGCAGTTACTCAGCAGCAGGGAACCAAAATCCTGCATGCAGCACGTGCACTCCACGCGCCGCCGCACTCTTCCAAACATGTAGGAGCTCAGTTACCTGCCTGCCTGCCAGCCAACCCACCATCGGCGACACCCAAATCAACCGTCTTATTTACAATTTCCCCGTCGCCAACCATCACTTGCAACACCACCACAGTCCTATCCCACGGCCCAAATGGAACTAACTCCACCGGAGCGTGCAGAAAAAAACCCAAAAAAGCGCGTGGAAATCGTCATTTCATGACAACCCATAAAAGAAAACAGAAAAAGAAAAGAAAAAGAAAAGACGATCAACTCGCCGGAGAAGAGCTCGCCGGAGACAAGTAAACCTGACTCTGAAACACCGTCTTCCCTATCTTAAACCCCGGAACCACCGTGAAGCTTACCCGGAGCTCCGCCTCGGGGCTGGCGTCGAGCTCGCCGAGCACGTCTTGGGTAACACATTCCATGTATACCTCCGAGAATCTGGACTCCTTTCTCACCTGAAAAACCGTGACTTCCTCGCCGAACGAGAACGCCAAGTAATGGAGGAGCCAAACCCGCTTCGCCATCTCCGCGAATGAATTGAAGAACGGCATTTCTGGGTATCCACATGACGTCACCATCTTCCTCTGGTTCAGGTTTCCGAAAACAGAGCACTCCATTTTCGCGTGCACCAGCTGGGTGTACTTTGCTCTCAGGAATCTCCCGAACGACGAGTTTGGGCTCTGCGTAAAGAGGTGTTTCGGACTCACTGGATTCATCTTCTTCAACCTCTCGAAGAAGCTGAACTTATCGTCGTTTTGATCCAGATTAAAGTTGGGAAAGTTGAAGCCTTCGAACATGGTTTTGGCAACAAACGACTCGAAAGCGAAACACCTGTGGCTCTGTTTCGAGAAACGACACCCGGGCTCGATGAATTTCACGGCCAAATCGAGATCCCAATTCGCCAACTCCAAATCCTTAACCAGCAACTTCACGAAGCTTCTCACCGATCTCAGACAGCTCTGCAGAAACTGAGCGAAATGGGTGTGATTCAACGACGAAAGCTTCAGATTATCCAGCGCGGAAAACGACAGCGACCCACTCGCGTTCAGCTTCTTCTCCAACGACCTGTTCGCCGAGACGGCATCGTTTAGCCGACTCCTCAGAGAGGAGATCTCGGAATCCTTCCCGTCGACCTCGGACTCGAGCTTTTTAATGGTGATCTCGTAGGTCTTCATAACTCCTTGCTGCTCCTGAATCTCGGCGAGCATTATCGTGACTTGGGGAGACAAATCGAGGTCTTTTTTCAGAAGCTTCGCTTCAGCTCGGAGATAGCTTTGAGCTCGTCAACGACGGCCTGGTCGGCGAGCTGAATGACAGTCGCTGTTGTAGGGATTCTGGGCCATCTGGAGCTCGGCGTAGGCGGCTTTAATGGAGGTGATTCCGGCGAAGAGCTTCGCGACCAGAGCTTCCATGACAGCTCTGTTCCGAGACTTGAGATCTTCGTTGAAGCCGTTTTTCTTCCGATGCTCGCCATTTTCGCCGTCTTCTTGTTCTTTGACGACTCTGCAGGACTGAGGGTTGAGCATGCAAATGCCATTGTTGGAGGCGATTTTCGTAGCGGTTCTCAGGTTAATCACTTTCCGAAACGTCCTCGCTAATCTGCTCTTGTTGTTGTTGTTGTTAAGAGCTGATTTTGGGTTCAGTGTGTCCATTAGTGAGCTTTGAGGATGAGATTAAGGGTGTTTGGGCATAAGAAATTAGAAAAGAAAATTACATAAAAAAAAAGAAGAAGAAGAGTTTTTGGTTGATAGAGAGAGAGAGTAGAGAGAGACAGAGAGAGGGGTGAAACTGAAAGAAAAGTGCTAAGAAAGAGAGTGACTTTAATGGGAAAAGCAAAGCGCAAAACTTTGACTACAGTAAGAAAAAAAACTCAATGGCCGGAGAATGAGGCCTGAGATGAGAACAAAAATTATAATTATTAATTAAATAAATAATAAAAACAAAAGTGGGATTTTTAAAGCGCGGGAAAAGAAGAAAGATAGAAAAAAGGCAAGTAAGCAGATTGGTGGTAACTGAAGACAATACACGATTTCTTTTTCATTACCAGAAAAAAGTTTTCTTATAGTTTTGTTCTCATTTTATCTGTAGATAGATAATTTGTTTTAGTTATTAGATCAATTTTATTGGATTATTTATTAATTAAAAGTAGATTTACATGTGTTATGAATTTTTAGAAAAATACTTTGAAACATTGATGGTATTAAATATCATAATTAATAATAAAAAATAAATCTTATTTGTGAACCTATAGAACTCATCATTTAGTACTATGTGATGTTTGATATTATTGAATACTTATGCTCTTAAATATTGTTTAAATTTGTAATATGAATATCTATAAATTAAATCATTAAATCTAAAAATTAAATGAAAATACTTTTTTTTTTATTGAACAGAGACAAAAAGCCCAATAAAATGATTAAAAAATCAAATAAAAAAAACTTAGTGATAAGATAAAAATACAGTTATTATTATATTTTTTTTTTAAAAGAGTTTTTTGGTTTTTTTTGTTAAGTTTTTTTTTTTTTTTTTTTTTTTTGCCGAAAGAAATAAAGGGGGTTTGGTAAATATTGTAAGTGGGTGGCATACAGAGGGATGACAATGTGAGGTGGCCCCAAGGCAGTGAAGCGCCGGGGGGAGTGTTGATGACTGCCATGTACGTCAAGGGGGCCTACCACCCACCCATGTACGTCCATTAGAGCGGCTCAACCCTCTCTCCCCTATCTAGTGTTTGACTGTTGGTGATTAACGACCTTGATGCATGAACTAGGAATCTGTATATATTAATATATATATATATACACATATAAATATCAACGTGAACTTCGTTAGAGAAGTTAATTAATATAGAAGAAAATATAAAATAAGAACGATTCATATTTATTTTAGTTATATTTTATTTTTATATAAATTTATATTTATAATAATTAAAATTTATATTATTAAATATTATTAGGTATAAGATTTAAGATTTTGTATATAAATATATACTTATTTTGTAGATGCATATGATTGAACATATTTAAAAAAATCTATCTGAATTAGAAAAAAAATACATAAGTAAAAAATAAAGAAAAAACAACAAAATACTTGAAAATAAAAAATGCATAAAAATATCAAAAAGATAAAATGACAAAAATATTAAGTTTTTTTTTTTTTTTCCTTTGGAAGATAAATTAATACGAAATTTTGTTGATTTAAAATTAAGTGCATTATTACATCACGTGCATGAAAGTGTTTCTGCTCATATATTAACAACTCCCACTGAGTTCAGATACCTCGCTAAATTCATGTCAAAACTAAACAGTAGAGTAGTAACTTGTCAACTAACAAAAAATAAAATAAAATAAAATAAAATAAAAATCAGGAGATGAAAGTGGCAAAACTAGAAAACTGTAAACAATTTTTACCATAAAGTCTGTGTTTTACTGCAGACTTTTTGTTGCAAATATTTTTTGATATGTTTAGTTTATTTTCTTTTGGGAGTGAAAGGGAGATCTAAACAGTTATACATAAATATACATGTATATATATATATATATATATATATACGAGCGAGGAGTAGTACAAGTAATATGTGAATCTTGGGTCAACTTCCACGCAGAATTTATGCTGTTTAACTGCAATAAACTCAACTTTATGACGTCAGTGTAACTACATGAACAAATGTTTTAGGTTTTTTCCTAGTTGATTGATGGTCGTACACGTACAAAAACTTTTTGACTTATGTTTGCTAGTAAGAAGGACTATATCCCTAATCCATGAAAAAGACATTTAAAGTATAAGGTTATATTTCAGAATTTTTTTTATATAAAAAGTATAAATTAATACAAATTAAAGTATAGATTATCGGATATAAGAAACATCCTATTTTAGTTTCTCATGAACAGAAAATGATCTTCAGCCATTTTTTTCCGTTGTATAATAGGCCTTCCAATGATTAAATTTATGGGCAAAAACATGTCATATATATATTAGTGGTTTGATTGTCTCCCACGTGAAGTACAGACGAGTTTATATCTTGCACGACTCAAAGTGTAACAAGCTATTTTCAAACCTAATTCTATTTGAGCGTTGAATTAGTTAGACAAAATAATCATTCTTTGCAAATAGCAAATAATTGAAGAAAATTTTCTTTAATTATGAAATAGCCAAAAAAAAAAAAAGGAAGATATATACAATACCCCTTCGGATATGTAAAATAAAAATGAAAAATGAAAAAGACCCCTTAAAATGGCAAGCACCGAAAGCACTGCTGTCTGCAACTGAGAACTAAAAATATGTTTGGATGTTTCTTCAACGAAACCAGTTGTATGATCTGACATGAAAACAACATCAATCTTCTTTCGTTAGACATTAAATCAAAATGAAAAAAAAAAAACATATATTATCTTAAGATGGTAGGATATAGTTTTGAGTAGTAAATTTTTTTAAATCAAATTAAATTGAAATATTATTATTTTTCTTATTATTTAATATGATTCTACAATTAATGTCATGGAATTCTATGTTACGGTACGGCCTAGTTTGCCACGTTTTCAACGTTATAAAGGAAAGTCATAACAATGACAAAGATACCATGGTTAAGCTGGTGTTATTAGTTAAGATGTGTTTCCTTCTTGCATTCATAGGATGAGTTTATGGGGGAGTTTGGTGGAGTAGTTTGAGTTGAAATTTTTAAGTTCAAATAGTAAATTTTTTTGAATTTTTAGAAAAGACAAAAAAAATTTTGGAAAAAAGACAAAAAAATTTTGGGAAAAAGACAAAAAAAAGTTTGAGTTGAATGGTTTGAATCGGTTTAAGATTTGATACTACAAAGTCTGGTTTTATGGTCTTTATCTAGTCAATTGAGTATGCAGTAACGGGCGGACTTGCGGTGGTATGTAGGAGTGAAACTAAGCTCATTTTCTAAATAAAATTATGGTGGTTTAAGTAATTTCAATACTACATATCCATATTTTAAGATCTTCACATGGTTAATAGAGTGTGTGACGTTGAGTTTGTGGTGGTAATTGAAGTGAAATTGAGCCTTAAGTCATTTTATATTCTATTGGTGAGCTCTTGAATTTTAACTATCCATAAACAACTAATAACACGGATCTTTTTTTTTTTAATCTTTCGAGAAAAAAAACAATGAGAAATTAGAGAAACCATCCTCTAAATATGAATGGAACAATGTTAAATATGTGCAAAATACAGCTAATTATGGGTCCGTTTGGATCGCAGGTTCAGTTTGAGTTGAGTTGAGATTTTTAAGTTTACATAGTAAATTTTGTTGACTTTTTCAGAAAAGACAAAAAACTTTTTCAGAAAAGATAAAAAATATGATGAAAAAAGTATAGTTTAATTTGAGTTGAGATGGTGAAGCAAACGGGGCCATATATATATCTTTAGAACAACTTTCTTTCTAACGACCTCATTTCTTATCAACATAAAGGACATTAATGCGTAAAGTAATGATGATGGGAGACTTGAGCAACAATGTGGAGTGGGATTTATTTTATATATACTGATAATCTCTTATACGTCACTCCTCTCATACATTATTTGTAACATAATTTGTATTATGTTACATTAATTAATAAATTAAATATAATATATTTAGTTATATCTGTCATTTATATTAATATTTGAACAATATCATCCGCAAGATTTTAAATAAAAAAATTATATTGAAATCAATTAATTATTATGAATTTTTTAATAGAGATTTACAAGTTTTTTTTTTTTTTTTTGGTAAATAGATTTACAATTGCAATATGATATGCGATGTACATTGCGAGCTGGCCCTTCTTTCATTTTCTGGAGATTTTGAATATACAGCTTTGTCTTTTTGTTGGACGGGGGTCGTATCGAATTGTTTCTTTTGTAGAAAAACAAGTGAGAAAATTCTTTTTTTTTTTTTTTAATTTTTATTTTTTGTAGGCAATCGATGAAGTGTGTGGGACCTGGAAGAAAACGTTGCAATAAAAGGACACAGCCGAAAGAAGATGTGACGAAATCACAGTTCTGATCAAAGGTGTGGGGCTCCACTTATATTTTAAAACAGAATATTTGGCCCCATTAATACTTGAATTTCTTACTGAGTACCAAATTAATTTTGACATTTTGTACAAAATTGAAAGAAATGTTTAATGTATACTTTTTAATTATATAGTGTGGTAGTTATAAATTTAAAAAATAATCAATCACTCTTATTGTTTTTTTTTTCCTTACTGAATAGAAGCATCTGGTAGTGATCTCATTATTTCTCGTTTCAAAATATTACGCAGACAGAGTTTACATTTCACTGAGTTGGTAAGGGATTCGAACCTTCGACCTCCCAGTTGATGAGATTCTTAATATCGTCTCCCACGTCAACTCATCCACCCCTACGTGGGCAATCAATCACTCTTGTTGTGTATCACGTTTTATGCTCAAATACAATGACAGAGCCAGCGGTTTTTTTTTTTTTTTTAAACTATGATTTAGGATACTATGTAAAAATATATTGATAAGAATTTTTGTTTTAATTATTTAATTAAAATTTTAATTGTCTTTTCTATATATAACTAAAACATTATTGTATTACAAGTTGTAAATTTTTAAGATGAACATTCATAAATCAAACTATTAAAATATTAATTAAATAGTTAACATTAATAATTCTTTTACCCTAAAACGACTCCATATATTAATTACTAAATAGTTGTAGAAGTAGAATATTTATATAAAATGAAGATAGAATTAACTTTTAAAAATTGAGTGCATGCGCATGTCCCGCTCACAACAATGTGGTTTCGCTCACTCTCAATATTAAACAATAAGCAGAGCAGTTAATGATTAGTTCAGATATACATTTAGAAAATTGAGTAATTAGTTTGATATACTTTACCCTAAAAAAGATTTACTTGCATATACTTGTGTGTGTATATATATATATATATATATTTGTATCACACTAAATATTATATATTTTGATAAATATATATACATAAAGTCTCGTATCTGGTACTGTATGGTATCCGACAATATAAATTTTAGTTATTATGAATGCGAATTTTAGTTACTAGATAAGTAAATTCATGTAAAAAAAATATAATTAAAGTAATATAAATTCTCTTTATTTTATATTTTCTTTTACATAAATTTATATTTCTAATAACTAAAATTTATTTTCATAATAATTAAAATTTACAATATGATACTATCTGATGTCGGATAGGAGACTAATTATATATACACACTTTGTGCATTGTTGAGTGGCACATTGACAGTGGGACCAATTAGGCTTCATGCCAGTGAAAACAAAGAAGTTTTCCCGTAATTATGGGTCTTATGTTTGTATTAACTTTGACCAACACACAAAAGGTAAACAGGATAAGTGTCTAGTCTTGGAAACAATTAATTAATTCGGTTCAAAAAGGTGAAATATTAGCTAGTGCTTATTGACATCATTAGAAGACAGGCAAGCCAATGAATCAGATCTAAGTATATATTAATCAACGTCAAAAATATAAGTAAAATACAAAAAAATGTCAGAGACCAATTCCTAATCCAATCCAAAAAGCAGATTGATTATAGAAAATCACTACAATGTGACTCATAAGCCAACCAGTACATTTTTGTATATCCCAAAATGGAGGAGGATTTTTATTTATTTTTATATATTTTTTTGTGTGTGGAAAAATGGAGGAGCACTCGTGTCACCATTTCTTCAACCTTTTGAGGTTAATGAATTTTTTTTAATTTATTCTTTTGTGAAGAAAATTAAGGGAGGCGTTTTGGTGTCCATATGCCAGTGTTTCAAAACATTAATGCTACTTAGAGTTGGGGACTAAAACATCTAAGAACCCATAAAATTTAAATTTAAAAAAATATATATAATTTTGAGTTTGTCTATGGTCCTTCTAGAATCATCGTTTTTCCCTGTAATATGTAATAGCATTAAAAACAAAACTGATATTCAAAAAGTTTAACCATAGTTCGAAATAACTATTATGAAAATATTATAAAAGTAGTATCCCAAGTAGATATGCTTATGTTTTTTTGTCCTCTCTTAATGTTTGTTTGGATTATTGACCTTTCATATTTATCTAATTAGAGATTAAAAAAAATCTTAAAATTATTAAAACTGGGATGATAATGTTTTAAGCGAGAAGTGTTATGTTGAATAAATGTCACAAGAATTATATAAAAAACTTCATATACATGATGTATTGCTTTGCGATACAAAATACGTAGTGCTATGATATCAAAAGTTAATGAGCAATGCACTGCTTGGTGCTACACTTTCACATGGAGGTGAAAGTGGTGAGACTGAGAGCCCTTAGCAAACAGTTATATTGAAGTGTCAAATTTAAAAATATATATATATATATATATTTATATTGACAAGCCATTTCCCAAGGGGTCCACTGAAAAGTGTGGAATAGACCTTTTACCCCGGTAAAAACGTAGAAGCTTTCAAATGTATTTTGAATCAAATTATAATACACTCAGTCATTTCTGATTATATCATATAAATTTTTTTTATGAGAATCTATGGTTCAAATTAATTTGGATTATTGATAATTTTTTGTTGTTGGGTTCCATATATGGCAAAATATAGCTTCGGTTTTAATGGTCATGCCTAAAAAATTGATTGCACATACAACCAGAAATTATTTGTTAGTTATATCGTAGTTCTGTCGAAAAGTTTTTTGTTGCTTCAACTAGAGCATGGAAGAGAAGGAAGTTTAGAACCATTGAACAATTGAACCATTGAACCACTGAACATTGAAATCAATTTATCAATCACTTATTGATATATATCAATTTATCACTAGTTGACCATTGAATCATTTTAAATAATTACTAATTTTTTTAAATTGGGATATTTATTAAAAGAAAAATGTTAGGGATACCAACTCTAATCCTAACTTTTGCTAAGGATACCAACTATAATCCAAACTTTTGAGTATCAACTTACGTGGTATGTGAGTTGTCGTTTTTTTATTAGTAAGTGTTTAAAATATTGTTACATCAATTGATTGCATCTACTAATGAAAATATGACACGTGAATTGATATTTGAAAAATTAAGATTAGAATTAATGTTCATAGCATCACTCTTATTAAAAATGACTTAGAAAAAGGCTTTTCCTATAAACTCTTCTCTTTAACATTTACTTTAGCTTAACAAATGTGGAAATCATTAGGTTAAAAAAAATTATAAAGGGGGGAGGCACGTCCAATATTTTGGCAATGTATTAGGTGAGGTATTAATGAAACATCATTAAAAAAAAAAAAAAAAAAAAAAAAGGGAGGAGGAAGCCTTTGGTAGAGTACTTATAATGTTTTTCAAATGGGGACCTCAGACCCACACCTACTCCAATTAGTTTCCATTCACAAAGATCAGTGGCTGCAAAATCAATTGCCCGTTGCCATTGCCACTGGTTAAATTTGCTTATGTTGCTTCCTTGATCAAATACATCATGAATAACATTTCCAAAGACAAATAATAATAATAATAATAAAATATTTTAAGTAATATATATGTACATGTTTTTTTTGAATAAAAGGCTCTGGTGGTGGTTTCATTATCGTCCCAATTTCAGCTCTACGGGTGGGATCAACTTCTCCGGGTATGACAAAAAAGAGATGGGCCTTTCACCCGATCTCTTCAGTCGTCAACTCAAGTCCTGCCAAAAACGTCACCAACCCAAAACTATCACAGTCAAAATTGAAACAGGGGTCATACGGGAGTTATACGGGATTCAAACCTGGGTTGTTAAAGAAAGAGACTAAGAAAGGTGCCACTCTCCTTTGTCAATCCATTCACCCATGTGAGTGTGTGTGTGTATATATATATATATATATATATATATATATGTTTATCTCTAAATCCATTACACCTATACTCTCAAAAAATCCATTACACCTAACCTTTACTTTCTGAGCGTGCAAACTTTAATGCATGAGTTTGGCCCCATGATATATATATATATATATATATCTATCTCACTCTCTCTCTTAATGCATAATAATGTTTATGTACATACACAGTACACATACATCATTGTATACATACAATCTTGAGAATCACTCTGTGTACATAATATTTTATTGGGGGCTTCTCTATTTAAAAAGGAAAAGCTAAAATAATGAAAAGCGAATTCACTTTTTCTTCGTTAAGAAAGTTCATGTACAAGCGTCTTCTGACGTATATAAAGCTCTACGTGTCAACTAATTTAAAGTTTTCCATCATGTGTTTGGATATCTTTAGATGAAAGATGGCATGTCTTTCTAATTACTCAATTTGAACCCAAAAATATATCTTAAATTACACCAAAAAAAAAAAAAAAAACCACTAGATACGTGATCATCCAAGTGACAAAAAATGATGAATGAATTGCTTGCTGATTGTTATATGTCCAGAGATGATCAAACTGCCATGCATGTACTCATGAAACGTGCAGCCAAAAGACGATATTACAATTGGAAACTGATTCTTATTTAGGATAGAATGCGAGCCTATGCCACGCCTCGTCTTGATATGTGCAAACGGTAAGAATGTGTTTCCTTATTATATATACTCATAAGGTATGATGACGGTATGAGTGAAGCCGGATCCATCTTTCGAATAGAATTATATCAGATCCTTCAATTACAATGATGAATTTTCATAAACAATGAAGATGGAAGACAGAATAACATTGATAATCTACTTTTTTTTTTTTTTTTTAATCATACAAAAACCTACAATTTACTTAATACGTACGAGAAGGCAATGACTCATTTATTAATCATTGATATCCAAAGAGCTTTACCAAGAAGAGAATCAAGAGACAATGTGATTATAGATTGCAGTGCAAGAAAATTGAAGTCAACTTATGATTACATTTATATATATACACAATCACGTATACGCTGAAATTAGTAATGTTTAGTAGACAAGAAAACGATATATAGTACATACATATATATATATATATGTATATATATCATGACTTGCCTTATAATTGTGTTCTCATTCTACTCTCTCTCTTAGCAAATCTGGAGAACAAGATAAGTTCATGAATCATGATGACTTCAATTTCATACCAAACCGTTGTGTTGTCCAATCTCATCTCCAAAATTTGTATTCTTTGGCAAAATAAAATTAAGGCTGTGCCAACAACAATCAACCTGTAATTATTAAGTCTTTAAAATAGCAAACACAGTTGATATATATTATATCGGTTTACAGTCGAATTCTTAGATAATAAGACTTATGTTTGGGAAAAACGTTCTAATAGAAATATTTTAGATGAAAACATTTGAAAGAAAAATTTTGAATAAAAATATTTGAACTGTTATTCAAACTGACGTCATTCGAACGTTAACATTTCGATTGGAACAATTGAGCATAAATCTTTTAAAATTCGTTTGGAAGTAGTTATCTAAAAAATCATGAGATAGATAAGAAATTTGAAATCTGAAATGGTTTTTAAAATTTGTTTTAAATTACTGTAGAATATATATCAGAATATTGAAGGTAAATTTTGGGAAGGATTTTTTGCTGTTTATGAGCAAAAATCTAAATGACATTTGAATGCTCCATTTTTAATAACTATTTATTTTTATTTTTATTTTTTTTGGTCAACTGCAATTTGATCTAATTATTGGATATGTATATGCACATATATGACGTAATTCTTACAGTGAGAATGTTGAATATAAATCTGATAGAAGAGCTATTTGGTATTCTCCATGTTTTGATATTACCCTCGTATAGTAAGAATGAACGCTTTTAATTCCTAACAATTAAAAAGCCAGCCAAAACCTTCTTTAAAAAATATATATATATTTATCTATTAAATCTGGCTAGTTTTTTTCAAAATTTATATATATATATATATTTATCTATTTTCTTTTGGCAAGGTTGAGACATATATATGTCTCAACAAAACTAATACCATGCGTTTAGAATTAGATGTCTTAATCTTTTTTTTATGACTAAAAGCAATAAAATTATTAAAGAGAAAAAAAAAACACAAACAATAATCTATACAAGATTTATATTGATCACCTCAATATATGAGAGTTAGTATATTTTTTACTGAAAGAGAGTTATGTATACTTTTAACTGCTACAAGAATTCTATATGATGAAAAAAAAAAAGGATAATAAAATTGATCCGTTTACTGTTTGAAAATAAAGATAATAATTAATTTTCACAATAACATTGACCTACGCAAAGAAAGCATTCTTGATGTGGAGTGAATTGAGATTTTCACATGTTATGTGTCATATCGCATTAAAAATCCAATTTTCTTTTTTCTATTATTAGTAATATCTTTTCAGGTGCTAAGGGGGAAAAATAAATAAATAAAGTGACATCAAATCTTCATGATCAATTGTCAAAAAAAAAAAAAAAAAATCTTCATGATCCTTTTTTTTTCCCTCCAAAAAAGAGAGACTGGCTTTCTCAACTTTTCTGATTTTTTCCCCTTTGTTGTGGGGAAAATGAGTAGTCTAATCAAACCCCATAGCGCCGTAAGGCCAACCAATTACAGCCGAAGAGTGAAGCAGCATCCCCACGCCCAAGTGGGTCTTACTGTCCTTGGCCTAGGAAAAAAATATTTTTTTTTTCTTTCTAAAAACTTTTGGTGAAGAGAGGGGAAGGGAAAAAAAAAAAAGGATTATTTACAAAAATTTCACTTGAACTTATGATCCTGGTAACATTTTACCTTTCGAATCTCAAAATACCACATTAAGTCCTCCCCGTCCATGTTCCGTTAATAAAAATTCTTCTTCCATTAGGATTTTTTATGAAAAAAACATGTGTCAAAATTTTAATGTATCAGATAAGGATATTTTGGTAATCTTTCCTATCTAAAATTTAAGATAGTTATGAAATTTCACCCTATAAAGACCTTTAATGGTAACAGTTGGTTTTCCTTGGCAAAACCGGTGAGACGGTATTATAAAAGCTATGGATGAGGGGAAATATTTGTTATTAATAAATAAATAAAGGAGTTCAAATTTGTAATTGATGAGATTGAGAAAGAACTAGCAATTTGATTGCAATTTGGACAATTATCCCTTTGTACACTTGTTGTGTCTGGCATCAGCTTTTTTGTCAAAGGTCTGGACAAAGCACAAAGGTCTAGTCCTACAAATATATATATATATATATATATATATATGTATGTGTGGAATCCAACGGTTGTCTATACAGTGAAAATATATAATGGAGCTAGCAGAGGCCTTGAGCTCTACTTTGTTCTTGGTGTAAGGCACAATAGGCCGCTTGGTGTCCCTCTAGTGGCCACAAAAAGCCACCAAATCCATATTATCCGCACTTTTGGGGAAAAAAACATTCTCTCTTTCATTTTTTTTTTTGGGTGAATAAAAGGCTATGAATGTGATTCTTTTATCGTCTCATTTTCAATTTCACTGGTAGGATCTACTTCCTCCTCTTATGTTTACTTTCATATGTTTAGTTAGATTTAGATAAATTAATCATATTTAGGACCTACTTAGCCTGACAAATGCACGGATAAACAAATTTTAAGTTCGCATATGATAGTTAGGGAATGCAATATTCTAAAATGTTGAGCAGATATCATGCACGGATCATGGATTGTCTCAAAGTCGTCTTATAAAACCACCTTTCCTTGGGTGGTAGCCGGCTAGCCGCTCGCTCTGAGAAACAGGCGCAAGGTTCAAGTTGTCTCACCATAATAGCAAGGGCGCATGTTTATGCTAAAGTGTAAAAGTAGATATCATGTGAAGATTATTCAAGTGCCCCCACAATTCTTTAACACCATCCTAGTCATGTTTTCTTTAGGAAGGAAATTAGGATTAATTACAAATTTTTTTCCCCCTTCTATGACACCTAAAACACTTTGTCCTCCGATCTTCAAAGCGCAACATCCATTCCCCCTTAATTCATTAAATGTCAACAAAAAAAAAAAAAAAAAGAACCCTTTAATTAGTTTGAACAACGGAAACTACATGTGTCAAGCATTAACATGGGATTGTTGAGAGAGTAAGTGTGCTATTACTTTTTTACCCATCTATTTTAACGTTTATTTTAGTTTTGGATTATTTTAAAAAAAAAATGCTTAATTTAAATGTTAAAAAGTAAAAGATAATTTTAAAATAATCTTTTTATTTCTGTTATATTATATTTCTCCTAATTATTGCAATTCTGATTTTTATTTAGACTTTACATCTTATTTAGGTTTTAAAGAATTTAGATTATCATAATACCCCAAGTTATGTATCACGAGCTAATTACATGTCCATTTCTGTTAAAAATGTAACGGAAAGAGTTTTTTTTTTTTTTTTTTTTTTTGGGTTAACATTTCGTAGATAGGAAAGTAACGGATATTACGTTTTGAAGATCGAGATTCAGAGTATTATATGGCCAGAACTGAGTGGTAATTTTTGTAATTATTCCAAGAAAGTATTTTGTTTCAACCAGTAAAAATAAAAAAATAAAAAGTAAAATGACAAGTCATTTTGTGTTAGTTATGAAATGGACTCGAAGAATAGAGAGTGTGTGGTATTATTACTCTTCCGGTTAATGTCAACAATCGTTTAAGCACTGCAAGATAAAAGCTGTATATAATTCTTGCTTTACACCTACAGACGTCTCAATCATTTATTTTTCTTAAGAGTGCTACACTGCTACTATTCATTATCACTGTTAAATATATCAGTTCGAATACTACATGTAAATCAAATTCATGGGGGAAAAAGAAAAACCAAGTCTTATTCTCTGATTTGATATTGTTCAAATGTATGTCATGATTATATCACGGATTGGTAAATAATATTTTTTCTTTTCAGATTTAAGGAGAAAAAAAGAAAAAGATGCAACTTTGTTAGTTCGGAGAGCGAATCTCTCAACAAACGTGTGTATACAACAAAATTTCGAAGAAAAAAAATTACATAATTCAAATTTATTTCTATCTATAATATCTAATATTAAATGTATGGATGTACTTTTTATAGTTTATTCGTCGTTTCTCTTGAACCGTTATATTTTTTCTTTCTTTTGTCTATTCTGCATAGATGTTGCGTGCTTGCGAACTCGTAAATACCTAAAAGCATGAAGGAATTTTAGGCGGGTCAATCTTTTCAGCGCCATACAGAAAAAATTAAAAGCAAAAAAGCTACTAAAGTTGAGATTAGTGGAGAATCAATCAAAGGTCTTAAGTCGTAATCATAGGGTGTGCACCTATTTATAAGGCATATATAAAACAAATCCAGATCGTGTCACTAAAGAACCTTAAAGTATACGATAAATATTATTCTTAGGTAGCGTTAGAGAGAAGATGAAAGATTCTAGACAAAACCAAAATAAAAGATTATATCTTTCTTTTTGTGTTGAATACTAGAAGATATTATACTAAAGAGAATTGGTAGGGTATGGGGGAAAAAAAAGTATTCGAATGGAATTTGATGAAAATCTCAATGTTCTAATCTTTCGTTTTCAGAAATCCATTTTTGTTCAATCAAATTCCGTAGATTTATATGGCCTACCAAGAATTCGGGTCCGTTTGAGTTACTGGAATGGCTTATTTTATTTTATTTTAATAATTGATTTACTAGAATATTGATAACTTTATGAACATGAAACACAATCAAAAAAAAAAAAAAAATAACTATGATAACATGAAAACTACAAAATCAGGACCCTGATTAATTGTTGTTAGCCTGACAATGACAAACTTCTCTTCTATATTTGCATCCTAGTAGAAATTTCATTCAACTGGTTCTCTAAAGTGTTTTATAAAATTTACGAGATTCTATTCCCAAACTATATATATATATATATATATATATTATATAGAGCATGTAACTATTAGTAAAAGATCGACGTAAGCCCCAAGCGACGTTCACCGGCTCTCTCCTTCTCAAATGCCTCGAGGTATTGATAGATGATCGTAACCACGAGCAAAATCCCCGTCCCAGACCCGATTGCGCCCATGAAATCTGCCAACACTGTGAGGGCACCAATGCACATTCCACCGAAAGCGGCTGCAATGGGAATGTACCTATTGAGTTCCTTCAGCAAGTTTGATTCCCGGTGCCCGATCATCGCCATTTTTTGCTCCTGTCAAATTAAGCAACATTTATCAAAACATCTTAACCAAAACCAAAATCATACCAGTTCATGACTACTAACAAAAATGTTGAATGTCTACGGAGTTGAACATGTGTTGTGATTGGAAAGTCAAGACACACCTTTAAATGCTTAGCTACGTCTCCGACAGAAGAACCGGAGACTTCAATCCAAGCCCTTGAGAATAAGGCGCAGGTTGAGAGCATGAACACTAGATAAAACAGAACATGGAGCGGGTTTGCTGCAATGTCGGAGAAGCTGCAATTACAACATTGAGAAAAGAAAGTATCACGGAATCAGTACTTCTTGCACAAGCTGAAACACAAATTACATAAAATAGAAAACAAAACGGACATGAAAGACGGAGAAAAGGAACGATTCGATACCATGTTGGTGGACTGAGATAGTAAGAGAGACCCCCGATTGGAATAAACTGACCGCCTGAGTACTCGGATTCCTTCCACTTGCCCAACAGATTCACAAAGAAGTTTCCGCCGAAGAACTTGTAGAGAAACTGCATACAAACAAAATTTTGTTCGTGTTATTCGCCGAAAAGGAACATGAGTTTTTACGATTCGCTTGTTGTGTTATTAATAATTACAACTCAAGTACCTGTGAGATAAAGTACACATTAGAAACGAGGGCAGATTGGAGAATGATGGGCATGTTGGAGGTGTAGAAAAGCTTAATTGGATAAGAGCCTTGCTGTCCACGCATACTCTTTGATCTCATCGGCAAAACCACACGGAAGCCTTGGAAGTAGATAACAACAGGGAAGATTAAGGCCGTTGCAATCAAATTACTAACGTTCGGAAGGTTCTGCCGAAAGAGAGCTTCTTGGAGGGCACGGACTTTGTTTGGCCTAAAAAACATTGCTTGGAGCAAAGCGATCAAAGCACCTTCAAATTCAGGTCCCCGACCGCATGTTGATGGTTGCGACACTCAAAGCTTTCCAAACAATGTTTTCACTGCATGTGCAAAGCCCCAAATTAAGGAATTCCAAAGCTAATAAAATCATAGAATACCAATTAATTTACAGGAAATAATCGTGATAGCGGTCTCTTACCAGATATTGTTGGCTATGAAGAGGGAGATTCCGGATCCAAAACCATATCCCTTCTGGAGAAGCTCATCCAAGAGCATCATGATAGAGGAAGCAAAGCAAAGTTGAGCTATAATAAGCAAGGCATTCCCGATACCGAGTTGATCGACGCTACCATACATCCCGGAAAGGACATAGACGACAGCTTCACCGAAAGCAATGATTAGCCCTACCAGCTTCTGTGCTCCATTCCTGCAAAAAATAAGCCCAAAAAAAAGAACAAAATTTTCAAAATAGAGGCAATTAGAAAAATTACATGCATGACATGAAGTGACTTAAGCCCGAAAAACTGCTAACTGAAACAAAAACATCAGCGAATGCTTACAAGAGTGCGCGATCCTCGCGCACGCTGTTGTCCACGTGAATGATCTTGGAGCCGATCAAGAGTTGCATAACCATGCCAGAAGTGACAATGGGAGAGATTCCAAGCTCCATTACAGTCCCTCTGTTCGACGCAAGGATGGCTCGCATCCAATAGAACGGATCAGCTCCTGTTTGGGAGTGTATCCCATACAGAGGAAGCTGACTGCAAACCAGAAAGATGAATAGCGCCACGAGAGTGTAGCCGACCTTGCTTCTCAGCGGAATTTTCTGGTCAGGTTGTTTTACTTCCGGCACAAGCCATGGAAACGGTTTTACCAAATGCAGCACTCTAAATCCTCCTCCCATCCTAATCACCAGAAGCTAACTCTAAAAAATATAATTTTCTTCTCATCTTAATAATGATAAAAGTAATAATGAAAAAACTTACGTAAATTACATGCTTATTAATAGGCTGGTTGTTCCTATAATATTTTTTCTGAATCCTAATTAAACAAAAATACTAGATAGATAAATATCCTAATGATGATGATAATAATAATAAAAGGATATTCGAATTTCTAACAGTAATAAAATAGAAGTTAATCAAATGAAAATCTAATAAAATTCAAGAATTTGAATTTTATATTTTTACGACATAATTATTCTATAACATTATCATACTCATTCAAAATTTTAAGTAGAGAATTTGAGTTCTTTATAGACATTTAAATTTAAAATTTTCAGTTAGGAGAGAAAACATATTGTAAAATAAAAATTCATGTTATATTTACATAAAATTATTGATCGTCGTAAGCATGCATGGCAGCTTAAGATCAAAAGAAACAAAAACCAGCAAGAAAATTCTCCAGATTTATTGATACTAAGTGCTGAGAATTTGAATTTTGTAATTTTTTTTTTTATGAAATCAAAATGACAAAAATGTATTTCATCACGGTTAGAATTGAAATCTAAGAAGGAAAAACCAATTCAATAGGGAAATTTCAGATTAAGGGCATTAAAAGAGAGAAAAGAATCGAAAAAGTTTGGCTGCAGAAATTGAGCTTCTCTTCTACTCAGTGGAACGCTCGGTGTCAGTGGTGAGGCCAGGGACAGAAATATGCTTGCGTTGAGAGGAGAGAGAAGAACAGAGCGAGGGAAAAAAAAAGTGAAAGAGAAGAGAGAGAGAGGCAGAAAAGACAAAAGGTATACCCCAAATATGTAAAGAATCAAAGAAAGAATCAGCCTAAAAGTGGACTTTCCTAATCCAATTATAGAAGTCAACCGAGATCAAAGAAGGCAACTCCCCATCAAGTAAATATAGCAAGATCTACACCAAATCAGACAACTAAAACCAGTTATCATTATCTATAAATAAGGGGTATTACCACAGGCCCAGGGCACTAGAAATCATTCAAATCCTCCTAATTTATAAGATTTACGTCACCTACATCATAAAAAATGCTTAAAATAACCATTAAAGTCGCGTATAAATTTACTTTGATGACAATTTAAGCCCGTTCCTGAAATATCAATATATATTGTTCGTAATATAAGTTTTTCAAATTATGTTTACGCAATTTAAATCCTTTTTTGATGATATTAATAGTTTTATCTCAGAGCAACTCAATACAAAACACATAAATCAATAAATACAAAAAAAAAAAAAAATGTTGCCCATTTACAGGAAACATTTTTGCAATTTTTTTAAGGGGTGGCGATTTATTGACAGTTTGGAGTAAATTATATTTGACTGTGTATTCAAATTATAAATGTTTGCATTTAAAAATAAAATTGAGGGTGAGTTTGGTTTTCAGGTTGAGTTTGAGATTGAATGAAATTTATAAATTGAATTTGGTTGATTTTTCAAAAACTAATTATTGATTTTTTTCAGAAAAAGATAAAAAAAAAAAAAAAACTAATCATAAAATATAATTGAGTTCAAACTTAACTATATTTCAAATATATGCTTAATTTATGTATTCAAATTACTTGGATAGTTTTTTTTTTATGTGACATGTTTATACTTTTTTTCCCCCTCCTATTTACCGTACCGGTTTGAATAAAACCAACAAGTCATGATATACGTTGTTTTATTGGTTAAAATTAATTTCTATTTTTGTAATTATTTTAAATTGTGTAGTCATGATTTATCCAATTTGGTTTTCCCCTACGCTATTCACCCCTAACAGGGAACACGCAGTCGTCGTTTTTTGCATAAAACGACAATTCGTAGGCAGTAAAAACAATATATCATGCTTAGACGACTAACGTGTTCTTCAACTCACAAAAAATTAAAAATAAAAATAAAAAAGTCGCTTGATACAAAGGTAAATTTTATTAGAAGAGTACAGCAAGAGAAACAAGACATAGTTGCTTTTAGCCAAAAAAAAAAACACAACAAACAAACAAACAAAAAGAAGACGACGACGACGACATAGTTGCAAAGTTTAACCTCGAGGTCGAATTTGTCTCGACTTCTTATCAATAAAATAAAAATTTCATTGCAAAATAACAAAGATCGTGATTTTTTTTTTTTTGCCTAAATACGGATTATGATTTAATTTGCGTTTGATTCATCGGTTGGAGATGAAATTTTTAAGTTAGAATTTGATTGATTTTTCAAAAATTAATTATAAATTTTGTTAAATTTCAAAAAAGACAAAAATTATATGAAAAAATATAGTTTAATTATAGTTAAACTTAAAAGTCAAACAAAACCATAAACTAACACAAACAAACAAAAAGAAGACGACATAGTAGCAAAGTTTAACGTCGAGGTCAAATTTGTCTCGACTACTTATGAATAAAATAAAAAGTTTCATTATAAAATAACAAAGACTACGACTTTTTTTTTTTTTTTTTTCCTTTTCTTTTTGCCTAAAGACAGAGATTATGATTTAAACGAACACAATGAAGCATTCAAATAATACAAAGTTTATAGCTTCCAATAATAGAAACATCAAAATTAGCTTGTGCCATGCAAAATCAATGATATCACTATTCTTTGTTCCCTTTTTTAATTATGAAAGAAACACTCTGAATAGAACGGGACTCGTATAAACCAAAAACTGTTTTGATAAAGACCAAAGAAAAATAAAAGACTAAAATAAAAATCGGATATAATTTGGTTAATACAGAAACTGAAAACATAAAAAATCTAAAGCCTTGACATTTGGTTAGCCATATTTTGTAGACCTTTCTAACTTTAAAGAGTCAATATACTAATCTTCAGTCTGCCCCTAAAATGAACAATGGTGTTAGCAAATTCTGCGATTTCGTCCTCTCAACAGCGTCTTTACAAGAGCATTGGTCTAAATGTAGAAGGTGCCAATTGAGATGGACAACTCTCCCCCGAAAAAAAAAAAACCATAAAACCTTTCCCCCCTCCGTTAATACAGTTCGGGGTTGCGGAATCAAGTGCAAGCTCTAAGTGGTGTATGCCTTTCTTGTATACTATCACCAATCATGCAGTGAAAACCCTAAGCTAGAATCTATCCCTCTCTGGATCAGGCTGGCAGCTGAAGCTTCGAATTGTTTTTCCAGCTGCGAAACGAACAACTTCACATCGGTATACTGAGAACAAGTGTATATGAGAAGAATTGAGAATAAGGTGCAGGCGTTATTTACCTTATAAAGTAGTAATAGAAGAAATCTGCATATAAAGCAGTCTGAACCAGACCAGAGATGCAAGCTACAAAGTTCAAAAGACGGGTGTCAGATAAGCATACTGAAACCAGTAGTGTGGAAAAGTGGGGGGAAAATGAAAGAGAAAACTGTTCTTAATAGTTTTTTTCTACCTATCCATCGACTGAAACGTGCTTCAGTGAAGTAGCGATAGATCCAGTTGAGAACGTAGAATGCACGATAGGCTCTGCAGATTAAAAATATTACATATTATTCGATTTGGTGCATGGTACGAATATGTTTACTATAACTGAAAACAGGGTAAACGTAATAAGACAGAGAGAGAGAGAGAGAGAAATACACAAATATTTTCTCCTGGATATGCAGTTGCACCAAAAGTTATTCATCTTAAATCAAATTCTTATTGATGAACAAACTAATCTCGTGTCCGGACAACAATTGTTTTCCCATGCCATTAACATTCAAATGGAATTGCAAGTAACGAGGTTAAAAAACGGACATTTCTATATCCAAGAACACATTGCAGAAATTTAGGACACGATTATGGTTGACAACAATTGCATTCTCTTCATTGACTGACATTGCACATGCTAGACGAAAATAAATGCATTAACAAGACAACCAAAAGAAAAGAAACATTCTAGAGTAATAATCAGATTATACTGGAAAGAAAAATACATACCCAAGAAGGAACATATATTGCCCTGTCAAATTGTCCACATTCCCACTTCGCTGCAACAAAACTAGCTGAGGAATAATGGCAACCGCCTCCAAGTATATTGAAAATGCCCAGAGGACCTACAAAAGGTTTGAATCCAAATCAGAAGCACAGAATGTTGCAAAACACAATTTTTCCCAACATATGCACAGAGAACAAGAAGATTATGAGATGCAGAGTATGACTCTCAGAGAATGCAGAATCAATAGGACCAATACAAAGTATAAAATAAATGTAACTGTATAAAACTTGTATCACTATCCCTAAAGACGATTGGATGAAATTCTTAGAATAAAGATTCAAACCATGACAAACTCACGAAAATGCGTCAAGAAATCCTCTTGTTCTCTTTACTTACTCCCAATGCTTACTTTCATGGCAGAATACCAGCTCAAGCCGATACGAAATTAGCACCCACTTTCCCTAATAGTAGCAAAACTAGCCTAGTTTCGCCCAACCCCGACAAATTATACCTCGAAATTCACTCAATTTAGCCCAACACAAACCATAATAAGCAAGGGAAGTCACTTAGCCCATCAATCAGTTTGCATAACCCGTCATTCCAGTAGATAAATCACAATAACTGACCATAAATACTTGTTATTGACACAAAACATATCCATAATGCCACATAGTATATGGTCAAAAATGAGCAATGAGTAACCTCTTGAATAGTGAACTTCTCATGAAGAATAAGTGCCAAAACAAAGCATCCCAGAACAAGAAAGTAATGGCGAAACGTGTCGATCTCTTTGTCGTAGGTGCGCCGCACAA
The DNA here is from genome assembly GCA_008635985.1 of Ficus erecta. Lineage (NCBI taxonomy): Eukaryota > Viridiplantae > Streptophyta > Magnoliopsida > Rosales > Moraceae > Ficus > Ficus erecta. The sequence goes on along the minus strand of BKCH01000120.1, from coordinate 338,172 downwards.
CTTGGTGACCCCTCATGCACCAGACGATCGCCAGAGAGCTTGTAATGAACACCAGCTTCATCATAGTGTTGTATAAAGAAATGAAGTCCGTGAACAAATCCAAATAGCGAGTCACAAACACTAGCGCATACAGCTCCTGAGTCTTAAGCGAAATCCCTTTACAATACCAAACAGAAAAATGATCAATATTCCCAAAATGTGCCGTTTGTTTGCCGAGAAAACGCAAGGAAAAACGTTCTAAACCTTTGAGCTCTTTTCAATATTTGCCTGAATTCTCGGCAATCAAATACTAAACAAAACCCTAGTGTTCCATTTCCCAGCTGAAAAAGGGAAAATTTCGCAAATTAAAGCTAGTTCCAGATAAAATTTGAAAAATTGGAAACCTAATTTGAGAGATAACTTCAATTTATAATAAATTCGATTGCGTGTAATTGCCATTAGAGAGCTCCCTCTCATCGAGCTACAAACCACTAAGAGAGAGAAAGAGAGAGAGAGAGAGAGAGAGAGAATAAAAATGAGACTGGAACAATGATTGAATTTGGCGTCTTTTCTCGGGAAACAAACGAGAAGCAGAGGAAAAAGAGCTGGTGAAAGAGATTACCTGCGCATGATTTGGTGGCGTAGATTTTGAGGAGAAGAACCAGAATACTGATCAAGTGGGTCATATCCCCAGCAAACCTGAAGATATTCATGGTTCTAGAGAGAGAGAGAGAGAGAGTGTGTGTGTGTGTGCGCGCGATTAGAGAGAGAAAATGGGGGGGGGGTTGATGAGAGAGAAAAGGAAGGAAGGGGAAATTGAATGAAATACTGAATATGGTGATCGGCGGAGGAGGGCAGGGGAAGCTGACGTGGCAGCTGAAAACAGGCCTCTGGCTTTCCCAGATTGGCTTTTCCGTGCCTTTCTCAAAGCGCCCCAGCTACACACCACGTGGATCACTCCAAAAATCAGTCAAAATTAATGTGGAATTTTTTTGACATTTTAATATAATTATTTATTTGTAAAACAATTTTGTTCTTTTTTCTTTTTTTTTTGTGGGGGGGGGGGGGGGGGGGGGGGGGGGGGGCTAAATTCATAGGTTTTGTTAGCAAAAGATTATGCTATAATTTCAAGCCAAAAAAAAAAAAAGATTATGCTATAATTGTAGTAAAAAAATTACTTTAATTTTTTTTTTCCTAAATTGATTTCTTTCGATGAAATTCTGAATTGATTATGAAATTACATTTTCTTGTTATATATATCTTGTGATTGTAACTATAACATAGTGACATTAAAAAGAAAAAAATATAATTTATTTATTATGGAGTTTTTCAGTTTTAATAATGAGAAGAAAAAAAATGTGGTTGTAATTATAATTTAGCAATTATTCTACATCTATAAGAATAAATGGCTTTTTTGAGAAACTAGAGGGTCATATAATTAATAGATCTACCACATATGGAAAGACCATTCTGGAAGATAGTGACAAAGTTAGAACCTTTTTCAGTGAAAATACTATGAATAAAATTAGAGTTAATTTTCTATTAAGTAAAAATATCATTATATATTTAATTTAATGAGGCCACAATTGAAATTATAGAAAGTATTTAGAAGTAAACATTAAATTTTCAATATTCAAGCGAAAGGGTGACTCTTGCTAACTTCAAATTTTTAGCCATAGACAATGTAAATATTCCTTCACTTTCTTAATTCTTCAAGAAATTATTGCATGACTTAAGGATCAATGTTGATTTCCTTTACTTTTTATAGTGTTCGAAAACATCTCATTTTCTAGAAGAAAATACATTTTGAATGATGTGCATGTGATTACAAATTTAAAAAAAGAAAGAAACGTACAATATATAAGACTTTCCACTAGAACTCGAAGGATCTCTGTCCGGCATCCCATTTTTATCAGATACGAACGCTACTACTCCCCTCCCCCGCTACTGATCTCTATCTCTCTCTCTCTCAATTTCGCTAGAAACTCATGGTGAGAGCTACCGAAGAGAGAGCTTTTCGTCTCTGCCATCGTCGATGGCGAGAGAGTTTCCTTTTTGCTGCTGCTGCCTGCTGCTCATCCCTCCCTTGTTGCGAAGCCAGCTCCGTCTCTACCATCGTCGACGACGAGAAAGCTTGCCTTTGCTGCTGCCTGCTGTTAGTCCCTCCCTTGCGGGGAAGCCAGCTCTATCTCTACCATCGTCGGTGGCAAAGAGCTTCTATCCCGTAGGTTGTACCGCTCCTCCTTTCGAGTTATGTCGTGCTCGTTTATGGGTTGTCGCCATTGATCATCTCTCTCTGCCGGGCGTCCAGCTGCTGTATGCGAGACCATTCATATATATATATATATATATATATATATATATATATTTTTTTTTTTTTTTTCCAAAAGGAGATGATCCCTCAAGGAAAAAAAGAAAGGGGGGCGGGGGGAAGGAGATGATGGCCATGCAAATTTAGTAGAAGAAATTCTCATGTCTTTCCAACGTGGGACTGCTACAAAATTTACCTTTATAAAACTTAAAAATACATAAAATCAAATTGTCAAATCTCGTAATATAAATAACACAACAATGTGTAATTGTGTAGCCCAATAGTAAAAGGTGTTGTGAGCATTCTCAGATGGGGATTCATGTCCAATTACACGGTTTTCAGTTTACCTGCACACCCTCACCAAAAATATAGCAGTCACAGTTTTGAAAGGTTTAAAGTGTGGTAAAAGCAATACTATTGCTATATTAATAACAAGAAGATCAAATAAATTGTGGTCAAAATGACATTTGATTTACTTCGAAGGGTAAAATAATTATAATTTATTTGACTCATCAAACAGAATATAAGTGAGTCAAATTCTATTATGGTGTTGTCCAAAAAATTTATAATTTCCATGTATAATAATGATTTTGTGTGAAGTTCACTATTTTAATGTTTAGGTCCACCACACCAGAGACTTAAGTAAAGTAAAGCTTATAAATTACTTATCGAAATACTAAAAGTTCATTTTTACAAGTTTTAAATTAAAAAAACGACGACCAAAAATGAAAATAGCATTACGTGTTGGATTATAAAGGGCCTGTTTGGATCTAGGAAGCTAAAAGCAACTTTTGAAAGTATTTGGATTATTTATCAGAAGAGCTTCTAATCTCTAAAAGTGCTTTCTGTCAAAGCCAAAAAATATGTCTTCTTGCAAAAGTTCTTCTGAGTAGACTTCAACACTTGTAACAAAATTTAGTTTTGACATTATAAACTTCATTTTAACATTTTTACTACTTATTAGAGAACTTTAAATATCATTTTGACCTCAAAAGCTCAATGATTTCAAACACCTATCGAGAAGTCACAGCTTTTACTTCTCTTATTCTACTGGTTAGAAGTAAAAGCAAAAATTTTACCAAACGGACTCAGGATAATACTATTTTTCACACTTTTTTGTAATAAAATGTAGCATTGGGGTAGATAAATGCATTGAGATGATTCTTAGGACATTGACGAACACAATTTTGGAAAGGTTTAAAGTGTGGTAGAAGCAACACACTGCCGCTATTTATTTATTTATTTATTATTTATAAAGAAAAATGCATATAGGAAACTCAAAATAATTACCATGAATATCTCATGAAGTGTAAATTTCATATCTCCATTGCTACAAGCGGTTCAAGTTATGAAGGGTCTTACTTTTGTGTGTGTCTAACATCTGATCATGGCCCAACAATACATTGCCAAACATTTTGTACAGTTTGCCAAACTAAGGGCTCGTTTGGTTGGATGAACTTTCTCAAGTTGGACTAATAAGGGAACCTTAGCCCAATAAAATAAAATAAAATAAAATAAAATATTCTCTGATTAAAAGGGTAACAGAATAATTTACAGACTTCCAACTGCCAAGTATTGTCCCAAGCCGAAATAAACCTCATGCGTTTGTCCCATAAGTGACAGCCCAGCAACATAACATGGGCTGTTTTCCTAATCATTCTTATTGAAAAAAAAAAAAAAAAAAAAAAAAAAAAAAAGCCATACATTTCTTAGTCTACCTTATCCAAAAGTTGTCCCCTTCATATAATTATATACATGTACACATACATTATATGGTTGTGAATAACTTTGTTTATATGTGTATGTCCAATTGGCCAAGCTGTAATAGCTTGGATGAACAATACACAAAAAATAAAGTTTGACCACATGGGGCAAAATCTAGACGTGCCCCAAAGGATCCAAAGTCATTGCATATACATAATTATATATACAAATATATATATATATATATCTATATATATTGTCTTTAATAATGAGGCAAGTCTACGCTGAGTACTACAGTGTCCAAAAAGGATCTACAGTGATCACTTCACGTCGAGTACTAAAGGGACAATATATATGATAATGATGTGTCTATCTCTTTTGGCAATCAAACAAGTTGATAGTTGAGTTGTCATATTTTGCTTATCAAATGCTATTGAATTGAAAAATGACTAGTCAATTTTTAGCTTACTCGGTAGCAAAATTTTAGCAAAAACTTGACAAAAAAACCATACTTCTTTATGTCATTCAAACAGAATGCAGCAAGAGGACCTTTAAAAGTTTGAAATTAACACATGTAAGGACTTTTTTGTGAGAGTTGAGACTGGTCAATGTTGCATCGGATAGTGATAGGATGTGACAGTCGAACCTAAAAATGAGACCAATGGCAACAAACATTTATAGTGCTTTTTTTTTTTAAGTAAATATTTTTTGGTGAATAAAATAATATTTACTAAAAAATAATATATATTTTTTTAGTAAATATTCAGTGCTAGTCTAATGGAACAAATGTACTAGAAGATGCATTAGTACCTTGAGATGCAAACTCTAATAAAATAAGTAAGCAAGCTAACCACCATTTGTCGAGCAAAATTAAATTCTTTTAGGAAAAAAAAAATTTATTACATATTTTTATTATTTTATTGTATTTTTCGTGATTTATATTTATTAGATAATATGAACCAGAATAACTGAAGCATTTAGTTTCTAAAGCATTTAGTTCAAGTTAGTTTAAGTTTACATATACTCCATAACCGATGTGGGACTCAATTACATAGTCAGTATCCCAAAAAATCCATACCTTGACAAATTAGGAGCCAAGTTCAAAATACTGAAATTTCTTCATCCGACCGTCTCCTCCAAAACCATTCTAGGGTCAGACATTGTCTGTGATACTAAACAAGTCCATGCCATACTTGAACTTCAGAACAAGTACCAAATCGGTCACTAAATCTTAGGCTACTATATCGGTTAAGATTGTTTTTCCTTTTTTTTTTTTTTTTTTTTTTTTTTTTTTTCCCTCACAGGATGAGCTCAAAATTCCATATTCCAAAGGGTCCATTTTTAAGCTACTTGTCTAATCAATGGATTGTGCGGTGCTAGACTTGTGATAGTGGGACTAAACCAAACACATCCCAACTCTTAACAGAATTGAGCCATACCCAATTTCCGTATTATTGGTGTGATTTTAAATTCCCCAAGCAAGTACTTAAAAAAACAAAAAAAACAAAACAAAAACAAAACAAAACAAGATGAGCATAAAAAAAAACCCTAATTGGTTTTGGCCTTTGGGGGCTTACACCACATGCAACGCAAGTAGCTTAATTGGCCACCCTAGCTAGGTTAGCCCTTGCGTGGTTATAAAAGCAAATTACTTTACAAGTTCCACGCCGCCGCAAATTAGGTTGCCTTGCACGTTGTCACGCGATTAACTACTCACCACATCTTACAAAATGCAGAGAAACTCCTCTTCTCAAGATTTGAGAGATTGCATCACCCCCAAAATATTACCAAATAAAATAAAATAAAACCCCCCCAAAAAAAAAAAAGAAAAAGAAAATGAAAGGAAAAGAATGAGAGATCAGAAAAGATTTATTACACTTTGGAACACATTACCACATATTTGTCCCTCCGGAACTAGACAAAAAAGAAGCCTTTCCAATGAACAAAAATGATGGACTCCACCCTCTATGTGTATTAAAAAAAAAAACAAAAAAAACAAAAAAAAAAAGTTTATTTTGTGAAAAAGAACAGGAAAAAAAAGTGAAGAATCTTTCAACAACAAAGTCAGCAGCTTTGGATACACAATATTTCGTTAAGGAATCAAGAGAAATCGCTAATCAAAGATTTGACCATTATGATTAGCAGTTCATGTAACAAAAAGACAATTTTGCACTTCTCATTATTTTCATCCTCTTGTTGTTCTTTTGGCCTTTCAAATGCCCTTGCATGAGGGGCATCATCTTTATTTAGAAAAAAAAAAAAAAAAGAGGCTTTCCTATTAATTTAACATGGGGAACAAATATAAAAACAAAAAAGTAAAATTTTAGTGTGGCCTACTAAGCTTTTTTGGAAGTACATAATGCTAGATTTCATTACTAAAAGTGTAAATATATAGTTTCCACAATGATGCTTATCAAATTCAAATATTTTAGTTATTTTCAAGTAATTATTAGTACTTAGTATAATGTCTTTCAAGCTCTTAAAGCAGCGGTCAAAGATTTATGAAGAGCTAAAGGATATGACCCAATCATTTTCTTCTTTTTCTACTACAATCTAGAGGTGGAATTTAGCTCACATTTCTTTTCTTTTTCTTTTTTTTTTCCCCCTCTTTCTTTTTTTTTTTTTTCCTTCAAAAATCCATGCCCTTTTGTTGCATATTCCTTGTTTGTCTTCACGGGCGAAAAACTATTTTATATAAAGACGACTCTTCTGAACGAAGCACGTAAAGTGCAAAAGCACATGGGATTCATATGGGTGACTTTCAAGCTTATTGACTTGCAGTTCCACCTCTAGAATTGCACGGGTTCCATCATTCATTCTCAACTAAAAGCCACCAAAATTATGTTTGTGGCGCAATAAAGATATCTTTTCTTAGTTCTCTTTAAAATTCACCCAGAATTCGATACTCAAAAACCATTTCAAGTGTGTGATCAATTAGCGGCATAGTTAGTCTTTTAGTTCAGTGGAGACGTATATTGAAACTAAGTCTTGTTTGATAACTTTATTTTTGACGCAATCAAAACTTTCTTACTTGATGTATACAATCAATGAGCTTATAGGGAAAAGAGTAGAGTTTTTAGTAGGAGTTCACATGAGATGATCAATTTTTAGTGCTGACAAAAAAAAATACAAAATATTTTAAACTAATTTAAAAAAAAAAAAAAAAAAAACAGTGGTGGCGACAGCCCCCCACTCGAAATAAAGTAGCTCCGCCCTTAGTGGTTATGGACCAAGCCAATGAAGACCTGGGGGGCTTAATCCCCTCCTCAACTTTCTCTTTTTTATTTTCGACCTATATTGTATAAATTTACATATAGCCCCTTCTCTCAACTTTTTTTCTTTCTTTTTAACTTATATATATATATATATATATATATTACAAGTTTACATATAGCCTTTCGTCACAATAATTTCTAGTTTCGTCCACTGTGTGGATAAAAACTAAACCAATTTTTTGAATCGAATTGAGTAAGATTCTTTCTGTTTTATTTATAAATTTAGAGGTTTTCAAAACGGTGATTTAATGAAAATGCAAAATGGGACCAAAGATCCTTTTTTCAGTTGAAAAAAAATAAAAACATGTGAACATGAAAAATACATAAATAACCCACTCACATCACCTGTAAAAGAGCTCATCATGCAACTTTATTCATCACGGCTTTTAATGTTGTCCCTCAAAATTCTAAAGGAGAACAACTTTGGCTGTGGTCTAGTGGAGATGGTCTCAAGCCAATGATGCTAAGTTATATGGATATTTGGGAATGGTCCAAACTGCAAAAACCTAGCCGTTGAACAAAAATAGTCAACCTTATAATTTGGTGGGGTTAATACTTTAAACTTTGAGAAAAGAAAAAAATAATAATAATAACCGCGGACCATCACACACTAAAAGAAACACAAAGTGGGAAAATCAAGCACTTGGATATTGACAATAAACAAATAAAAACCAATATCGATGTAACAACTAATTTGTTATAATATGCAACCGAAAAAAAAAACTAATTTATTACAATAAACAAATTCGAAATATGTTGATTTGACTAAAGATTTATAGGAAAGATTCTTTCAATATCCGCTCTTTTTTAATTCCCATGCATATTATTCTACAAGAAACATTAATTCGAGCTTCATAAATTGGTTTTTTTTTTTTTTTGGCTCTTTGAAAATTTTTTCTGCCTTTTAAGTAATACGATAAAGAATATGTTGTTGATGTCTATTTTTGTCAGGCTAAAGCCTTTCAGATCTCATACTTAGAACCTTCAAATTTACAAGAGACCGCTTAAAAAACACACAAAAACGAGAAAAGTACAAAGAATATATGTGTGTACTAAATCCATCATGAGTATTGATCGAGATTAAGGCGAATATTTGTTTATTCAATTCAAAAATAAAATCGTCTTTGGAAAGTATTCATTATTCAACATGTTTTCAAAATGTATTCAAAATGTATATGTTATTGTTACCATTCTTTTGTTTTAACATTTTTTTTTTTTTTTTTTGGTTACTAGTTTGAAGTAAGTGCTATGCACATGGTTAGAGATATTTGGGAAATTTTATCTGATTATGGAAAAATTAAAAAAATAAATAGCCTAATAAGACACATTTAAAAATTAACAAAAAGACGTAAAGAAAAACCAATAGAAGGACTAACATTAAAAAAGACAAAAAAAATAATAAAAAAAAAAGGACTAAAACAAAAATAAAAGATCAATATGGAGAAAGGACCAGAATGAAAATAATAATAATAATAATAAAGAATAAAAAAAAGTAAACAAAAAAACAAAGGATCTAAAAAAAAAAAAAAAAAGAGGCATTGAAAAAAACAAAACAAAAGAACGACAATAAAAAAGAAGAAGACCAATATAAAAAAATGACAAATGCAAAAAAAAAAAAAAAAATTTGTGCCGAAAAAAAAACCCCAAAGCTCTAAAAAAATTTTGTTCAAAAAAGGTCGTTTTCGACAAAATGATAAAAGAATAGTTGGAGATGTTCTCCTTTCTATAATGTTTTATAGATGAGTAATAAAATTGTGGGGTTCTTTTACCATTTTAAGGTGAAATGTTCGTTATTATAATTTTCTTTTAAATAACTTATAACAAATAATTAATTTATTTATAACTTTCTATAAAATTATATGTAATATAAGAAATTAATAACAAATAATATCCTATTATATGTAGTTTTACGTAAAGTTATTAAGTAAATCAGTCATCCCACGTAAGGAAAAGTAAAAAGTAAAATTGTTTACTTCAAGATTTTTTTTTTTTTTTTTGATAAATTGTTTACTGCAGTACTTGATGACATGTATCTGTTGTAGCCTTCTGCAGTACACAGTTCATAGAACCGGTCAGTACACAGTGCATTAGTTCTGACTCCGTTTCGGTTCATGTCCGTTTGTACCGTTTTGTACCCGCTGTTTTGGTACAATTTCAACGGGTTTCATATGTTACTATCACAAGGTGGAAAATTTTCACCAAAAATTATCAAAAAAGAAAATGTCTGCTTTTACGAGCACTAGTGTTGACAATTGGACAGGAACTTATTAAGATCGGTTAGGGTAAAGGATTCTGATTAATTTTTTTTAAATATAATTATGAGAGAAAACACTTTAAAAAAAAAAAAAAAAAAAGAGTTGGAAGCGGAATTATTTTGGATTTGAACCCTTAATACCGATGGACCCTTGGTATGAGATAGTCTTTCTTTGCATGTTTAAGGTAAAAATAATGTAAATTAATGAAGTTAAGCAAGGTTTTTTTACATACTTTACCAGCGAATTAGAAGGGGAAAAAAAAGGCTTAAAAATCAATCAAAATGGTATCATGCTGCTTGAAAAAACAATATGGCAGCCAACTTGCAAAATTTTTAACTCGAAGAAAACCCTTCTTGTATTTCTGATTTGGTTTTGACTGAGAATCCTTATGCTATGTTCGGTAGGATAAAAGGGAGGAAGGAAGGAAGTGAAAAGAGAACTGTAGGGAAGTTCATGGAGTTGATTGTTTGGTAAGAAGGGAAAGGAAAATAGGATGGAAAAAAATATATAGTGGGGTCTACTTTTTTATTCTTTCCAAAAGTGAGAGAAAAACTAAAATCCACCCAATTATTACAAAAATTACTTTTTTATCCCTAATTTTTAAATAAAATAATATATATAGATAAAGAAAATAATAATTACACAACCTTTTTTTATTTTCTTTCATTTCATCGTACCAAACACTATAAAGTAAAAGCAAAATCTTTCACCTCTCTCTTATTTTCTTTCACTTAGTATTTTTTCATTTTCCTCTTATTTTCTTTCTTCTTACCAAACATAACTTTAATGAAATTACGACATTCTAAACAAACCGTCTTTTCGTTTTACTAAGATTGTCCATACGTATTTCTTCGTTGCAAGGTTTTGGTTTGAGTTGGTTCTAATATATAACAAGTAGATCAAAACGATATATAAGTGAAAATTACCCAATAAAGGGCGAAAAAGAGCTGTTAGAAATCAGAATAATTTATTCAAATCAGTACATGACAGCAAAAGATTTGGTCCTCAACGGCTATAACAGTACAGGCCAGAGTTGGGATTCAGAATCAAATGGGGTTTCTTTTATTAGCTTTATTAATGGCTTTTCTTATTATAAGTTTCTCCAATCAAAATATAGGAGAATGGAAAAAGGTACGGGTAGGACGTTTTCTAATCCCTTTTTTTTTTTTTTTTTTTTTAACACTTTCAATATGCCAATTGAGTGAAAATAGTGATGTTTCTGTTGTCTAGAGCCTTCACAATGAATATCAATTGTGAATGGGGAAAAAAAAAGAACTAAGGGCTTGTTTGACCATGAGTTTAGTTTAAACTAAATTGTACTTTTTTCATCATGTTTTTTGTCTTTTTTCCCAAAAAGTTGTTTGTCTTTTCTGAAAATTCAAAAAAAAATCAAAAAAATTTACTATTTAAACTTACAAATCTTAACTCAAACTTACACACCAAACACCCTCTAAAAAACAAAACAAAAGGAGGACAAACGAAAGAGGATTGCTTTATTCAAAATCAACCGGATTCGACTACTGCATTTCCTTTTTTATTCTTATTTTCTTTCATGCTCTTCTGTTAATATCATAAAACTTCAATTAAATTTTCTCATTAATTTATAATATCTATACCACATTCGCTGATAAATCTTATATTATTGATGTGTCATAGAATTATTAGAGAGATGCGAAAAAGTTGGAAAAAAAAATGAGAAATGTAAGGCAAAATCAAAATAAATAAAAAAATAAAAAAAAGCCTTAAATTGGACATGGCTATCAAGACAACATTTTCCTTGGTTATTTATTCTCTCAAATATGTTCCTTTTTGGACCATATATATTTTGACAAAAATGAGAGTTACAGAAAGTAGCTTTTGGTCCCAAATTCCACAAATCTCAGTGGGTGACAATGGTGGCCTGACTAGTGAGGAGTTGAGCAACATTGGGGAACCTAATTTTTGTGGGCTAAATTGTGGGGTTATGGGACCTTTGATATCCCCCCTCCATTGGACACGTGGACTCCAAAGTTATTTATTTATTTATTTATTTATTTTGTGCATGAATCTACACAAGGGATTATTGGTAGGCCAAACATACCATCAATTTTGTACCTCTTCATGATGGACATTCTAGTTGGAGAATCCAATGAAAGAAGATAGTGTTTGCAAAATTTGCAACAATTTAAGCAAGAAAGAGACATGACAATGTGAATGATTTAGTTAGAACTCGTAACTTTTTAAGTTTAGTGGTATGTCTGGATGCTTATTGTATTTTGTGTTGTATTTAAATGAAATGAATGTATTTCAATATATGTTCGGATGTTGTATTTTTATATTTGAGTGCATGTATTCCAATGAAACGAGCTTTAGATGTTAATATTGTTATACATTTGAATATATGTATAAATAAATGTGTGTTTTAAAAAAAGTGTGTATTGTAATATATGTATTCAAATGTTGAATAGTGTTTGCGTCCAAACGTCTCATAAGGTTTTAACTTATAACTTTAATAAAATTAATAAAGAGCTTGCTTGGTAAGAGGGAAAAAAAAAAACGTAGAAAGACGAACAAAAGATGAGAAGATTAATGGAAAATTTTTGGGGTTTATGATCATTTGACATAAAGGATTAGAGGAGTAAATGAATTGAGTGACAGGGTTCAAATTACTTCTAAGAGTCTCAATTTTGATTCCTTCTAATTGTGGGATTCTTGAATAGAACGTATCCACTTGATTAAACTATAGTAACAAAGCAACCAAATAATTAAAGATAAATGATAATTATACAAAAAAAAAATTTCCATTGCATCTCTCTGTACTAAACAAGAGGTGGTTTTATTATATTTTCTTACATACCAAGCCAAAAGAGAATGGATCACTTTCTTTTACCTAAGTTATCCAACTCTCCTTCTTATTATTTAAAAAAAAAATTCATAAATTCCCCTGAACTTTGTCACTAATATCAATGTCCTATTAACTATGAAATATACCTATTATGCTCCATGAACTTTAACATGTGTGTCAAGTTACTCCCTTAGTTAGTTACCGTTAGTTTTTCCATTATCTTTAATGTCAAAATACCCCATGAACTTTGCTTTTGTGTCAAAATGCCCATGATCTTTGCATTTGTATCAAAATGCCTCCCGATCTTTATTATTTGAGTCAAAGTACCCCATAATCTTTAATATTTGTATCAAAGTGCTCCCAAATCTTTAATATTTGTGTCCAATTGCCCCATCTATCTTATTTCATTTTATCTAACATGTATATTACCTACAATAGGTAAAAAAATATATATATATATATATATATATTTTTTCTACTAAAAGAAAATATATCTTTTTCTGTCCCACTTCTTTTTTCTTATTTTAATTCAAATTTACATTCATTTTTATTTTCTTAAACAAAAATAACTACGCAACTTATGTTCATTATTTTATTGTTCTAACATTACAATTTTTAGTTTAATTACGATTGATATACCAAAATATGCAAACTAATCGTTTTTCAAATTAAAAAATAGAACTAAAAATGTGTATCAAAGTAAATTTATAATACTTATTCTCATTATGAGTTTAAGCAAACACATAAATGAAATCCATTACGACTATAATTTCAAATTATGTAGGCCAAGTAAACAACGCATTTGAAATCCAAATCTTGCATTTGAGTCTTACCAACTATGGTTATGCATAAGTAAACCCATAACCCAAATAAACTTGAATTAAAATAAGTAAAATAAAAAAAATGTGTTAAAAAAGATGCACATTACTTTATTATAATAAATATATATATAATATTAGATAATTAAAATAATATAAGTGGGCAGCTTGATACAAATATTAAAGATCAATGGGTAGTTTGACACAAATATTAAAGATTATGGGGTATTTTGACACAAATACAAAGTTTACGGGGCATTTTGACATTAAAAATAACATAAAAACTAACAGCAACTAACTGAAAGGACAACTTAACACACATATTAAAGTTTAGGGAGTACAATAAGTACATTTTATAGTTTAAATAGCATATTAAAACTAGTGACAAAATTCAAGGGGAATTTATGACATTTTTCAAAAACAAAATCTAACTCTCACCCCTTTTTTAAATTTTCCATCTCTCCTATCAAAGTTTAAAGCTTCTATCTCTATAGATGTATAAATAGTCTAAAGCTACTAACGACCTCTTTAGAAGTATAAAGAGTCTTATATATATGTATTCAACTCTCCATTCTACGCGTGGCCTCCTTTGGAGGAAAATAAGGTTCGTACTCTCGAGAGATCAATACTTGGACATTTTATTCCTAACTCTCTCTATCTACTCTTGTGAATCCCACCGCCTCAAGCATTTGTGCACCTCTATTGTTACTTCACTTAACATTGATTTGTGCTCACATCTCTCTAAGGCGAATGTCTTATTTAAGGATCGGAGTCTTCACGATAAATATTCACTAGTGCCTGTATTTTGTAACCATCTCTCTCTCTCTCCCCCTTTTTTGGTGCATATATGGTCGTAAATATCTATGATATTTTTTAAATTTTCAGCAAAATTTTGACTTTTCAAAGGTTTCAAATTATTTTTTGAGATAAAATTGTTTCTGTCAAATTATTGGGAAAATATTGCAATAAATATTGTTATTAGAAAAACTCAGTGCAATTTGTACAAAAATATCGGGAAATTTGGACGAAAGTTCAATGAAAAATTTGGTTAGAATATTAAGATAAAAAGAGTCAGTTATATACAAAGAGAAAGAGAGGAATGCCTAGAATGCTAACTTCTGATGAAGAGAATGTTTTCTCGAGTTTCCAATATATGAATTTGGGATCAAATTATGGCAGCTCTTCCAATGAGATTTCTTATGTTTATTATCCATATAATCACGAGCTTGGTATATATGATAGATATAGAATTTTCAGCTATCATCATCCAAGTATACTATCACCATCCCAGGCAAGCAAGTGAGAGAATACACAACTTTTTATTCATAAAAATACAGTGGGACAAGATCAACAAATATATATATATATATAGTATGTTCATAACTATATTTAATACTATTCAAATAACATGTCATGACACCAATATTAATTGACAGGATGACATCCTAAAACCTCACAGAACTTCTTTTTGATATTGAGATATGTAATATATAATATGTTTTTTCATAGAAAACGTGTGCATTTATAAGTCTTTTAATGTTGTGTTATCATACAAAATTAGAAATATTTTTTAAACAAAATTATGTATTTTCTCTTTTATTTTTCTTGATATCTTTATCAACATTAATAATATTTCTGAAATTTTCTCAAAATTGTAATATCGATATTTTCACTGATTTTAACATGCATGTCCACATAGAGTAAAGGTTCCAACTTACAATGTTTTTACAATGTAAAATTCAAATCTTGCAACACTCTTTGATTTTAAAAAATTCCGTCAACCACTCAAAATTTTCTAAAGAGCAAATCTGAAATATATAAATACGTATATCTATATATATATATGTATGTATGTATATTTGTACAGTAGCAAATCTCGTTATAGATGTGCATTTGTTTGGTTTCTTGAGACCATTTGAGCCGGCCAAAGTTATTGACCGATAAAGGTTGTGTAATTCTAGGAAAACGACAATTAAATACGAAATATTATTTATTACCTCTTACAGGTGACAGGGAATCCTATCCAAGTATCCCATTTTTTTTTTCTTATTAAAAAAAAAAAAAAAGCATCCCATATTTTTTTTAATACTAAATTTCCAAAATAATATTACATGTTCTTTTTCTTTTGTGTCCTTATAATAAAGAGACGCATTAAACAAAACAAAAATGATGTGATCTTCTCTCATTGTCCACTACTCCGTGTCCTGTCATTCTTCATGGAGAATATTTCCCAAACATTGGACCGTTTTGCATGGCTTTTCAATTACTCAACACTTTTATGAACGTTCTAGTATTTTTTTTTTTTTTTAAAAAAAAGCAAGAAGAAAAAGTTCCTTTGCATTTTTTTTTTCAAAAAAAGAATTTCAATGATAGAATCTTTTTTTTGTACTATTGATAAAAACTTTTATTTTAACTGATGTAATTTATAAATGGAATGATTCTTTCTTATATGCTATAAATTTTAAATTCGGATTCTACCAAAAAAAAAATTTTAAATTCGGATCCTTATAAATTAATCCGTTAAGGGCTTTAAAAATAAAAATTCAATACACACTTTTTTTTCCCTCCTAAACCTCCATCTCGACATGATGTTAAGCAGTGACATGACATAAGGTTAGTGGATTTTGAGGAGGATTCTTCAGATGCCTTTTTTATTCGTTTTAAATATATTTAGGAAAAAGGTCAGTGCTGGCATCACCCACAGGGGAACATAAGTGTAGCCACGTCACAGTTGATTTTCTTGGATTTGGCTTTAAATTTAGGATTATTTTAAAAAATAACCCTTCCTTCGTATACCCAATCTTAGTTAAGTCTCTAATTTTTTATTTTTTACATCACATTTCTTTTTTATTTTTTTTTATTGTTACGCAAATAATTCTTCTATTGGTATTTCATAAAAATTGAACACATTCTGGTCAGATAAACTACTGCTATAATTAAGAATAAAATGTTTCTAATGAATGTTTCTATTAAAACTCATGTGATTAGAACTTCTTCAATTTTCATCTAATTTTGACAGAAGACAGAGGGGTCGCCCATGTAATATTAGAAAAGCTAAAGGTAATATGATGTGTAAAATTAAAAGTCATAGGCCAACATAAGACAATATATAGTTTGGGGCCATTTTGTAAATACAACCCTCAAATTTATTTTTCTTTTTATCGCAGTGTTCGATAATAGGGATGAAAAATATAAAGAAATGAGAAGCAAAATAACTAGGTCAGAAAAATTTAAAAGAAAAAGTAATATTTTCTTTTATTTTTTTTTTTTGGTAAAAGAGTAAAGAAAATTTAATCTAATGTATTTTGTAATTATAGTCTTATATAAAAATAAAAGGATGAAAAAGAATTGAAGTCAAAATAGTTATTTTATATGACACTTTTTTGTCAAATTATCTCTCCATTTTTGTTTCCAAAGTTTGAATGATTAAAAAATCATAGATTTACAACTTTCTTGCTTTTCAATTTCCTCTCTTCCAAATAATCAAAATAAATTTTTTTCCTCCAACTTCTTTTCTCTCTCTTTTCCACTCCCCTAAAACATTGATAACCGATACATTTTAAGTTGTGAAGAAGTATTAGGACTATATTTTTAACCGTTAGATTTTAAGTATCAATAGTTTTATATACTCTTCATTTGTTATTGTTTTAATTAGATCCAACGTTTAAAAATACCAAATTAATTAGCAATAGGATATTTTTTTAAATGTTTCTTGTTCATGGTTAAGGTGTAAATAATATGTGTTAATAAACAAATTATATGAATCAAGAAGATTGGAACGTATTTTAATCGTTTGGATTAATTTTTAAAGGTCATATCAATAAATATTCTCGTAAAGATTTAACGTGTGCATTATAAAACTCATGTTTTCAATACCATTCAAAAATTAAATTAACAATTAAAACTGTAATTCCAAACATGATAAAAATGGATAGTTCCTATGATCATGATAATTAAAATGTTCTTATTATATATACTGTCAAAACTCAACTGTAAAATGTAAGTATATAAATCAATATGTATATATATATATATATATTCTTGTCCTTCTGGTTAGGAGGCATCCATGTACTTGCATAAAAAATCCCTTCCGTCATACTCCCCGTTGTCCCCCGTATTCAACCTCCCATCATTTCTATGCCACTCTTTACTCACCACCACACATAGGTTAGGTGTGACAATTATGCAACAATAATTTGGAGAGTATCCATATTCAATCGAATGAATTTAACAGCAGCAGCAGAAGAAGAAGAAAAAAAAAATCAATCGAACGAAGACAAGTTACGGGTCGTTCATATATAAGAAGCCCTATGACTCACTAATTATGAAAGATCCAAATTCATCCAGATTGGAATGAATTCTATTTTTCTAATTTGGTTGCACAAATTTCTCAAATATAGAGAGTTAGATAGATGTCTAAAACCATACAAACTATAATAGTGATATTCAAATAATTTCTATTCAGTTAAGGGAGGGGTTGAGGCCATGCCTACTTTTAAAATTTTCATAAATTGCATATATATATACTAGTAAAATTTTAATGCGTGTCCTCTTCTTGGCAAAAACAACATATTTATCGATACATATGCGTGTGTGTGTATGAATATCCCTATTTAATCTGATTTAAAAATTGGTTAAACAACACTATATTTACTTTCGAGAGAAATTCAAATTTTATAATATATTGATCCATCAAATTACAAGAAAATTATATTTAGAGAAGCAAAATAGGCTATGAAACCATTAAAAGAAGAGGAATGTACATAAAAAGCCTATCACGAGAAATCAAAGAAAAAGAAGAATAAAGGATAATAAAATGCCTAAACGATCAAGAAAACAAGAAGCCGTTGTGTGCAACTTTTGCAACTAAAAGCTCTATGATATTATTATTATTTTTTTTTTGATACCTTCATAATAAAACTTAAATCCTAGCGATCGATTTGAATATAATGATCGTCTTTCTTATTAGTTTTGTAATGATTGCTTTCTTATTTTGAAGAACTTTATTCATTTCTCATTAATATTGTTTAGTACATTCTATACTTAAAAAACACACGTCATTCTCAATCAAATAAGTGAATAGATAGTTTATATTTATTTATTTATAAATGTGTTGAGAAAGAACATTTTTTGTATCTCGTATTAATCTAAAATTTCATTTTAATTTGTTGTTATAAAAAAATACTATAAATTTTTTTTTTCATCTATTTCTTTATTTTTACAGGAAGTAAGGGGGTTTAAGATGTCCTTTTATGCATTACATGAATTTATTAAAACCATAAAGAGGATCATGCAAGGATCCTGATCTTAAACCTTCATCAACTAACAGAAGGTTTATAAAATCCGTCGAGAACATAATATATGCCAAAAATAGACTACAGTGTTCAATGCAGAAATCGAATATTTAACTAATGCTAATGAAGACTCCACATATAAGACCTTCTTAACATTATGCCATCACCATCGATGGTGTCTATTTTTTTTATTATTGCTCTAACATGCTTTGATCTTATGTATGCTTTGATCTTACGTGTAATTTGTTCGAGAGAGTTATGTGATACAAGTCAATATATATTTGCTTGTGTCTTTTTGTAATTGAAGTTTTCAAATCTTATGGTGGATGTGTAGAAGGGAGAGAGAGAGAGAGAGATGAACATGCATAAGATTATATTAAACATTATCATATTGTTATTATTTTTCCAACAAACGTGCCATCATTGTTAATTGACTTTGATCTTTCTTCATTAGAAAGAAGTCATGGATTTTTCAAATTTTATATCATTTCTATCATGTGCCGTTTTGGTACACAAGCAAGGAATATTTTGGAAGACTTTTTTTTTTTTTTTTTTGGTGGCTGAGTTTCAAAGTCATGCTTCTTTTTGTCCTCTTGCTTGGTTTTTCTTCTTTTTGTCATGCATATGTTCTCACTACTTTAGTTTGAGAGTTAAGGTTCTCATTCGTAATAATTAGTGTCTCCTAATCAAAATTTTGATTGTGATGCTCGTTGAAGATTTAATGCCAATACCTTACCAACTACATAGATATAATGACTACATATCGAGAGTGATTAAAAACACTCAAAATTAGTTGTATTACAAATAAGGTGTTAGGCACGTCTTCCAATATACTTTTGAGTAATTTCAAATTTTATTGTTGTTTAAAGCAATGCTAGGAAAATGCAAATTTTTTTATAAGAAAATTTAACAAATATTGTTAAAGATATAGTCAAGTTAGTCGGTTTATATTGTTTTAGTGATTGGAAATTCACAATTCCTTTCCATTCTTCTTAGTGCCATTTCTTTTTTGGACGATCAATTTCTCACTATCCATAAAAATTGTATAATCTTAACTTATGGATTAACTTTTTTATATTCTGATTTATGAGAGTCTGTGTTAATATTTTGTATCATGCAAATAACAATGCTCCTATTTACCAGTTAGAACTGCAATTTTTGTCAATAATATATATATATATATATAAGTTCTTATTATAGAAATCTCCTTGAGGAATTTCAAATTCGACTTTAAAATTATCAACATTGAGTTATTTTTTCTGATGATAAAATATTAGTACACCCGAAAAAAGTAGTTCTGTGAGCAGACAGAAGAAAATGTACACCCATAACTACAAGAGACATTATGATTTAAAATATATATATAAAAAAAAACACTACAAAGACATTCTCAACAAGGGGAAAAATATAGTAAATCTTATCATAAGAGACAACTGCACATCTGCATATGACAATATGCTTGTTTCTAAGCACAGTGTCTGATAAATTATAAATATACTTGAAAACCCTTTACTTGTAAGTCTAATTAACTCAGGAAAAAAAAAAAAAAAGAAAGAAAGAAAAGGACAACCTAGGTATCCATGTAACATTGCTTGAGTTCAATAATTTTACATTAAAATTTCCCATCTGGAATCCACAAAACTTGATTGACTAATCTCCAAAGTCAGTAAACCAAATAATCAGATAACTTCCCACGATGGTACAATTATACAACAAAGAAATGAAGAGCAAAGGAAAATTAAAAGGAGACTTTTTGTGGTAGGGTAATTTATTAATTGGTATCGTGTCTTATAACATTAGGTAAGATCATAATTATATAAATTATTGTTAAAAATTGGTGATAGGATTTATTTTAATATCTTAACTAGGGTTGTGCATTTAATATTTTTTTTTTCTTTTTGAGTGTGTGTGATTTCATGTTGTGAACTCTTTTATTTTTCTCATACTATAATTAGATTTTAGAGAATTCAAGACTTTAAGTAGGATTTACTTAACACTATTTCACTATATATATGAAATTATAGGCGATGGACTTTGAATAATGGAGGTACAATAATCATATATATGCATATATATCGAACTAGTTAAGTAGTTGATTTTTTTGTTACTGTTTATTTGCTATTTTGTTAATTTTTTTCTTTAAGAAAAATGGGAGAGTTGCTTACCAAAAAAAAAAAAAAAAAAAAACAATGGGAGGGTTTATCTTCTGTTTGGGTCTAATTTTATGAAGGTGCTAATTGAAAGCAGAAATGACAAGGGATGAATGCTCTAGTAGGAGTGGCAATCTGTGTTAGTAGTTGGTGCTCGTGTCAAAAACATCAATCCAAATACTATCCATTTATTAAACCTGTTAAAAAGGTTTAATTCAAATTCAATCCATCTATTAATCGTGTTAATCATTCCAACTCACATGATCCGTTTAAATTAATAATTTATATGTATTTTTCTATTTAATTAATTATATAAGCTTTTAAGTTTTATGATACATACTTAAGTTGTAAATGATATATTAATCGTGTCAATTTGTACAAATTTATATAAGGTAGGTTAATCCAAACAATACCTGTTTATTAATTATATTAATTGTGTCAATATCAAACCTATTTAAAGCAGATTTAAAATCTATTAACTTAAATTTTTCATCTTAATTTTTTTCTTTTTTAAAAAAATCAACAGAAATTGTAACTAATTTTTTGAAAATCGGTCAACTTTAATTTAAAATTTTCATCTTAAAACAGAGGCTTAGTGCTTGTTTGGTTCACAAGCTCAAACCATAATTTTCAAACTTTTTTTTTTATATTTTTCCCAAAAAAATTTTTAGCTTTTCTAAAAATTCAAAAAAATTTACTATTAAAATTTAAAAATTTCAACTCAAATTCGTGAACTCAAACTTGTGAACCAAACAAACCATTAATTTCTTATCGTGTTGTGTTAATGTCATCTTATGGTGTTGTGTTGTCTAAATTATCCACAGCTCAAAGACTCTCTATGTCCTTTTTAGCAAAACATACAGGCAAAAAAAAAAAAAAAAAAAAAAAAAAAAAAACTATCAATTTCAACGGAACGGACAATGTTGGCGTGGGTCCCCACCAGATTCAAAAAAATTCGATTTTTCATTTTTAGATTTTATCTTTTTGGGGCAAACCATTTGTTGAGTTCTGTTATCAAGTCAGGAAAGGAAAAATGATTATAAAAAGAAAAAATAAAAGAATAAAATAAAATAAAGAACACAAGTATTTGCATGCTCAAACAAACGGACACACCGCTATGTGGGCAAAGTGTCCTCTGTTTCCCAGAGACCTTGCTCTCTCTCTCTCTGTGAGTCTGTCCGTAACAGATCTCACCCTCTTCCTGTCTCTCTCTCCTCTTCATTAGTCTTGCAGATTCCCTTTCTCTCTCTAAACACTCCTTTTCTTTACTCTCCTTCTTACTCTGCTAAACTCTCTCTCTCCCTCTCTCCTCTTTCTCTCTCTAACTATTGGGGAGTGTATATATTGTATCGTTTTCTTTGGAAGTAAGCTCTTGGGAAGTGCATGTGAAGAAGGTTGGGGTGAGAGAGATCTGAGGCTGTTTGTAGTTTGTTGATCGAAACTGGTCATTTCTCTTTTTCTGATTTCAGGTGAATCCTGTGTTCTTTTCCTTGCTTTTTTTTTTTTTTTTTTTTTTTTTTTTTTTTTTTTTTTCTTTTCTTACTCTTCTCTGCCTTTTTGGATGTTAATACATCTATTTTTTTTTTCTATTTATTGTCTCATTTTTCTTAAATACCCTTTTACTTTTTAGGGTTCTAAAAGTGAAAAGCTTGGATTTTTGCTTGCTTCTGAGATTTCCAGACGATGGGTTTTTTTTCTTTTTTTTTTTTTGGTTTTCCATTTTTGTTGAGTATGTTCAAGCTCAGTGGATTTAAGTTAGTCGGGTGGTTCTTTTCTTTCTAAGGTATGTGGTTTTTGAAATACAACGATTGAAAGCTTACTTCTTTTCTGCGTAGATGTTATATCTGTTTGATTTAATGAGTTTTTAAGAAATTATTGCTTTATTTGTTATATGGTAAATTCTTTGACTGAGACCAAAAAAAAAAAAAATTTTTTTTTGAAGGGTTGTCTTGAGAATGAGAACAATCGCTCTTCTTTGTGGCGTTCTTCACTTGAAATGGGGTTTCATAGTGTAAAAATGCTTGCTTTTCTCGTAATTGATTGCTTGAGTTTAGGCTTTTAAGTTGAGTTCTGGAAGGAAAAAGAAAAAGGAAAAAGAAATAGAAAGATTTGTGGGGATGTAATTTTTGGGGAGTTGAGGGAATCTCTTGTTTTGTAATGCCATAACTTGGAAGATTTGGGAGGGGGGTTTTGCAATAAAAGATGCGATACGCCTCGATTTGTTTCCTTATTGCACAAGAGATTCAACTGTTGGATACATAAAAAAAGGTTATGATCATGACCAAGGCTGTTCGGGATAGAATTCTAAAGGAAGCCAATGGTGACATCAGTGATCATCTACGAAACCACATCCATTTGACAAACTGCATTCACTTGAAGAACCACATGCATAAGCAGAGCCCCATTTTGACCGACCGGTCGCTCATGAGGGACCTTATTGTCCTTCAGAGGTCGAGGTCTCTCAGGGACCCTTCCGCAAGCCCTCCCTCGTGGCATTCGCCTTCGATTCTCGATCTGCTTCCTAAGAAAGGCGAAAACGATCCCTCGGTTAGGGAGGGAAGAAGGTCGGTAGGTGTTGAACGTCGAAGGGAAAGTAGGAGGCTTTCGGGGAATTCTCCACCTTTAGCAAGTATTATGAAGTCAAAAGTTGCTCCTGGTGAGATTGCTGAGGGCAATGATGGGGTGGCGGCTATAAGTAGTAGCAGGAGTGGAGCTAGGGATGGTAGAAGAACTAGGAGAGAAGAGTCTAGTCGGAAGAGTAATAGGGTTGAGATATCGGGTAGCAATGAGGAGCGCCCACTACATCAAGATCGCGGCAAAGAGGCGTCTTTTGATGCTGTTTCGGGGAATTCTGTGTCTAAAAGTAGGAAGAGTAAACAAAAGGGGAAGCAACATGTTCAAGATGTTCCAATGAAGACCCTTTCGGAGCAGTTGGTTGATGTTCGTATGGATAGTGATGGTGTGGCTTCTTCAAACATCCATAGGCTTGGAAGGCAAAGTCGACATGAGAAGACTGCTGATGAACCAGAAGACGGCATACGGGGTTACTGTAGTGGATTGAATAGGGCAAAGAGACGGAAGTTTCGAGCTGCAAGAAGACGTCGAGCAGCTGCAGGTTCCAGAGATATCAATGTTCAGAATGAATTGTCTGTAGCTTCTAATTCTTTTGCTCAAGGTTCGGCGCACCCCAAGTATCACATGGGAGAAGGAGAGGAAGATTACGATGAGCAAAACGTCACAAAGGCTCCTAGAAATGGATGTGGTATTCCATGGAATTGGTCAAGAATTCATAATAGAGGCAAAACAATCCTTGACATGGCTGGAAGGAGTTTTTCCTGCGGTTTGTCTGATCCAAGATTAAAGAAAGGAGGTCCAACTGGCCGCGGGAGAGATATTGCTGAGATGCCTGTGGCATCTGAGAACTCGAGCTTGTCTTCTAAGTCTGATGCCGAGGCACTGCCCCTCCTAGTTGATGGATCGGGATCACAGGATAGCACCGAAAATGGTGGGTGGGTGCGTCGCTATTCCGGTGAACTTGGTATTTATGCTGATAATTTATTTAAGCATGATGTTGATTCTGACCTTGCTTCTGAAGCTAGATCAGGTGAGCAACGCAATTTGAGAGGGGCGCAACCGAAGTAGGCACCAAAACCTGACGCAAAAGTACATGCCAAGAACCTTCAGAGATCTGGTGGGACAGAATTTGGTGGCTCAGGCTCTTTCCAATGCTGTCATGAGAAAGAAAGTGGGATTGCTATATGTTTTTTACGGTCCGCATGGCACCGGGAAAACATCATGTGCTCGAATATTTGCTAGAGCTTTAAATTGCCAGTCTGTGGAACACCCTAAACCTTGTGGGTTTTGCAATTCTTGCATAGCCCATGATATGGGTAAGAGCAGAAACATTAGGGAAGTTGGCCCTGTAAGTAATTTCGACTTCGAGAGAATTATGGACCTACTTGACAATATGATTATTTCTCAGCTGCCATCACATTACAGAGTATTCATATTTGATGACTGTGACACGCTAACCCCCGAATGTTGGAGTGCCATATCGAAGGTTATTGATCGAGCACCTAGACGAGTGGTTTTTGTTCTCGTCTGTTCGACCCTTGATGTTTTGCCTCACATAATCATATCTAGGTGCCAAAAGTTTTTTTTCCCTAAGCTAAAGGATGCAGATATCATCTATACTTTGCAGTGGATTTCCACCAAAGAAGATTTAGAAATTGATAAGGATGCTCTTAAACTTATTGCATCACGATCGGATGGTTCATTAAGAGACGCTGAGATGACTCTCGAGCAACTGAGTTTGCTCGGTCAGAGAATCTCGGTCCCACTCGTTCAGGAACTGGTATGATGCTTCTTTCTTTGCAAGAATTGAACTGGGATTTTATTTCTTTGCCATTGCCGTTGTTTTCTTTAACACCTTTGGAAAGGTCATATACTGAAATGTCTTTGAGTCTTTTTTTTTTTTTTTTTTTTGTTTTTCCTCTCAGGTGGGGCTCATCTCTGATGAAAAATTGGTAGATCTTCTTGATTTAGCATTATCTGCAGATACGGTAAACACCGTGAAGAATTTGAGGGTCATAATGGAAACTGGTGTTGAGCCATTAGGCTTGATGTCACAACTTGCAACGATCATTACGGATATACTTGCCGGTAGTTATGATTACACAAGAGAAAGGCCTAGAAGAAAATTCTTTCGGCACCACCCATGTGAGTCCAAAAGTCCTACTGAGGATGCATATTGAACTAATCCATTTGTTTAATTTTTAAGGTCGATGTCGATATTGTTATCAGATTTTGAAGATCTTGCAATATCTGTGATGACAATGCTTATCCTTGATTTAGTTATTTGTTATCGGCTTAGTATTCTTGTTTAAATTAGTTAATTTTTGCACCTCTTGTTTCCTTTTGTCTAAAATCTCTGAGTTGAAATTATTTTCCTTGTAGTGTCAAAAGAAGATATGGAAAAACTGCGTCAGGCTCTCAAAACTTTATCTGAGGCTGAGAAACAGTTGAGGACTTCTAATGATAAGCTAACATGGTTAACAGCTGCATTGCTCCAACTTGCTCCTGATCAACAGTATATGTTGCCTAGTTCTTCTGCGGACACTAGTTTTAATCAAAGTCCGTTGGCCTTGAATAATGCGGGTGGAAGAAATGCAGCCAGGAAAGGTGGTGAGCAAGATCACATGACAAATGACGAGAGAGGTTTGCCATCAAACGCTAGACAAGCCGGAACATCTGATTTAGATAGGAAAAGACATACTGGTGCTTCTACGGCTCCCCAACAGATATCTGCGCATGGGAGGCAGGCTTCAGGGAAAAGCCGTAAAGGGATCAAAGAAATTTGGTTGGAGGTGCTTAACAATATACAATATGTAGGGATTAAAGAGTTCTTGTATCAAGAAGGAAAGTTGATCTCCGTCAGTTTTGGTGCAGGTATGCTTGCATGTGCCATTACCCTTATTCGTAGATAAACTTCATGTGCCCGTATGATATACATTTACATATGTTACCATCAAACGTATCTCGAAAGTTTTTCCTCAACTTAAAAAGGCGTGTTTTAAAGATTGTTATTTGTTTCTCTTACAGCTCCAACGGTGCAGCTAATGTTTAGTTCACATCTCACTAAATCTACTGCCGAGAAATTTAGAGCCCACATATTACAGGCATTTGAGTCAGTTCTAGGGTCCCCAGTGACGATTGAAATTAGATGCGAGTCGAAAAAAGACTCCAAAGCAGGGGTGCATGGGCCTCTGATGTTACCAGCTTCGAAGGATGGTCCGTCTCATTTTAGAGATACAAATGGAATCAGCAGTGAAGCTCAGTTCTTGCCCTCCAACACTCGCGAAACCGGTAAGAGTGAAATTGTGGAAATTGCAGCTTCTCCGAGGGAAACGAAGGGTGGTGAGTGCGTTGACAACCGTGAAGAATCTGGTAAACGAGGTTCAAAAGGTACATTGGGAGCAGAGGCAGCAGCCTCCCTTAAGAAATCGGCCACTGCGTCACTTCCGGAAAAGCGGAAACTTGGTGGACAGAATCAGTGTCAGAGCATTGTCAGGAGCAAAGTCTCTCTTGCACATGTAATTCAACAGGCCGAAGGGTGTTCGCAACGTAATGGATGGTCAAGACGCAAAGCAGTTTCTATCGCCGAAAAGCTTGAACAGGAGAATTTGTAAGTTTCAAGACACTACTATCCTTCGTCTTATTAGAGTGTCGTTAAAAATTTTCACTAACCTTAGAGTTTAACAAAATGTAACACTTTCCCTAAGATTGATTCTAGTTTGTTACTCGTCGCTATTTCCTTTAGTTTGATCTGGCGTTATTTCATGTACAGGAGACTAGAACCTCGATCAAGAAGTTTACTCTGCTGGAAGGCGTCTAGAGTAACTCGCCGAAAGGTAATGCATGACGACAACAAAAAACCGTCGTTCCACTGATACTCTTCTCTTTCGTTATCGTCGTAATGATATTAGCTTAGTCTGATGTTGCTCACAAAACATGTTGCATCTGCAGCTTTCACGTTTGAAAATTAGACCAAGAAAAGCACGCTCGCTGTTGAAGCTCGTCTCCTGCGGGAGGTGTCTATCAACCAAATCCCCAAGGTAAAACAAGAAAAAAAAAAAAAAAAAAATTTTGGATTAGCTTTGAAGGGTTTGTATTACCTCATCTGTATTACTTGTATTTAGTCATTCTCCTTCAGTTTACTAGGTTAAAATTTATCTGTGAAATCCAATTTATCGAATAAGGTACGTACGTATGGGTTACGTTGAAGAGAAAGTGTAGGGGACAGACAAGCTGATAGTATTCTAAAAAATTTCAATTATTTTTTTTTTATTACAAAGAAATATACAGATTGTTGTTAGGTCTGCATCATTTCAATCAAGCCGTTATTTAACCTCCTAAAAATCTTTTGCGGCTTTAACAAGTTGGTCCTTTGTTGTTGGCAAAAAGTACCATGTTGGAGAGGACATGTTTTGTACTTTCCAAGTATGGTTACCTTGATTTACTTCCAAATGCAAAGAAAAAGACCCAATACTATGGTTGGTTTAAGGTGGGGACTATCAAAAGTCACATTGTTGCTTCAAACACGCTTTAATGTTCACATTGGAAATGGCCAATTATATGTTTCTGGTCTCCAATTTTGTGATTTTCTTTGAAAAACAGCTCTGTTTCATACAGAGAGATGGGTTCTTTCTAGACAACAACTGGACAAAAATGTTGACAATGATAAAATTCCCAAGATGTTATGAAACTTTTAAATGTGGATGTGTTTACCAACTTTCAAAGGGTTAACTATAAAATTGTATAGTTAGTATTTTAAAAGTTGGTGAAGACATCCACGTTTAAAGTTTTATAACATAAGAGTACTTTTACAGTAGTATTTCTTATTTTTCAATACCGATGGAAAATAACTCCCATTTCATTAAATTTTTAATGGTATAATTTATGACTTATGAGTACATGTTAAAAATACATAGAATTGTTTTCAGCTATAGATTAGACCGTTGCAAAATTAATCCAATGTTTAAAATAATAGTTTGTATGGATGGTGTTTAATGAAATGTTGAAAAATTAATCGAGCGGTTAAAATAGTAGTTTGTATGGATGGTGTGAAATGAAAGTAGAAATTTTAAATTTTCTGCATGTTGACCAAGTCATTAGAAGTTATTTTCTGCTAATTGTCATTGGGAATTCTCTTGAAGAAAATGGTGTTTGTGGAAAGTTGAAAAACGAAGAGGCCCCAGATTTCCCAAAGGAAATTGTTGAACAACATTTGAGTCACCGACTGTGTTGACTCTAGCCAGTTGTCTAAAAAACAAAGCATCAATGAGAACTGGGCTTCAAGCCTTTAGATATCTTTTTTTCTCGATGACAAGAAGTTCAAAAGAGCACATTTAAAATATTTACGAAATTATTGAAATAAAATATTTTTATGAGGAAGTACCTTTTTTTTCATCAAAAGTAAATAAATTATTATCTAGTAAATTTGTTATTTACTTTAGATTTACTTCAATAATTTCGTAAGTATGTTGATTATTTATTTTAGTTTTGGTAAATTCTAGTTGCTATATATTCCCTTTTTGTTTTTAAAAAAAATTTCAAGAGTGGCCTGAGAAAATCTCCTCTTTTTTTTTTTTTTTTTTGAAGATTTCTGCAGAGGATTTTAAAAGTTAAAAAGGATTTTGTCTGCTTTACAAACAAACAGGATAGAAATCTAACCACAAATGAATTATGAAAAGAATTTAAAGATAAAATATATTGATATGCTACTAATCTTTATCTTTTTTTTTTTTTTTTGGTTGCTAGATATTAATATTTACAATTACCAGGAAATAATCTCAATTCTCAATCAGTCCCTTCACCCCCAGAACTACTAAAATACAAAAAATTCTAAAACAATATCAGTTATCCTATTCTCCTTTATCTTTCGTTTACAGTGCTTCATAGAGTTTAATTATTTCTTTTCTTTTTTTTTTCTTGATAAACAAGTTAGTTCATTTACCTATGTGGCTATTCAACTGTATCTGCTATAATATTGGTATGGAAAGGAGTTGCCATATTTAATGGTACTCCACAGTGCATAGCCGACAGAGGAAGTAAATTATTTGGCCTTTTTTCTTCGGGTTGTACTGCACCACATGTTTGTTTCCATTATTTTTCTTCTGTACCGCTTCTACGTTAGGTTGTTCTGATAATTACCGCAAACTATTGTTGTGCATGCTTTAATGATTGTCGTAATTATAAATAACTCATATAGTTATTGATTTGACAATGACTCAATATATATATATATATATATTTGTATATGATATCAAAACTAGTGCCATAAGTGAAATACTTTCTCTCTCTCTCTCTCTCTTTCCTGGAAATTTCTTCACCACTATTTATGAACTGTGTTGATTGTCATATAAAATCAAACTTAATAAAGCTATAGTAATGGTAGGTATTCTATATAACATAAAACTCCTCCCAAATATCTGCTATGTGGAGCCCGTTTGGGATTCTATCTCCTATTTTGCCATCTTAACTTAAAACTATCAAATTTATAACTTACTTTCTATCTATTTCATTTTCAAAACTCTATAATTTTCTTATTATAAGTCGAAATGAGATGATTCTTACGTCAAAATACTCATAACGACGAGATGAACGAAATAAGATTCATTTTGCATATTTTTTCGAACACATTTTAAAGTTTTATATTATTTTCTATATCATATATCATTTTCAATTCATATTTCAACCAAACACATAATTTCAAACAAATCTTTAAAATTCCGTCTCTGAAATTTCCCATAAATGGGCCCTTATTTTGATAAGTAAGATGATAACACTTAATTAAGCTCTTTCTCCCAAATATCTGCGTATTTTAATGCTTCAGTCAACAAGGTTAAAAAAAAAAAAAAAGCACACACACACACACACACAAGAAAACTAGAACACAAAATATCAAACACCAAACTGATACCAAACGTCTTGGGCTGCATGTGAAATTTTGAATCATGGTTGTTTTTTTGATTCGAACCCATCTTTGGTCCCCCAAAGCATCTGCAAATTCTCCACCAAAAAAAAAAAAAAAAAAAAAAAAAAAAAGAAAAGAAGAAGAAGAAGAAGAAAAACCCAAATATTTGACATTTTCAACGGTGCTGGTATGAAATCCTAGAATATGGAACTTTGCAAGTTCCTTTCATTAGCATCACACTCACATAGTAAAATAATACTTTAATTTTTGACTAATTGTTTTTTCATACGTCCATTTGACAAATATACATATACAAATGTATACATTTCATTCTTAGGCCCACGGTTTTCAAATTCCGTGGTCGGTGGGTAATAATCAGTTTGAATCAAGAAAATGATCAACTAGAGATTACAAGTAAACTAATATTTAATCATCTCTTTACGTTTGCAAAAAGCGACACTTTTTTCCATCCTTTTTTTCTTTTCCGGGATCGCAGAAAAATATATCTTTATAGAAATTAAGTACGTACCTTTCTTCTTTTTAATTTCTTTTCTCTTGGGTCTAAAACTATATAATAAAGTTGTGTGTGTGTGGAATAAGATATCTAAGGCAGTTCACAAGCAATGCAGTGGGAAAGCACTGGCTGCACTTCGTTGTCGATTCCCCTTCCATCCCATTTGTTCATTTACCTTTTTGAAAATTTGTCCCTTTTTTTTTTTTTTTTTTAATGATGGAGTTAGATACAAAATTACAGTCACGCTACGTCTGTATTCACATTTGTCTTCTTCGTCTTCTTTTTCTTTTTTTGCCATATTATAAACATGCTCACAGTTGGAGGGCACTCAATCAAAATCTCGTACCAGCCTTATGGTTAGCTCAATCCATAAAATAATAAGTTTTATTAATAAAATTACACTAATCATCATCAATAGTGTTACAATCAATACACGTAAGATAACAAATTAATTAATATTCAAGCAAAAAAAATTAATTAATAAATATTTGCAGCATACCAACATTTCTTGTTTAGATTCACAAATCACAAATTTTTTTTTTCCTTTTTCAATTGAAGAATAGACTTTCCAACCCTAGTGACTAGGAATTTACCCTATTTTCTTTATTAGTCCATTTATGTTATAACTAATAATAGCTATTAGCATTTTTTCCATTCATTAAGTGCAGTTACTATCAATATCCCGTATAGCAGTTTATGAATGACATTGTTCAATATACAGGAAGTTTTTTATTTTATTTATTATTTATTATTTTTTTTGCTAAATATAAACAGGAATTGTCATAACTGCTCATAGGTTAAGCAATGTCCATGTCAAGCCATAATTACTAATACATTAAAAGACGAAACATGTCATTTCAAATCACTAAGGACTAATAATTATTAAGATATTAGTTCATTAATCTTAAACGCTTCAATTTTAAACTCGATCATAATATACAAACCAGCAATATTTTAATTCCTCTTCTTAAATATGTACATATATACACACACCCTATACATATAAATTTGAAATCTAATTTCCAAAATTTATCAATATTTGTTTGCCGTATGGTGACAATTATAACGAGTTGGTGGCGCATCATCACATGCATGAAGATTGAAAGAAGCATCAGCAATTTGATTTTCTCAAATGTATGCTTGTTTTTCGGCCGGCAACTTAGGCCAATTACGTTATTTGTAACAGCTGGACAACTTCCTAAATCAAACAAAACTAAATATATAAAGTTTATAAATATAGAAAACCTCATGCTCAGGGTTTCTAACTTTGACTATATATGTGTATATATATATATATATATATATATATATACAAATATAGATGTATATATCAGGAAATTAATTTGTCACACAGCCTGCAGCATTACTGCTGATATGGCGCCGGTGTGAACCAATCTTTGACTTTGCAGCCTTAGATTTTGTCTACAAATGGCAGTATAGGGTGACTTTAGAACCGAAACCAAAATTTTAGTCTGACCCAAATTAGAATTTTCATTTTTTTTTTCTCTCTCTCTCAGTTTGATAGGAAATTCCACCTCTTGGTGAAATAAAAATGTTTATTTATTTTTTATTTATTTTGCATATGGTCAATTGATTTTTTTTTTTTTTTTTTCCTTTTTTGAATTAACTAGTACATAAGTTGGATTGGCTGTAGATTATGAGCGATGCCGTATGATTCTTATCCTAAGCAAAATAAATAAAATAAATAAAAAATAAATAAAAGAGAGCAGTTATTTGGGAATTAGGTGGGTTGAATTTTGAAAAAAGGCAACGATCTTTCCCCATTTACATTGAATATCAAGCATCTCTTTTGAAGAACGTGCATTGATATATTTTCTCAATGATAAACTATTGATTAATTACAGCAAACGACAAAAGGATAAGAGCAATTACGTGGCATATTGGATTGAATGGGGAATTAACTAGTTCTAAGTTAAATTTATGATAAAAATTATTACTTTTATTGTTACCGATTATTGTTAGATTAAATTTGTAATGATATTATTTGTGAGCAAAAAAAGTTTACATCATACAATATAAAATTACTCTTAATTATATATATTATATTGTTGAAAAATTAATCTAACAATGAAAATAATAATGATTTTAAAGCAAAATCATAGTTCTAATTTTTATCTAACATCTTAAGAATAATTATAAAACAATTGAACAAAAGAAACTTCTTTTAGAGCAAAGAGAGAGAGAGAGGAGAGAGGAAAAAGGAGTAATGGTTGGGAGTCAAAGAAAACAAATTAGTCAGATATGGTACCCCCAGAGTTTGAAAAGCCACTCTTAACAAAACTTTAATACAATTAAATGACTTCTCTAATAGCGTAACTGAAATTACTAATTTAAATATAAATAATGTATTGATTCAAAGCCTCTCTTAATTATAAAACTTTGTACAATTAAGTGGCTTCTCTTGTAACGTAATTTAAATTACAAATTTCAATTGACACTAATGATATCATCCAATTTATTATTATTATTTTTCCCCAAATATACGGATTTTGAAGTTACTGAAAAGCAACCACCGATTTGAGCCTTACGTGGCAACACTGTAGCCAAGAACTGGCCACGCACACGAGAATTAACCGGGTAGCGACCGCACTGGATCCAGCACATCAATAACGTGGCCGTCTTATCAACAACCTTAAACTATCTGTCGAATAGGGAACCGCCACGTCGATAATAATACGAGTGCGGAGCGGGTGATACAGTCCACGGTGACGTTGTCATTGTCGTTTTTTTCTTTTTTCTTTTTTACTTTTTTTTTTTTTTGTTTAATATTAATTTGGGAAACAGCTCAAACCACGATGGAGTGTTTTACTACGTACGTAGGGCCGTCCCTATCATTGACTTTTTTTTAACCGCCTCAGTCACGCGTTGACATCATTCTACGTGGCGTGATCGCAACGGACACGTGTTGGGATTCTTTCTCTCTCTCTCTCTTTTTTTAAATAATTAATGAAGTTAAATCGGTGTCGTTTTGCCTGCAATGTACTTCTGAGGGCAAAACGACCAGACAATACGACAAGTGGAGCCGTGTAGTTTTGGGACCTCTACAGCGCCAGCCTCTCCTCCCACGAGCCACTTACCACATGCAATTAAATTTCCAAATTTTTATCATGTCCTTATAATTAAAAGAAAATTCTCAATAAATATATATTCGAAAAAAAAATGTGTATATATATATATTTTTTTTGCTCAATATATATACGTATATGTTTAGTGGAATGATTTTCTTCATTAATCTCGTTCTTTTTGGTTTTTTTTTTTTATGTATTTTTTTTTCTTTGTTTGAAAGATTATGTTTGCCCTTGTTTTTATCTTGAAATTAAAATAAGAAATTAATCACAAAAACGACACTTCTAGATGTTGAATTTTATAAAAAGATGGAATAATTCACACAAGTAGAAGAAATGTATTACTAGTTGAAGTCATTGACCACAAAAAGGATCTAACGTGAAAGTAAAAATTTAATTATTTCAGAATACGACCCGATATATTAAAATAAAAAAACTCACATATCTATTACACATCAATTAATCTAGTAAAAAAAAAAAAATTTAATCCCAAAATTCCTCTTTCATCTAGCTAGAAATGTTTTGCTTTTGTATTAAATATGATATAGAGATGTAATGTAGTAATTCTCAACCAAAATGCAATAAATAAGCATGTAATTTCTTGTAATATGACATTGACGTTTTTCATTTTCCCTTGTGATTGCAAGATTAGTTTACAGTAAATTTATGTTTAATTTTTCTTTTATGATGCATAAGTTGGAATAATTTTTAAATCATCTATCACATATACAGGTTCAATTTTCTCACTTATCTAGCGCTCTTGAAAATTATATCTCTGCATATCATGTAGATAATAGACTTCTAGCTTTTATATTATCAGGTCAAAATGATTCTGTACAATTTCTTAATCTAACGTACAAGATAACAACTCATCTTAATAATTATAATAATAATAATGCAAGATCACAATATTATTCTTCATGCACCAAAATCACATCTAGATGAGAGAAAGAGAGAGAGTTGAGTACTTTCCAATTTTTCATATTCTTAGAGAACTTTTAAATAAAGTACTAGCTAGTTAGGATTTGAAGATTCTTTGATAAATTTACATTTTAACGAATTAAGGTGGTGCCTAAATCTCATTCTCCATTAACTTTTGCCTAATGGCGCAAATCTTTGTTTTAGCTAATTCTTTATAAGATAAACTTTTGCCTAATCTTAACAATATAACACTAAATTCTCTAATCATTAATTAATTATATATATATATATATAACACATTCTCTCATCATTTTTTTTTCTTTTAATAAGAAAAGAGATCAGTGAAGTCTTCACCCTCTTGTTCACTATTTATTTGACAAACTAGTGAAATCACACGGGACACATATCTTAAAATGAGGACGTAATAATTTAAAATATGATATTTAGACTGAATATACAAAAGACATACACGATCACTAAATGTTACCACCACCCGTGGTAACATGCCCTAGCCTTCCTAAATATTCCCAAACTCTCTGTTTTTTTTTTTTAAATTTATTTTTATAATAGTAAAATTCCATTCTCTTTAGTTCAAGAGTTTTAGGGGGGCGTTTAGTATATTGGTTTGAATTGAAATTTTTAACTCAACTACAAAATTTCTAAATCTGCATCTAACTATATCTCTCTTTCATTTAAAAAAAAAATCTCAAATCTTAAAAATTTTAACTTTCTTATTTCTAGTCGAAATAGAATGTTTTTTTTTAATCATACGCAATGACAAGAGAAATGAAATAATATCCATATTACATATTTTTTCCGAATATATATGAAAGTTTTACATTATTTTTTATATCACGGTTTATTTAAGTTCGTAATTCAATTCCAACTCTAATCATTATTTCAAACGGATCTTTTTCTTTTTTAAAGGAAAGGAAAAAATATTAATTAAACATCAATTTAATATTTAAGTTTAACTCAAACTAAATTATACTTTTTCATCTTAATATTTATTTTTTTAAATTAATAAAATTTATAATTAATTTTTAAAAAATTAATAAAATTTTAATTTAAAAATTTCAACTCCAATTAACTTATTAAGTGCTTGTTTGGTTTACAAGCTCAAACCATAATTTTTAAAACTTTTTTTATCTTTTTCTAAAAAAGTTTTTGTCTTTTTCTCAAAAAGTTTTTTATCTTTTCTAAAAATTCAAAAAAAATTTACTATTAAAACTTAAAAATTTCAACTCAAACTCATGAATTAAACGAATCAAAAATAATGCTTATTGATTGAAAGTCGACGATGATTATAATGTTGCGCGGCTGTATACGTGTAGCGTCCGCATTGGGTTTTAATAGCGTTCGCACGAAGAGCGGTTCAGAGTCGGCTAATCCCGACAAACAAAACTCCAAAACAGATAGATAAAATATGAGTACGTACTAATTAGGGAGGTCCTTTTGGTTGTT
Source organism: Ficus erecta (assembly GCA_008635985.1). Lineage (NCBI taxonomy): Eukaryota > Viridiplantae > Streptophyta > Magnoliopsida > Rosales > Moraceae > Ficus > Ficus erecta. Next base: position 302,102 of record BKCH01000120.1, on the reverse strand, counting down.
CGCTTTTTTTGGGTCAACTTGTGCGTAAGACCGTTCTTATTTTAATAGTCAAAGGAAAAGTAGGGGATTTTTTATTTTTTATTTTTTTGGGGGGCAGTTTGGACAATTACTTTTAAAACTCCCCAAGTCCCCTCTTAAATGGGTTTTACCAGTCCACCTTTAATTATATCCTATCATTTTTTCCACGCGCCTATAATAACGTCAAGTGGTCCCACCTTCTGCCCATCTTTATTTTTGTCAACCTTTGAATCAAATGCCATTGCCATTGCCTTTAGGGAGATAAATAAATAAATAAATAAATATAAAAGGTAATTCATTTAAATAATCCCCCAAACTCTTTAAAATATGATATTTTAATCATTATCTTTTTTTTTTTGTCATCTTAATCCTAAACTCTTTAAAAAAGTGACGGTTTGATCATTTTCATCCATATCCGTTAAATTTTTAACAGAATCTTACTGAAAATTTGAATTGATGTATTTTTATACTAAAATGACTAAATACCCCCATCCTCTCTTTCTCTCTATGTTTTCGCCCACCTCCTCCCCCCTTCTCTCTCTCTGTTTGCTTCCCCACCAACCCCAACTGGGTTGTCCCCCTACTCCCTCTCTTAGTTTCGTTGCCCCCCTCCTGCCGCCGCTTGCCCCCCAGCGACTGGGTCCCCCCCTTCCCGCCGCCGTTTGCCCCCCACCCTGCGACTTGGTCCCCCCCTCCTGCCTTCGTTCAACCGCTCCCCCCTGCCCCAAATTCACAATTTGAGTTTTTGGGCCCTTCCCCCCACCACAACACTGATGTCCCCCCCGTCCCTCTCTCCTTCTGCAACACTGATGTCCCCCCGTCCCTCTCTCCTTCCGATCTGGTCCCCCTGGGTCCCCCCCTTCCCGCCGCCGTTTGCCCCCCACCCTGCGACTTGGTCCCCCCCTCCTGCCTTCGTTCAACCGCTCCCCCCTGCCCCAAATTCACAATTTGAGTTTTTGGGCCCTTCCCCCCACCACAACACTGATGTCCCCCCGTCCCTCTCTCCTTCCGCAACACTGATGTCCCCCCGTCCCTCTCTCCTTCCGATCTGGTCCCCCCCCCCCCCCCCCCCCCCCAAATTCGTGATCTGGGTTTTAGGCCCCTCCTCCCACCGCGACGCCGATGCCCTCCTGCCCCTCTCTTCTTTCGATCTGGTTCCCTCCCCCCCCCGAATTGGGTTTTGAGAAAAGAAGAGAGAGAGAAATGAGAGAAAACTTTTTTTAATGATTTTTTAAATTTTTTTATTAAATTAATTACTGTTAAATTACTGAAATACCCTTATAAGTAAACAGATTTGAACGAAAAGGACTATAACGGCCAAAATATAAGAGTTTAGGGTCATCTCGGTAAAAAAAAAAAAAAACAGAAACCAAACCGTCACATTTGAAAGAATTCATGGACTATTTAAGCCAATTACTCTAAATATAATTAAAAAAAATATTAAGCAATCATAAGAAGGAGATAATTAACTCTTCAACCCATACTTTACCAAAAATAAAATAAAATAAAATAACACTCCTCGTAATGGCACACTCCTCCACATCCTGAATGGGTGAAAAATTATTATAACCTTCTTTATTAAATTCTAATATGAGAAAATGACCTTTTCTAAAGTAGACCCGATATATTAGTTAGTAAAATTGAATAAAAAGGCATTTCCTTTTATATTTCTTTTGCCTTTTGGGAAAATTCTTATATAGAAAAATGCAATGTAGGTTTCTACTGATAATAGATTATTATAATTTCATATATACTAATTATAGATGTAGTCTAACATTAATTTTATACTAAACTTTATTATAAAATGTACTAATTTGGGAGGCCCTTGATTAAAATAATTATTGACTAAAAAGTGATATGTTATTTATAAAACGCATTCTTTTTGTCAGTGTAATATTCAACTTAACCTTTTACTGACTTTTTGTTGTTAGACTTACATATTCACTACTAGCTGTTACAATTTCGGTTTTATCATTACTATCCCCAAAAAATTCTCTCTATCGTTAGGGTTTATACTGTTTATATTTTTTTTAGAGTCATTTTTTGGTTGGCTACTGGACTCCCGGCTTTAGAGAATATGCTTTTAGACTCTACGGTGATGGTTTTGATGGCGAGATGGCTTCTTGGTCGGAAGGAACACGTTTTGATCTCTTTGGTCATGTAGTTTGGCTTGTCACCAAATGTATTATTCATGGAGTTGGGGGTTTTTATCTTCTCCTATTTGTGATAGTTTTTTATTTGAAATAATGACGATGATGTTTTCGCCATGTAGATGTTGTATTTTTTCGTTATGTTTTTATTTCTATTTGTAATAATGGAGGTGGTCTTCCTACCCTCTCATATTGGATGTATGTCAAATCTGCTAGAGTTATTTCTATGCAATGTTGGTAGTGATCTTTTTACTATAGGTTTCTTGGTCTCAATCGATTGGAGTTTTCCATCGATTGTTGTGGTGTTGTTAAAAGAGCCATATGTGTACTCGATAATTGGTGTCTTTTCGATTTTCCGTTGTTGGAATCCAGTGCACGTTTTTTGTGTGCTTCATTAGAACTTACTGGTGGAACCAATCTGTAATTGAGATTAAGTTTCCTTGTATTTTGAGGTCATTTCAGTCATTGATGTTTGTATTTTCTTGATTTGGATTACAATTATCATTTTTCAAAAAAAAAAAAAAAGTTGTTACAATTTCTCTTCTTTTTTCTTTTTAGATAAATGATACAATTTCTCTTGTAATTACAAAAGCAATTAATCTCTCGGCTTTCACTCCCCCTAATGCTGTGAATAATAATAATAATAATAATAATAATAATAATAACTACTTGTTTCTCCAAAAATAATTATAAAAAAAAAAAAAAAAAAAAAAAAAACTAGAGACCCCACTCGAAAGCCAAAAAAAAAAAAAAAAAAAAAAACGGTGCAAATCTCTACTAGTTAAATTCTTTTAAAGTAAAAACTAAAATTAAATCAAGAAAAGTTGATCTTATATCGAGATATTGAAAAATATTGCAAGTTCATATAATTGTCTCCAAATCCCATATATATATATATATATATATATATATATATATTTTGATAACTCCATAGATACATACATATATATATATATATACACACTATGCGTACGGTAGGAGATCACATAATTTATTATATTATATACCGCCGGGTCTAAAAAGCAACTCCGTGGGCTCTTTAATAGAAGGCAATACGAAACGTACCCACAAGTCCAAGTCTAGGCCGTAATTCCAACCAAAATGTCTGTCCTTTTTGGTCAAAGCATAACAAAATTGTGTTCATATAACATTAGGGAAATTCTACAGGAACATCACTTCTCTAATAATTATGATATTGAGCTATCCAACACGTAGTTCATGTTGATCTAACAATTATTATAAAAACCGATATAATATTAACATCCAAAAAATTTCCTCACGATTTTTGTTCATATAATATACACAGTCTAATTTCCCTAAATTATAATTGTTTTTCTTCTAAAAGATCCCGAATCATGTTTGTATAAACATTTGAAATTTGATGACTAAATCCTAAATATTTAAATAAATAAATCTAAATTATGTATTTCTAAAAAAAAATCTAAACTATTTATATGATGTAAATTATTATTATTATTATTTTGAAGGAATGCTTTATAGTTTTTGCATAAAATTACAAAACGAAAGGAGGAAAAAAAAATTGGGTGAGTAACTAGTAGAGTGGGAGGAAGAAAGACGAAACGAACGGTCAGGAATCTGAATAAATTATCCGTCAAAGCCATTGAAGTCCTTTTCACGAAGGCTGCATCAAAATTCCTAGAGAGAGAAAGTTTTAGAGAGAGAAAGTTGTAGAGAGAGAGAGAGAAACTGAAAGGCAAAGGAAAAGTCTCCGAAATTCAGTCCTTCCTTTTTAGAGGACGCGGAATCGGCCAGAGATTAAATTCAATAAAAAAAAAATTTAACCTAAAAAAAAAAAAGAAAGGAAATTCAGGCTCACAAGTTTGGAGAATTTTTCATTCCTCTATATTTCTTTATTTCTTTTAATTTCTTCCCCTTTCCTTTGAAGATTCAAACATCGACCAAACAAACAAGAAGAAGAGAAATTGAAGAGTAAGACTGTTTCATAGTCTTCATTCTGTTTTCCTTTTCTGCATTTCTCCTTTGAATTTTTTTTTTTTTTTTTGAAAAAGTTTGTTTCTTGAAGATCTGTCTGGGGAGGTTAGGGATAAAGTTTGGGTGGGTAATCGGCGAAATCGGAGTTCATTTTGTTGGTTGAGAGAAAATTCTGATTTTGTTGTTTGGATAAAGGGAAAATCTTTTCTGTGGATTTTCGTTTTTCGGATTTTTGGATGGCTTCGGCGGCGATATTTTCCTCCTTGCGGCGGCGGAGGTCCCCTTCTCTAGAGGCGTTTTTGGCTCCGGTGGACCTTACCGACGTCGCTCTCGTGCAAACCCTAGCGTCGTTGACCGCCGAGCTCGTCTCGTCGTTCTCCGACGTCTCGTTTTTCTTTCAGAGGAAGAATTCCCGGTCGCTGGTGAGGAAAATGGAGGTTTTTCTTGTCCTGTTGGAGTATTTGAGGGATTCGGGTTTGTGCCTGCCATGGACGGCCGTGCTCTGCTTGAAAGAGCTTTACTTGCTCCTGTATCGCTCCAAAATACTCCTTGATTATTGCGCGCAGTCGAGTAAGTTGTGGCTTTTGCTTCAGAATCATTCGATTTCGGGCCATTTCCATGATTTGAACCAGGAAATTTCGACGCTTTTGGATGTTTTTCCGATGGCGGATGTCGAATTGGGCGAGGATGTTAGGGAGCAAATCGAGCTCTTGCGGCGGCAGTCGAGGAGGTCCCAGTTGTTTATCGATAAAGGCGATGAGGCGCTGAGGATTCAGTTCTTTTCTTTCCTTGATGAATTTGAGAATGGGAAGATTCCCGATTCGGCGGAGTTGCAGTTCTTTCTCGCCGAGCGATTGCGGATTCGGGATGCCAAGAGTTGTAGGAATGAAATTGAGTTTTTGGAGGAGCAGATTGTTAATCATGAGGGAGATATTGAGCCTACTGTTGGGGTGCTTAATGGTTTTGTGGCACTTACAAGATATTGCAGGTTTTTGCTTATTGGGTTTGAGGAGGATGAAGTAGAATTCGGAAGTGGGAGTCAGAAGAAGCCGAGGAAGGGGCTGATTTCGCAAGAAATTGCGGATACCTTTATAACGATCCCGAAAGACTTTTGTTGCCCGATATCATTGGATTTAATGAGAGACCCGGTGATCATCTCTACAGGGCAGACTTATGAACGGAGTGCGATTTCCAGGTGGATGGAAGAAGGGCACTGCACTTGCCCGAAGACAGGGCAGATGCTCATCAACACCCGTCTTGTTCTGAATCGAGCTTTGAGGAATTTGATTATGCAGTGGTGCAATGCTCATGGAATTCCATATGACCCGCCAGAGTGTTCAGATGCGTCTGCAGAAATCTTTGCCGCAGCTTCCCCCACTAAGGCTGCTCTCGAAGCTAACAGAGCAACGGCAGCGCTTCTAATTCACCAGCTTGCAAACGGATCACAGGTTGCGAAGACTGTAGCTGCTCGAGAGATACGCTTGTTGGCAAAAACAGGACGGGAAAACCGCGCATTCATTGCAGAAGCTGGGGCAATTCCATATCTACGAACAATACTCTCGTCTCTGAACCCAGTTGCACAGGAGAATTCTGTAACTGCAATGCTCAACCTTTCGATCTATGACAAAAACAAAAGCCGAATTATGGATGAAGAAGGGTGCTTAGAGTCGATTGTTGAGGTTCTCAGGTTTGGGCACACGACAGAGGCTAGGGAAAATGCTGCGGCAACCTTGTTTAGCCTCTCAGCAGTTCACGACTACAAGAAGAGAATAGCAGACGAGCAAGGGGCAGTCGAAGCCTTGGCAGGTTTACTACGAGAAGGCACTCCAAGAGGAAAGAAGGATGCTGTTACAGCTTTGTTTAATCTGTCAACACATACAGATAACTGCTCGAGAATGATAGAGGCAAGGGCAGTGACAGCACTCGTAAGTGCATTGGGAAATGAAGGCGTTGCGGAAGAAGCAGCTGGTGCATTGGCCTTGATTGTAAGGCAGCCAATTGGGGCTGAAGCCGTTGGGAAAGAAGAAATGGCAGTTGCAGGCTTGATCGGGATGATGCGTTGTGGAACACCAAAGGGAAAAGAGAATGCAGTTGCAGCATTGCTAGAGTTATGCCGGAGTGGCGGGGCAGCCACAAAAGAGAAGGTAGTTAAGGCACCATCACTGGCTGGTTTGCTTCAGACTTTGTTGTTTACCGGTACAAAGCGGGCGAGAAGAAAGGCAGCATCTCTTGCCAGAGAGTTCCAGAGGTGCGAGAATGCAATCATGCATTTTGGCGGTCTCGGTGTAGGATACGCTTTCGCAGGCAATTCAGCCGCAACAAGGGATTCGGGTTTCGCAAGCGACGTCTCGGTGCCAATGTCCCTTTCAGTGCCCGTTTTGTAATGGTAAACATCCACCCCACATGTTGTATTCCATGCCTAAATATGTTCCCATTTTTGCTGGATATATTTAAAAAAAGAAAAAAAAAATTCTTTCATTGATATTCTAAGGTCATAAAGAAAGTTATAGGAATACCATATAAAATGTGCTTTCAAGCCAATGTTTCTGTACTGTTGAGCAATTGGATTTCAGTTTATATACTTGTACACCATCCAATGATTTAGAAACCCAGAATTAAGCGTCACACAAATATGTTAAAAGATCAATATGGCTGGTGAGAAAGTGCATTTTCACTAGGTTGTTCTCAACTTGGTTGCTTTGTTTTATGAACGTAAGGGCTCCAAGTGAAGAACTTTGTAATAATAAGGGTATTCACTTAATTGATTCAATGATAATTTAGATCCTGTACTATTGGTTTACATGAACTCATGATATGATTTGGCTTTGAAATGGTGGCTGCTTATTAAAAGACCCCTTGAATAATGATACCATGCAATATTGGATCTGGCTCGTATGTCCTCTTTTTTGTGTTCCCTTTTGTGTCGCTCTAATAATATCACAATACGTTAATAAATTGATGTTACATTTTAATTGACTGTGTCATGATATTAGTAGACGTTTACGGAAGGAGATAGAAATAGGGGGACACAGGAGTTGAATCCCCGTATGAGCAAACTCGAATGCACCAGACACTTTGTTGATTCAAGTTTCAAATGTGTTCAATTATGGTTTTTGGAAATAATCAAACGTGAAAAACACTTCAATAGTGTAGTAGTCAGGAGAGCAGATTCTTCTTTACTCGTGCTTGGAAATTAGCAGAACTTCATGATCTTTGAAAATTATGGGAACACGACTTTTGTTGTTGGACTAAAGACTTTCTTTATTCGAGATTCAAACGTGAGTTAACAAGGTATTACGGTAATGTGAACCTTATGAAGACAAAACTACCGGTGGAATATGACAAGTTGTGATGCAACGTTTGCCCAAAATTTTCTTCTTTCATTTAGTTGGCTTTGAATTTCAAGTCTCAAAAAGTCGTGTCAAAATGCCATCAAATCAGTTTGTTTCATCACATCCCATCCCATCCCATCCCATCCCATCAGTCGAGCACCATCAAAAATACGTAGTTACCGAACAATTGCTAGTGTTGTGACTGTTCAATCTCAGTTGTGCTTGACGATGATGAATACGAATCCCGTTGCAGTGATATGTTGCCGCCGCATTGTCGGGCATGCAATGCATTGAAAGCCTTTCTTCTTTTTTTGCTATTTGAGAAGGGAAGGGAAGGGAAGGGAGACCCACTAGAGGCAAAATCTTTCTTGTAATCGAGAGCATCAATAATAGAAATAATCAAGAGCGCCAGTAATGGAAATAATAAGGGCGTGATGGTGGGACACGCCCTTTCCTTTCACCAGCATCATATTGAATGGAAGGTACTGCAAGTTGATGGACAAACCGTTCAGTGGAATTGGAGTTCTTGTCTGATGCAATAAATCCCATGAACAGTGATTTAACTGTTAGTTGCTGTTGAGCTTCCTTTTTTTTTTGTTGGGGGGGGGGGGGGGGAGAGGGGAGGCGGTTGGGGGTTGGGGAGGTGGGGAGAAGTTGGAGGATAGATGAAGAGCTCTGTTAATGATAATAACATCACAACCATCATTCTTTATATCTTTGGTAGCCTTTCTTCTTTTCTTTTTTTCTTTATTATAATTATATTAAATAAATAAATAAATGACGGTATAAGAGGGGGGAAAATTAAAAATAATAATAATAATAAAACAAGACAAAAAATGAGAGGAAAGAAACTATGAAAGTAGCTCAGCTTGATTTTTTCTTGGGTCCCCAAGGTCTTGTTATGAAGGAACAACCTTGGAAAACTGAAGTTCTACAGTTGATTCTCTTTTGGGCATAAGAAATAAACGAACATGCAGAGGTCTTCTTCTGAAACAATTAAAATTGAAAGAAATGTTAATAAGAACCACTTGTAGACCCTCGAGTGTGGTGGTTAGTGGTAATGAATTATCATGGTGGATTAGTGATCAAAAGTTTTAAGTGCTGAGTAGCCTTTTTGGGAGTCTTAAATATGAAGGCTGGTTTTCTATCCATCTAATACTCGATGAAAAGTGTCATTGAATATTGTTGAGATGACGCATTTCTCGTCGAGAAATAGGATCTGCCAGCAAGGTTATTAGTGAACACCACTTGCAGATGTTGTAAGGTGACATTTTTGTGGTTCTTGATTTGTTTTGTCAGGTGGGGCTCATATGGGTCCATGCAAATTAAAAAAAAAATAAAAAAAATTTATGGTTTGTCTGATCAGTGTTCAGTAAAGTTTTCTGTTTTATATGGTTGTTCATGTCCATCAAATATAGTATTTTGCAACAAAGGCTAGTTTTTGGCCTTCGAATTAGATAGGTCATAACTAAGATTGACACAAACACTGCCTCTTACTATGTATTGTATAATTTGTATTAGCAAAGGACCAAGGAGTAAACCATTGGGTAATATTTATATATACATATATATATATATGGTGGGCTCTTGAATACACCACTGGCGGACTACGGCAGCTAAATGGCTTGTAGTTTGGTCAGTGAAGAGCCTGAGAAGTCGTCAGTTTTATGAAGGAAGAAGCAGTCGGTGTCAATGAAAGAAAAGTAAAAAAAAATAACATACTTTGTCAGTCCAAGAAAAATGAGCTTCCGTCTGGATCGCTGATTGGAGTTAAAATTTTTAAGTTGGAGTTTATTGATTTTTAAAAAACTAGTTATAATTTTTGTTGACTTTTCAGAAAAAGATAAAAAACTAGCAAAAAAAACTATAGTTTAGTTGGAGATAAAATGAAACACCAAACAATCCCTAAAATAAGAAGATTTAGGATGTGAATGGTAATTTCGCACACGGTTGGAAGAGTGGATATGGCAGTGTGAAAAGAGATTTGAGTGGTTGTATATTGTAACAAAGGTGGAATGTTTTGTATAAAATTATGAGAAATATTGTCACAATCGGATTAGCAAAAGAAAAAAACCGGTTTTGGAGTTTTATTTTTGGGACCGGTGGGAGGGAGAAGGGATTATTAGTAGCATATGAACTCTGTAAACGCCTATAAAATGTGTACAACATTATTTGAAAAATGAGATTGAATATTGTAGGGATGTGATATCTATGTGCAAGCATAAGCAAATTGGAGAATGTATAGAAGGCAGTGGATCATTATATATGGATAATATACACATGGTTTGTAAGGTTTTAAATGCTTTTAATATTTCATTTTTATAACAAAATGTAACCAAAAAAAAAAAAAAGGAAGAGAAAAGAAACAAGTGCTTTCGTTGAATGTAGAAATCTGCATGTGAAGTGGGTAATATGTTTAGATCGGATCTGCTTGAGTTAGGAAATAAATAATTTTGCGACAGTAATCCAAATTAAAGATAGAATAGATGTGGTAAGAAATAGATAAGTCAAATTAATGTGAACAATATTATGAGCAAAAAAAGAAAGGTGAAAAATTGTCATGACCCACGAAATCGGAGAGTGTGACGAGAATGGATTAATTAAAGAAAATCTCATGATTAACGTTAATCATGAAACTTTATATTATTTTTTCTGAAAATATATTCTAACTCGGATTTGATTCAAAATTATACATGTAAAGTGGATTTCAAGCAAAACCAGACATAATTTGTGTACTAATTAATATAAAAAGTCAAGCCTTGCACCACACATTCTTACCCACCAACTCTTCCACGTCTTACTTTCTCTGTAATTTTTTCCAAAGGCTAAAACAGAGACTCAGTTTTCTCTCTCGCACAATCTCTCCGTGTCTTTCTTTTTCAGAAGCCCAAAATGACTCAAGAAAAACCTCTCTATCTCTCACTCTCTCTCTCTCTCTCTCCTTCTCCCACTCACGTCCTTTCTCTCTGTTTCTTTTTCTCAGCAAAACAAAAAAATGAATATTTGGGAATAATGGGAAATTTTAAAAAAAATGAAACAACTAATACTTTATTTGACATATTAATTTAACTCCAACTAAACTGTTTTTTTTTTTACTGAATTTTTATTTTTTTTATAAAAAATTAACAAAAATTATAACTAGTTTTTAAAAAATCAACCAACTCTAATTTGAAAATTTTAACTCAAATTAACGATCCTTACGGACACTAAAATTCTACATCTTTGCATAATAAATATATGTTTTTGAATCTTTGGTGGTTGAGAGTTCGTATAATATTACTAGTTTGTACCATATAGAAAGTGACAGATACCAGAAAAATGAAAACAAGCATTGAAATCGTATTAAAAGGAAAGGCAGAGGAATGAAAATTCGCTAATTTCCCATTTCCCTTTTTTTTTTTTTTTTTTTTTTTTTTTTTTGGTTTCCAAAAAACAAAATTTGTTGTTGTTGTTGTTGTGTGTGTGTGTGTGTGTTTTTTTTTATTTTTTATTTTTAACTATTTGGATTAATCAGATAGTAAAAATGAAGATGGAGTCAGAAAATTTTTCAGTACTAAACATTACGAAAATAATATATAAGAGATCAATTTTACTTGAGGAGAATTTAATATTTAGTTTTATCTTACGTTTGGTTCGTCGGTTAGAGATGAAATTTTTGAGTTGAAATTGGTTGAATTTTTAAAAAATAGTTATAATTTTGTTGATTTTTCAGAAAAAAAAATAAAAATTGAGATAAAAAATTATAGTTTAGTTGGAGTTAAACTTCAATACCAAACAAAACCTTAGTGCTTGTTTGGAACACCAGTCTAAACGGTGTTTTCCTAGTTCATTCTCAGCTGATGGTGTTTGGCAATTTAGTGCAGCTTCAACATGAGTTTGAACTGTTATACAGTAACCCCAACTGGGTTTACTGTTCATCGAGCATCTTCCCTGCCCTTCTGTCTCGCCCGTGCCCGAATCTCTCGCCTCCACTCCGGCGCCCATGGGTCCTGTTTGGAAAAATTCTGAAAACTGTTGTAGAGATGAAGGTGGGTTTCCATTTACATCCACTCATCTGCATCTTTACGAAAAATCTCAAAGAAAAATAGGAAATGGGTTTTCAGACATTTTGCAAATCTGGCAAAAAAATCCGGTTTGCATCTGGTTGCCGGTGGTTGCGAGGGCCAACATCGAGAGATCTCGTAGGCCTCTGTCGCTGCTCCGCTAGCCAGCGCAAGCGCGAGCCACCAACCGTCCGTATCAAAGCTCAACGGCCTCCGTCGTTTCTCTGCTACCCAGTTCGAGTCACCCAACGCCCAGATCGGGAGATCGTCAGCCTTTTGTCGCTGCTTTGCTACCCAGTGCGAGCAATCCACCGCCTACATCGTAGCTCGCCGTGGGTCACACACAAAGCACAGATTGGTCAGATTCCCTCACGCCTCGGTCGGAATCCCTCGAGGCCTTCATCGCGACTCCGTTGGCGAGTTTGGGAAGGCAAGGTGGTGGTGGCGTGGTCGGTGGAGCGGGCTGCCGGATTTTCTTTTTTCTTCTCCCATGGGAGTTTTTTTTTTTTTTTTTTTCTTTTATTATAATGTTTTTGAAACATTTTGTAAATTATTGAAATTCAAAATAATGATTAATCATGTATAATAAGACTTAGCCTCCATTTGGTGTTACAGTTGGAGTTGAAATTTTAAGTTGGAATTGGTTGACTTTTTAAAAACTAGTTATAATTTTTGTTGACTTTTTAGAAAAAAAAAACAAAACTGAGATAAAATATTTAAGTTTGAGTTGGTTTACCAAACGTAATCTTAAAATTATCTGGTGTATCAATTCAATCTGAACCATCAAAATCATTCTAACGGTCAGAAATTTTTATTATATTGATAGGATAAAATATGCTTATCCTATTGTAGAACTCCCCTATTATTAAACTTTTAAGTCCAAAAATAGCTTCCGGAAAAATTTGTTAAACTCATTTTTTGAACATCTAAACAGGGCCCTTGTTTTTTTTTTTTTTTTTTAACTTTTATCTCAAACTTTTTTACATCCAAACACTCAACTCAAACTCAACTTTTCAACTCAAACTTTTTCCCAAACACAAAACTTTTAAACTCAACTTAACTTAACTCAAACTCAACTTCAAAATATCAACTCAAGCTTGCGAACCAAACGGACCCTTAGTTATTGAATAAAGGCGTAACTCTATTTTTTATAATAAATAGGAGCACATACTATCAGGAGAAACTATTTTTTAACTATTGAATTAATTTTTTAACGATATGATCCAAGAAGATCCACTTTAAAACTTTACAGCACACGACGCAAAACTGTTCTAATCATAAATTAGACCATTAAAAATTTAATCCGACGGTTAAACATGACTTTCTACCTGTATTATAAAATAGGAGATTCTAATTCCCAGAAACAAAGGAGTTTGAAAATTATAAAATCTTGTCGTGACAGAAAGTGCTAGCTTGGGAAAGCTGCTTAGAGACAGAATTTTAGTTCAAGAATGTTTAGCAAGGAAGGTCACTTTGTCTTGTCATTTGGGTGATTCCTCTTTCCTAGTCAATATTTGAATTCTATTTTTAGGGTTTTTTTTTTCTTTTTTTGCCTTAAAGAATTCAATTTATAAGTTGGTTCTTTGAGTTTCTTAGATTTGTAGAACCTTAGCATTATCATGTTAATCACTTTTTTTAAGTTAAAAGATTCTCAGATTCCTGTGCTGGCCTTGTGGTTGTATTATAATCAAGATGTTCTTTTAAGTGTTGGTTTAAAACTAAAAGAGAGGGAAAAATTTGGGACTTCCTTTTCTTAAATATTAAAGCAACTTGAAAAGTTCTAACATTCTTTTTTTTTTTTTTTTTTTGAATTAAAAAAGGAAAAATTATTCTGGTGTTTTGTAGCCAAATGTCGTCGAATTTTAAGATGCTCAAATCCCATCTCCGAAAATTCTCCAAGTTTTTTAAAACAGAACCTAGTAAACAACCTTTTCCACAATTTTATTGGTCCAAGCATCTTTTTTTTTTCTTTTTTTTTTCCTCCTCCTTTTGCAGCAGCAAAAGTCAGAGTGCTTAAATAATAAATAGACAGTACAGTAGAAATTCAACAAATTATTTAAGTGAAGAAAATAAGTACACATTTTTTGTTTTCTATTTTGGATATTCAAGTAATATGCCAGATAAATTCTACCAAAAGTAGATTCTATTCTGTCATGAGCTGGGACGGAAATGCAGTTTAAATTAGGAATTCTCAATGATCTTCCAACCTGATCAAGCAAAAGTAATGGTCAGAAATTAATCAAACAACATATCTAATCCCCATTCTCAACATTTACTTGACACGAAAGATGTCGGTTATTTACACACATTTTGCGATAATATTTTCTCTCACAAAATTTATTTTAAAAAAAATTGAAACTTTTGGTTCAAACCTACGAACCAAATACCACATGAATTAGAAGATTAACGGATGCTAATCAGATAAGTTTTAAAAGCCTAAAACATGTTTTTCTTTAGATACTAAACAAAATATTTGGCTTGTGAACGCTTTTACTCTCATTGGTTCCTTAGTCTGATATCACCGAACCAAGCCAAAATCATATGTTTCTTGAGATTTATAAGTATATTTATATTGTTATCATGGTGATAAAAAGTTAGTGCTGTGTTTATGTAAATTGGCCACTATCAAGAGAAATAAAATTAGAGCTATAACAACTGGTATGACTAATTCTAGACTTGAAATTTTCAAGAACAGTGAAACGAGAGAAGAAACAAAACTAGGTAATTGTTGCTTTAAAGTAAACCAAGCAATAAGATGGGCAAACAATTTGCTAAACTTTCAAGAATGATCCAAGAAAAAAAAAAAAGGAAAAAAAAAATGCTAATCTCTGTAATTAAAAGGTACAATAATAAGGTCTTCAAAATTTATGTACAAGGATGTCAAAGTCGGTAATTGTCCACTCAGCAACTTGATTTGGGTGTTTAAAAATCTCAGTTCCCAAATTTATAGAAGTCCATCTTCTTTTAGCCGGCAGACTTCCTGGATTCTGCAAGATCAAAAGGTATTAATCCCTAACTTCAATATTGAATAAAAAGTTCCTTCAAAAAAAAAAAAAAAAAAAAAAAAAACCTAAATGTAACTTGTAACTACTCAACCAATTAAAAGTTATCACCTAAAAATTAAAATTAAAGAGGGAGTAAAAAAAAAAAATCAAACCTGATAAAAATAAAGTGCTTGAGACAACCTCCCAACATCGAGTTCCCAAGTTCTTGGATCCCCAATCCAACCCTCTCCTTGTCTTGTGGGATAACCATAATCACCCCCAAACAGGGTGAGGCAGAATCTGGAGAATCTCCTGCGGCTGAGGATTGCTGTACGGATCACACAGGCTATAAGGCTCCTCAAGGTGCTGTGCGTTCCCCGGGGAGCAATAAATGTGGTAGGCAGAGTAAGGAAATCGAGAGGTGTCGTTCCGGTGGACGACGGTGCCATTGGGGAAGGTGTGGAGTGGCGGGCAGAGGCCAAGGTTGTCGGGGCGGCACCAGGACGCCATGTTGGGATTGATGATCATCTCGCTGTATCGGGTGACATCGGAGGTCACGTCACCGTCGCAAGGCCTGCCGTCGTTCTTCCAGCAGCTGCCGATGTCGGTCAGGTAGAATTGGCTGTTGGGACCCCCGCCTTGGATCACGTTGAGGGTTAATCTTACTTTAAAGTTTGGTGATTCTGGAATCTGCATGCATGCATGCACCAGGTAATTGATTTATGAATGTGCATGTACTAAGTAACCAACATTAGTTTCTACGTAATATTATCTTTATAAATAATAGGAATAGAAGATGAGATGACACTAATAATTCTCGAGGAAAAAAAAAAAAAAAAAAGGAATGAGCTGCAATTGTTCACAATTCCACATGCAAGTCAAAAGTTTTTATGCACAAAAAAGTAATATAGTAGTGAGAATAACAATCAATTTTGAAACTAAAAAAAAAAAAAAAAAACTACTAATTGAAACTCCAAAACATGTCAAATAATTGACTAACACGATAGGTAAATCTGTTGTGGTCGATATTATATATTGTATATATCGTTTTATATGTGTTGCATAAATTGGGTTAGGAAGCTGAATAAGAGAGAAACAAATTCTAATTAGATTAACTACTTTAATCTTCATCAGATGGGAACCAAACTGTTTCACGATGTTCTAAACCCAACTCATCACATTCCACTTGAATCGGCCAACAACCAAACCCTTGGGACCTTCTTCAACCCCTGGATGTGTCCCGGGGGATGTAATGAAATTATATATATTTAATACTAATTTGACAATATCTAAGAATTAAACTAATAGATCATGAAAATTAGAACCGTTAAAGTCGAATAATGGAAAAAGTGTATTCATCTTTTTATAAAACTCAAATTCAAGTCACCAAATTTGAAACCAAGGGAAAGTACGGATCAAAAACTTCACTTGCAAGGAAAATGTTAAAAAGTCCCACTCAAACATTCTAACAAACTCAATATCTAGCCATCATTTTCCAAGCTCCACCGAACAAATTAACAATTTAGTTCACTTCTAATCAACAAATACATAACCTAATGAAAAAGTAGGGTCCCAATTTTTATCTCAATTTTATTAAACTAAATTCAGTGATGATAAATTTCATATTTTCATCCCTATATAGGTAGCTTTTTAATATTAAATTATGCGATAACTTACAATTTTGGACATCCCTCTTGTGGGGTAATGGTATCCACCAGAAAACCCCTGAGTGGCATCAGATCTCAAGTAAAGCATCAACCAAGGATACTTGAATGAAGTCCTCAGAACGTGATGAAAAACCCAACTTCCCTTCCCAATCTCCTTCTCCCATGTCACGGAATGATACGAAATATTATCGCTAACATTAAGCGCTAATCCGCCGCTTAAATCATAATTAACATCCGAATCCCATGACCCGAAAAACCTCCCCTTAAGAGTAGTCCTGTTAGGACCCTCCAATTTGGTATAGTCATGGAAAATAGACGGCTGGTTCATGCACCCCTGTCCAAAGCAGGGGAAGCCATTGTCGGGTCCAAAAGGTCCCACTTTGACGCCGTTTTTGGGGCACTTGGCTGCAAAAGTGTCCATGTTCCCGCTCTTGAGCATAATCATCCAGAACTGCCATGGATTCGGAGAGTCTTCAACTTGGCATTTGAAGCCTAAATAGAGTTCTTTTTCCGCAGCGTAAAGGTCCGCGTTGAATAGGGCGTCCGATGAGAGTCCTAGAAAAGGCTCTCCTGTCCTCAACTTGTTTTCCTCCGGCGTGACTCTGTGGACTAACAAGTAAGGAATCGTGTCGCAAAGCGAACAATTGGTTTCTGTGAAATGTGAAACAAATTACGCGTTAAGGCCAATTTAACTCGCACACATTTTTTTTTCTTCTTATGATTATGTGAATGTGTAGTTTTATGCATATGAAACAAACAAAAATTCTAACAGCAAATGGATTTTCAAGACAAATAACGTAAATGTGAAAGAAAAAAATAGTAGTAAATTTATATATGATTACGATAGAGTTCAAAACTGTATAATAATATTTATGAATGGAGTTCATTTCTTATCATGAAGAGCTAAAGGGAATGCTAAAAAAGCGAAAATGGACGAAGAGAACTCTTTGCCATGCCACGATTCGAAGAAATATTGAAACAGAATTTGAACGAAACAGAAACAAAAGTAATGGAATTATTAGTTAAGAAACCATGAACCTTTTGAAAGTGAAGATGCTCTATAGACGTCAAAGCAATCGGCAAGCCTAGGACTTCCGGTGAGAGGAGCTTCTTCGCCAACCTCATTGCACTGATTCCATGACTCTATCGCCACCCTCAGGCCGTCCCTTCGCATACCGGGGTCGCCCACCGCCGACATGTATCCGTCCTCGGCTCTCACAGATGACAAAGCCTCGTCACAGAAAAACACAAAAATGAAAAATGCAAGAAGAGAATGACAACATAGGTTTGCCCATTGTCGTTCCATTTGGTGAGAATCAAGATTGCTTAAAAGAGAAGTGTATGTGTTTCTATTGTTTGCTTATATAGGTATTGGAGTTTAGACAGCCTCAAAATTTTAACTAAAATGAATAACTTGTTATTATTTCGTTTATCGTTTTTTTTTATTTTTTATTTTTGGTAATAAAAATTTTAAAGAAGTCTTCCTCTATTCTATCCTTTGCTTAGTTCTCTTCTATTCTGTTTCACGTATATTCTTACCGTTCTTCACGAATCACGACTTATTCTCTACTTTTCTTATCCAATGGCTAAATTTTTTATTTTCAGATTAATCTTTTTATATATATCGAGGGGAAAAAAACTTTGTGGAATTTCATCTCGAGTATTGAACAAATTTATATATATATATATATATATATATATATTACGGAAAAGGAAAAAATAGATATAATCTCTTATCTGGTTATAAATTTCAACTTGAGTGGTCTCAAGATTTTCAAATATTGAGCCGGCCAAAATCAAGCTTGATTAAAGTATGGTTGAGATTCTCATTTTTTCAATGCAGATATCATTAGTAAATATTATGTTACAACTATTTATTTCGGAAAGTCCTAGCACTACGTAGCACTTATTATAAATATTATTATTTATAGACAATATTATTATTGTTATTATTATTTTTTATTTTTTGTGACAGATTGCATATATGTAATTATAAAATTAGTTAACACCAAGCCACATTAAATGATTCCAAAATTGTCCCTGTCTTGCACAACTCTAATAACTAGTTTCTTCGTTTGACGTTTCAATTTAACTCTAACTAAACTGTAATTTTTCATCTCAAATTTTTTTTTTTTTCTAAAAAGTTAACAAAATTAATAACTAATTTTTTAAAAAAATCAATCAATTCTAACTTAAAAATTTTATCCAACCGGCAAACCAAACACAAGCTAATAATCATCTACAGGACAAAATTTTATATGCCCATTTGACAAATTTCACCCAACTTTACTATATCCGTTTCAACAAAGATCCAAAGTCAACCTCTAAATAGTACATAAGCGTTAAACTAATAACATTTTACCATCCCATATTTGTCTGTCAACATTGGTGCCTAACATAGGCTAGTTGTAGAAGATAGTAATAATTACTTAATTGTCAAGATTTTGAAAAAGGCTGGAGAAAAAGCACCATCTAGTTAGGAGGCTCTGGCCCCTTATTGGAGAGCAAACCCATTGAAATAAACTTGAAAATGGCTTCATTTTTTTCTTTATTTTTTTGTTTCTTGAGATGTATAGGTTGGCTACTCATGAAAAACTAATTTCAGCTAAAGCCTAAGATAGTACCAAGAAAAGGAACTTATTACCTACCTATTGGCAAGCAGTATTTACTCCCTTTCACAGCCCTTATGGGGTTACATCTTAAGGCAATTGTCATTGTTAGAGAACTACTAGTAATTTCAGTATTTTTTATTTCGTTTTATTTTCTCGGATTGTATCCTAATTTTGGGTCTAATTCTTCATCTGATGATCGACCTAACCTCTAATCAAAAAGAGAAAAATTCATTATATTTTTCTCTCTTCAACAAGTTTGGTAAAGAACATAACATTCTTCTTATTCCGATGGAGAGAAGAACCTATTATTAGCTTTTCAAGAAATTTCTAAACGAATAATTTTAACGAAATCTTTGATAAAAGATCTTGAAGGAAACTTTTTCTTTATTCTTTATTCTTTTTTTTTTTTTTTTAATGTTTTCCCATAAAGCAACCTTTGAAAAAAGAAGAAGAAGAAAAGAAAAAAGAGTCATGTAACCGCAAACGTATCGGGGAGTATATAGGTTTTCTTTCCACCAAAGTGATGCCTTACTCAATCCTTAAGAGTAAGATAGAAGAAGAATGTGGATTATCATCTTCACATGATCTTGGAATGCAATTCTTCCTTTCTCTATACATTAAAAACGGGTTTGCAAAAGTTTTCTCTTTGGTACTTGTACTTTGGTAGGATTAAGTAGCTACTATTTTAGCTTTAAAACTTGATTAAGTATATGTGGAATTTAGCTCTTGTCCCCACTCTTACACTACCTTAACAATTAGGCTTGTCAAGAAAATTACTTAGGGTAGTTAGCGCATCGGCCCTCTAAACTTTTCTCGATTGACAAAATTTAATAAATTGTTATATAGTATCTCTAAATCGATGACAGCTATTAAAATTTGGACGAAAACATCATCACACACATTTTATGAGCTCATTTAAAGGAACATATTAAAATTTTGGATGATAATCAGAGCACGTCATCTTATATTCATGAAGATGTTTCTTTCTAAATTTTTACACATTCATCGACTTGATGGGTACTTTGTACTATTTTATCAATTTCATAAATAATTTGTCACAATCAAAAGCTTAGTAACAAGCTTACCAAATCAATCAAAGTAGGAGAACAAAAGTGCCAAAAACCTCATTATTTACGGATAGCACGCCATACCAAGATGGAATTGGAAGACGATATAGACCAGATATTGTGCTTTGACAATCATAAATATAAAAAAAGATAAGTGAGAGAGAGAGAGAGAGAGAGAGAGAGAGAGAGAGAGAGAGGTGGAAAAGGACATTTGCTTCTTGAAAAAAATGGTCAGTGGACCAAGCCTATTAAAGCCCATGAGATTGTAGACCTAGCCCATCTCCGTAGCTCGGTCCACCCAAATTCATCATGACCCAAACCAATTCACACATCCTTACAAAAATTTAGAATATTTTACAAATAGTAAAAATTCACATCATTCCTACATAATTTTTTAGAATAATCTAATAACATTATTAAAAAAAAAAAATTTGCTATATTTCAATTTCACTCTTATAAATATGCGATACAGTATTATTTCTGTAGGTTATTCTAGTCAATGACGAACTTGTACTATTCTTTTTGACTAAAGTAAGAGAGTTGCGTAAACTAGGGAACCAAAAAACCAAACAAATAAAAGCAAAAGAAAAGTAACCGTATATTTACTAAAGGAAAATAAAGCCCCCCAAAAAATGAAAATAAAACAAGTACTCCCTCAAATCAATAAAACCCAAAAAGGAACCCTCAGTTCTGTTTACTTTACTTTAATTCCAAATAACAAATTAAAGTTTTATTTTTTTTTTTGGTTAAAAAAAAAAAAAAGAACCAACCAAAAAAGTACTTCCCTTCCCCAAGCTACCAATACTTACTACATCTTCTTGGTGGGAAAAAAGAACAACACACACACATTTGTAGAGAGAGAGAGAGAAAGGTAAGGAAGGTAAAGCTTTGAATTAAGTTCACATCAAATAAATTTAGCTTATGCAAATTTGTTCCTTCCAAGTTTCAAGAGGTCCCCCTACTAATATTTATTCCATTTTTGTGTTTTGTTTTCTATTTTGTGGGGCTATTCCTTTTCATGTAGAAGCCACAACAAAGCATCAAAAAGTGGATAGAGAGGGTGGTCACGAGATTTTAGGGCGGGCCTTTCTTTTGAAAAAAAAAAAAACAAAACAAAAACAAAAACCAGTAAGAAACCCACGTCCCCCATTAACACCCCTAACTGTCTCTCCTCAACTTCAACTTCTACGCCTAGAAAACTCTCTTTCTCTCTCTCTATAACTCTCTCTCTCTCTCTTCATGCTATCTTTCCCATTCAGTTCTTGTGTTTGTAAATCATGAAGTGGGGTAGGAAAAAAACTTCTTTTCCTTCTTCTTCTTCTTTTTATAATTCTCATTCTACTCCTTCACCACCTCGTTCAAGGCCTTCTTCCTTGATCTCTCATGTGTTTCCAACTTCATGGCTTTCCAAGTTTAAACACAAGAGTGGCAATTCAGAGCCAAAACCCAGAAAGGGAAACCCCAGAGGGAAGCTCAATTCTCCGCCATTGCCGATAAACTCGCCGAGGTTTAGTAGTACTAGTACTAATACCAATGGCCAATTCTACGGTTTGGAAGCTGATGACGACGCGTTTTGGAGGCTGTCATTTGGACAAGATAGTGCCGAGGAGAAGAAGAAAATCCTCCGCGTAAAGTCGGTTCGGTATGATCCCGATGACGATGAGTTTCGAGCTCCGGTTTCGATTTGTACCAACTGCAGAAGAAAAGAGGCTAAAAGGGTGTTGAGATCGCCGAGAAGTAGTACTAGAACTGTGAAAGAGAGGAAATCAAGAGGAGAATTGGGCAATGCAGAGAAGAGATCAAGAAGAAAATGCCGGTATGTTTCTCCGGTTGGCGGGAGAAGTCCCGGCCTGAAAACGATTGAGGAGGAAGGTCAGAACTTGGAACACAGCGAAGAGCAGCATTCGGAAGAAAACATGGCGGGGTTTGATTGGAAAATGCTGAAAGAGATGAAGATGGAGGAAATAAAGTCAAGAAATGAGAAACAAAGGAAGTCTCTGTATGTAAGCAGAGAACAACAACAGCAGAGGAAGAGAACAAAGCAGATCAACAGAGTCAGAGCTTATTCTCCGCGAACCGCTTCGAGGCTCGAATCGTGCAAGGTTAAGGCTCTGGAGGACATGAAGAAAGCCAAGCTGAAGATGAAGAAGAAGGAGGTTAAGGAAACGAGAACAGTCGAGAATTCGAAGACCGGCCTGGACAGCTTTGCGGTGGTGAAGTGTTCCTATGATCCTCAACAAGATTTCAAAGATTCAATGGTTGAGATGATTTCAGAGAAGAAGATGAGCCGACCGGAGGAGCTAGAAGAACTCTTGGCTTGTTATCTGACATTGAATTCTGATAATTATCATGATATGATCATCAAGGTGTTCAGACAGGTATGGTTCGAGTTGTTGGATCAGAATCAGGCTCGTTTTGGCTCTGAATTACAGAATGAACAAGTTTTATTTAGTGACTAGTTTTCTGTTTTAGTTGATTATAGGCGTCATAAAATCAATGTTGTAAATAGGTAAATATACAATCTATTTCATATTATCGCATCTAAAATGTATTAAACTTTTGTTTTTAGCTTCAGATGTGTTGAAAATTGTCCAAATTTAACTTGATAAAGAGTTTGCTGAGTGCAAAACATCATCATAGAAGCACAATCGTGGTACATCAGCATGCGAGTCTGCAATGCTAAGACTCCGCTTTTTTTGCTTTACGCAGTAAACCATTTTGATTTGGATCACATTCCATTAAATTATCGTTTTTTTTTAATCTGATATTATTTAGATATAATATGATAGTTCAGAACCATATCTTAAGTTTTTTTTTTTTTTTTCCATATCCGATCACAGAATTCTCCATTAAAAAAAAAAAAAAAAAAAAAAGAGTTGAAAGAGAGTTATACATGCTTCATCGTACAACTTCCATGATGACAATTGCATTCTTCTACTCTCAATTTTTGCACTTTTCTTTTTTTTTTTTAATAATAACTCTTTTGTATCAAAATAAAAGTGTTTTCACTGATGGGGAAGAAAACCAAATAATTGATCGATAAAAGCAAATCTAGACATTCACTTTTCAGTATCTTAAGTTACAAGATAAGCTATCATCTGGATTTTGAAACTGTATAAAGAAGCTTTTATTTTACTGAGACAAGTAGTACTGGAGATGAGTCAACTACTTTTTTTTCTGCTTCCCATATTTAATCTGTGTTCTCTGTGCGCTATGACTTTCAATTATTTTTACGAAATACACGAATAATTTACACACATATAGAGAATAGTACGAACGGAAGAGGGGAAAAAAAAAAAAAAAAAAAAAAAAGGTAAAGGGTAGACACCAGACACAATCAATGCCTAGTACGCTTTAATCTTTCGCGACAATGTGCGTATGTGTTGTCTCTTTTGAAAAATAAACAGAAACAAAGAACTGGGCTATCATGAAGTGTCCTGAGCATTTGATATGATTATCTCCCGTCGGCCGCGAAAAACATGTCTGATCCAATTCTTGCTCCTCTGCCTAAATGTCCTGGGGAGTTGAGCATGTTCACGTCGCTTAAGCATCCCTGATAACTGGAGCAAACATCAGAATAAAGTAAATTAACCATTTTCTATTCATCTGTAAATGAGAGACAGCATCACATAATTATTGGAGTACGTTAGCAAAGACATATTTATGAAACTGTAAAAATTTTATCATATGCAATCGTGTACAGAGCACGCAAAGCGCAAGCTATTGTTCTTCAAATCATCCAGAATATATGTTCTCAGTCACGCCCAGAATTACCATAGATCGACACAAGGTGAACTCAATAGTTAAAAGAGTAAACCTTTACAACATAGTTCCTGAAATCGGACCATTATATTCGGTTGTCTTTGTTTGAGTCTGGTGGTCGTCTATATTTGACACGGCAGCATGCCAAAGAGGGGATAGTTACATTTTGATAATCTTCGATGTCAAGTCCTTTTGTTTTTTGGATACATGGTGATGCCCATATGACTCCTACTTGTCCATTCACCATAACTGATAGTAGAATTTAGTTACTAGGGACGATGCAAGCCAAACATTAGAGCAATTCTAATGTGACTCCTAAAAATTAACATAATGGTTCTCTAAAGTTTTAGCTCTCTCTCGAAGTTACAAAAGATTGTCAAAAACATGCCAGTGCACATTGCATCAATATAGCTATTATTTACTAATTCTCGCTAAATATAATGTTAGCAAGACTTTCGAGATAAGTTTAATGAATCATTGCCTCAAAAGAGAAAGAACCCAAGAATGTGAACATTTTCCAAGTAGAATATTCAAGGCTAGTGGAAAATGAAAATAGAGAAATCAGGTTACATACCCATTCGGAACAAAAAAGCACAAGTTCTCAGAGAAATAGCGAGACAACTTTGAGCAGAGATCACCATGATGAGACAGGAAAATGTTCTCTTCTGATGCTGTGAAAAATATTGTAACTTGGTCAGTGTTACAAAATAGAACTGAAAGCCAAATTTTCATGTCTGATCAAAGCAACAAAGGTCTGCTCCACATGCAGAGGATTAATTGCATATATTAACATTCGGATAAAGTAAACAAGTAAATTAACTCGGACGGTTGGGTAGGAGATACAAAAGTTAGAAAAGAGAAATGTCGAATGTTGAATGTTCCACCAGGCACCATCTAGTCTAAAAGACCAGAGGAACTTGAAAAAGTTTCATTCTTGCTAGACGTATATTGATATCACAGATCCGGTTCGAATAACTACTGTAGCTCAAACACCAAAGTAACATATCTATGTCGTGCATGTTTAATGGTAAAACTCACAGCTACATGTGCCTCCGCTTTGGAGTCATGTATGTCTGCTGTTGGAAGTAAATTTGGAACTCTAGATACTTCCTGTGGGTTACGTCTTGAAATTTCATATATACTTGTCGAGGAAATAACTTATTTGAAGAATATCTATGGTGGGAAAAAGAACTAAAAGAAGAACTAATTAAAAAATGCATAAGATCATAATGTAACTGACTTTTCAAAACATCAAGCGATCACACTGATGAAAAACCTTGTTCCAAACTGAAGCAGAAGGAAGAACTCAACAGGGACAAGCTCAAGAAAGAAAGAAAAGAAAAATCTAGAACACAGCAGGAAGAAGATGACCTTGTACCCCTACAATCCTGGAAAAATGACTAAAGGATAGAAGTGGGCTATGAAGATGCATCTAAGATATCAATAAAAAAGCAATTAACACCATGAAATTAATATTGTGAGATGACGATTCAACCAAGTCACTAACTTAGGTGAGCGGGAAAAAGAAGATCAAAAATTGGGTTTTCACACTGAAAGAACAGCAGCAAGGAGAGGGGCATGCTGCGAGGACAATGCTAACAAAGCATATAAATTCTTCACGTGTCACGTTGGAATGTTTATTTATGGGGATGATATGCCCCTCAAATAGCAATGTGCTTCAAAAGAAAAGAAAAGCATGTCTTCATGCACATGCTAAAATGAACTATTGTCAACTGTCATTCTCAAGTATCAAATGAGGAATCAGAAAAACAAAAAGCCTGTCAAAATACAATAAAAGACGACCGAACTCAAGGTTGGCTGAAGGGAAAAGTAACCCAAAACATAATTGTAAATTTTCAGAGATAAATCATGCATACCCAAATTTACCGTGTGAACTATTGGGGCATCAAAAGCTGAACAATGAAGCGTTATCAAGTTCTCTCTGCCGGTGTAAGATGCCCAATCTGTTCCGTAATGCTATTCACATTCCTCATGCTCCACCAAAACTTGCTACGATCACCAGGATTGCTTTCATTCCTTTTGTCATCAGAGTCTTTTCTTTGTGACTGAACTTCTTGTGTGTCTGATGAACCGGGATTCTCTGTCAAGAACTGTTCCCAGAATACATCATTCACCCCAGATGGTGCAGTAGTAGCTGATGGCCCATTCGCTTGTGGCTTAGAGGATTGTTCTTTTGAGGCAGCAGGCTCAGAAGCGGAGGGTGGAATAGGATCAGAGTTGACATCAATTCCAGGGGATTTAGGTTGGAGATCAACAGTAATCTGTACATAAGATATAGCTGGGCTTTCAGCACAACCTGTAGAATTGGATTCATCCAACTCGATGTTCGAACTAATTTGACAGTGACTTTGATCAAAATCATTGACAATATCCTCCCAAAATGTCAAGGATGCATCCAACTGTTCTAACTCGTCTAAATTTAAATTTAAAACAGAATCGCCATTCACATTTTCTCCAAGTTCAGATTCAGAACCCCCAACCAGGTTATCTTTAGTGCCAGCACCATCACCGAAGTAACCACTTTTAGGCACCCTTCTCTTTCTGACATGGGCCTCTAATTGCGGCAAAATATTCATGGAAATCTCCCGTTTCTGTAAAGCCTGATTCAATAAAGAGACAATGCTTTGTTGCCGCCGTTCTGTATTTTGAAAGCGTTCCTTTAAACCATTCTTTTGCATTTCCAATCCCCGCTGTTCATTCTCATACCTTTTTGACTCCAACTCAAGCCTTTGTATATCATGTTGAAGCCTTTCAATCTCGTCCTTCAGATTCTGCCTCTCCAATTCATTCAGTTGAGGAGCGCCCTGTCCTTGAAGATTTTGCAAAGAATGGCTGTGAACTGGCTTCCTTCTGTGGATATTCTTCAAAAGGTGTGGCTGACCTCTAATGAAATCCTCGTTTGTAAATTCCCATTGCTCCGGATCAGCTTTTCTGAAACCCTATTAAGGGATGTAAATTTAAGAAAGAAAATTAATAACTGGGAGGGGAAGGCACATTGCGAAAAGTAAATAAACATAGAAAATAAAGGATGATTCATATTGTTCCGAATCAACTAATCTACAACCCTATTGTGGTACGCCAATTAACACAAACATATAAAAAAACGGAAACAGGAAAGGCACATATTAAATTGAAAAATTATCTTGAGAAGATCTCTGCCCTTTTTTTCATTCGTTTATAGAAACATAAAACCAAAAGGTTACCAAACAAGCCTAATAACATTCCAAATGAAGGTTGATTTCCATCTCTCCCGATCAGACAATTCGAAAACCATATTTTGGTAAGCAAATTTAAGGGAAAATAATTAATAAACAAGATGGGAAAGGTTAATATGAATGCAAAAAACTCAATAAACATTCTCAATGATGGTTGCTTCCCATTGATCTGGATCATCTTATTTAAAACCCTACCATGGTAAGTAAATTTATGGAAAAACTACCAAAAACAACCGAGGAAAGACATGTATCGATGAAGAAATTATCACTTTAATTTCTTTCCCTTTTTTTTTTTTTCCAGAAGTGAAATCACGGCATTGTCTTCTTAAGCAATATCTCAAGTAGATCTCCATCCTTTGTCTCACTTTTTATTTCATAAACAAAAAACAGAAATGTTAATAAACAAGCCCCGATCAACATTCCGTATGAAGCCCCTTCCCATCGCTCCGTATTATTCAATATATCAACTCTCTGCGGATAAAGTTCTCTAAAACCCTATTGGGGTAATCAAATGCAACAAAAACAAATTGACAACTGATAAAGAAAATCACATATCAATGCCGAAACCGAACAAAGATAACAAATGAAAGTTTTGAAGACGAAATCGGCTTACATATGTATTGAGCTGTCTGATGAAGCTTGAGAAGTTATTGTGCTTAAAGAATCTGGGAAGCAAAACCCTAGCAAACTCAGGTGGATTCCACACTATGAAGCTCTTATTCGAGGAACTCCACGATACGATCGGATCGGTTGTACAGTCATCTACCATCTCATATGTCTTTGAAAGAAAAGGAGGCAGCGAATTGGAGCTGCCCTGAGCTTCATCCATCCCAATTATTTTTTCCTTAAAAATCACAAACCTAAACAACTCCCAGATCCCAAACCCAGAACTTAAACATCAATTACTCATCAGAATCAGCCAAAAACAAAAATCCCAAAACCACCAAAGATTCCCCACAAATCTCCTTCTACAGACAATCCCAGATATAATAATCAAAATCAAAACGTTAGAATTTTTTTGCAAAACCCAGTTTATATTCCCCAGAAATCGAACCCAATTCAAAACCCTTTGATTACGCACCACCACCAGGGGCTTCGAAACTTCCGGAAAATGGAAATTTCCAGCTCAGGAAGTGAAGGCTAGATATTGTGAAGAAAGTCAAAATTCCCGAGAATTCCAGAAACCAAAAGCCACCGAATTTACTGTCAAAATTTTCCCTTTAGCCAAACAGAGCGAAAATCCAACGAGGCAACGGCCAAAAATTCCTACACCAAAACCCAGAACTTGTAATACCAAAAAAAATCCAAAACCAAACAAAAAACCCATTCTGACAATTCCTGACTTGTAGGACAATAGCGTCAAACACCAAATTCCATTACAGAAAGAAAACTTGGAGCTAAAGTAACTGCAATTTTATGAGGAAAAAATTATTAAAAATAATGTGACTTTCAGAATCAGAGTCTTTGAGCTTTTTACCTTCAGAAAAAAAGGAAGAAAGACAAGCGAAGTTGCAGAGAAGAGACAGACAGAGAGCGAAGTCGAAATCGAAAAGGATTCTAGTTTTCGATTTTCTTTTGTTTTTTTTTTTTCACTTGTGGTTCTCTGAGTTTCTTGGGATCCTCATTCTCGAACCGCGTTCAGATTATTATTTTTCTTCAAATAAGCCCCACCCTTTGATTTTTCTTTCATATTAATACAAAAATGTTAATTTTTTCATATAGTATTAATTGGAAATTCCGACCAATAAGGAAGACCAATGAATTTCGGTTCTAGGCTCTGATTGGATGGTTAACGTAAGATTTTATGACTGACAGATATTTTTTTAATATTTATATTTGTATAAAAAAAGAAATAATTTAATTCACGTGGATTTGGACCAAAAAGAAAAAAGAAAAAGAAAAAAAAAAAAAAAAAACCATTGTATTTTTAAGTTACTATATATTTTTTCTGACGTGTACCCCTAAATTCAAAGGATTTGGTTCCAATCCACGACACTAAAGGCGACAGAGAGATAATCACATTTATGCTTAAGTAATAGTGGAATATAAATCTAATTAAATAAAAAGATACTTATATGTTAAGATATTAAATAAAACAAGACTATGGATAATCATAAAGAATTAGTTCTTCCATTAAGTTTTATTTTTTTAATTGATAATGAAGGACATCCGAATTAAAGATGTAATTATATGTAAAATTACAGTTAGATTATTATCTATGACTACAATTCTTTATTAAAAGTAAAAAATTATTATATGGTCTTAAGGGGTGTTTGGAAAACCATTTCAAATCAAAAATTTTATCTCAGTTTTTGTCTTTTTCTGAAAAAGTTTTTTATCTTTTCTGAAAAGTCAACAAAAATTATTATTGAAATTTAAAATTTTCAACTCAAACTCATTCACCAAACGGACCCTTAGTCTAATGAAATCTTCATACGATTTGTTAATTTAAGATTATGTTCTATCCTAAAAAGAGATTTGTGTTCTATAATAATTTTGCATACCTTAATATAAAAAATGTCTCTTAATAATAAAATCAGGAAGAAAAGGTGCTCATCCCCTAACCCTCACCGTACACGTGGTTTTGACCTTATTTGCAGGATATATATATATATATATATATATATATATTATATCTCTTTCGCTTCAAGAATAAAATCAATCAATTATATGCAAAGAGATTTGTTGCTTTCTATTCCCACTTTTCTCATCTCTTTTATCTTTATCTTTTTTTTTTTTTTTTCATTTTTTATAATGGGCTTGTTTGTCTTTTGCAAGATGTCTTGTGTTAATGATGTTAATTTTTTTTTTAGGAGTGAATCCCTCTGCAAATAGTAGGTGTACTATCTCTTTTTTTTTCTTTCACCAAGATGTATTAGCTTAATCATAAATTATAAAAATATGCATAAAAATTATAACTTGAAAATTTCATGAACAATATACTAGAACATAAATTAATCATTGATATATAATTATGCTTAGGAAATTGACAAGCTAAATATCACATCATATTTGTGATATCCAAGATTTGCTAAACAATAGGAACTAGATAATGGCCTTATTGGGCTGTACATAGCTCCTGCCAACCGAACATTTGGCCTCATCTTACCCTAAGAGGCTGTGTTTGGGGGGTGTCGCCGTACGGTGTTTTGTCATCTGGTTTCCAAATGTGCGTTTGGGAAAATTTTGGATATCCAATATAATTTTTCAGATATTTTTCAGATATTCACAGTAAACTCAAATTTTAAAAGTCCATAATTTTATTATTTCAGGTCGAAATAAGATGATTTTTTTTTTAGTTTTAAATTGCATAGAATTTCGAGAGATCAAATGCATATTTTCAAATTCAACTCCGATAAAAACGTTTAAAAAACTCCATCTCCAATTGTCTCTCCAAACAGCCTCACTTGGCCATAAAACAATAACTAAAAGGGAATGTTTTTCAATACTAGGAAAACAAATGAATGAACAATATAATGAGCCATATAAATAGTATTTACAATTCAAATAAAAGGCTCGATAGTACATGTTTCTAATTGTTAAATATGATAAAAATCACATTATATATTACTAAAAAAATCACATTATATATACATAATAGATAATTTTTTTATAAAGTTGTCAAAATAGGTTGTGCCGAGCATTATGGACCAACATATGCACGATATGTTAAAAAGTGAAGAATATATGGTAAACAACATATTTACGGAAGCTAAAATAACAAAAAAAGAAAACAACTTTTAAATAGACATGTTTATGTTTTTTTATTGTTTGGTTTTTTGACCTTCTATACTTATATATTTATATATTTGGAGGATTAAAAAAAACTGAAACTATTATGAATATGACAATAATCCAAAAACCTACTTTTTGAATGACAATCCTACAAATCACCTAGAAATAAATATCGTATATTTGAAACTATTGAAATAAATAACACTGGTAAAATAAAGGTAAATATTTTATTTACTCTTAGTAATAGACATTTCATTTATTTCAGTAGTTTCATAAGTATGTTATTTACTTTTTTTTAGCTTTTATAAATATGTTATTTACCTCTTGTTTCCTAAAAAGTGGACACATGATGATTAAATACATTTCAATATATATATATATATGATCATTAAATGGGCCCACTATTCCATGTATATTAAATGGGTCACACTTAATGCGATTTTTGGACACAAAACACGCTAAATGGCACGACAAATTAAGGGTCCATCACAACAAGCAGCATGACAATGTTGCTTTATTATTATTTTTTTCTTTAAATTTTAACATGAGACTTATGGTGTACTTTTTTTTTCTTTCCAAGATTTATTCATCAATAATGTTTTTAATATCGTAGTTTTTTTATGAATAATATATATATTTTTTTGGTTAAAATTCAATGTTTTTTTATTGCAAATAATACTTACTTTCCTTTTTCATTTATATTTTTTTCTATTTGATACGATTATAGTATGATTAAGATATAGGAATATTAAGAACACGGTACATTTTATGACTAGTTTATGAATTGGGCTCAGGACTACAAAATAAACACAACACGAAGTATTAATAGATCTTAAATAAGTGAACCGATCTGTTTTGGCATCTATAGTTTTCTAATACACATATGAAGGTGAAAAAGAAAAAAAAAAAATAGAGTGTCACCGAAAGTGCACTTTTCAGATCCTACCTAAAAATTTCCTTAGTACTATAAGTTTGAAGTTATAATGTTTGAAGCAACGTTGTCTTTTCACATTTCCTATGCCTAAAACATTGGACCTTGAGACAAGGTTGTAGTCCATATGGTCCCAATAGGTACAGTGATAAGCACTTTTGGTGTAAAATGAGATGATAGGCAATGCAAAAGGTGAAAGAGAACAAAATAAAATAAAACTAGGAGTTAGTAAAATATCTCCACAGCTGAAATGAGAATAATAATACTATAATCGAACTGCGAATGCAAAATTGGATATGAGATTTCACATTATTCAACAGTTGCTAGATTTTTCAACCAACATGGGGAAAATATATATATATATATATATATTCTCGGCCATAAATGATTAGAGATGGCCAACCATTTTTCAGAAGTCAGTGACCACTGTCTTTTCTTATTGTTAGTGGAATCCAAAAAAAAAAAAATTGTAAATTTGTGATGATCACAATAAGACAAAAAAATAAAAAGGTGAGGAGGAATCATCTCCTAAATATAATTATAAGTCTAATCTTATTTTAATTTTCAGAACTTTAGAATGTCTCAGAATTAATGCTTGAATTAATAACTTATTATTATCTCATAATAATCCCTCCTTATAAAACACTGTTAAAATTAGATTGTAATTATCTTAATCAGGGTAAATTCTCAGAAGGAATGATTATTATGAGATAAATTAATAATTCGAGAATTAATTTTGAGATGTTTTAAAATTTGGAAACTAAAATAGTATCAAATCTACAATTCAGAGATCAAGCACCCTAAATATTAAGAAGCATTTAACAAAGGAAATCATTTTTATCTTCTTCTTTTTTTCCCCCACCTCTAAATTGCAGATATGAACTTAATAAATAATCATTCCCGTATCTCCACTTTCCACCTATATATGCATATTTCTCAATATAAGACCCACTAAATCTTAATCCATCCAAAAGTAGTAGATTTATTAGAAAACAAAGGCATAAAAGCTAATCAATTGAACAATCCTTTTTACCATCAACTTTTCACTACTCACCAAACATATATGATAAAACATAACAATCTCATATATATATATATATTTACATGCTTTTTGGTTTTTCAATTACGAGTGAGTTAAAGTGCAGTAATCATTATAACCCAGATGAACCTTATCAATAACATTTGAGGCAGGGATAGTATAAAAAATAATTCTTATAGAAGTTCAACCAAAAAAAAATCTTATAGTTTAACGTATATGGTTTTAAAATTGACCTTTTATTATTCAAAAACTACATCCATACCATTCTTATTACGCTTTATTATCATTATTTTAATTTCACCCCTTAGATAGGTTTAGGGTCCGTTTGAAATAATTGTTGGAGTTAGAGTTTTATAAATTGAAATTGAAATATGTGTTTTGATTTAAGTGTGAATTTGGAGTGAACTAAAATATAGAAAATAGTTTAAATTTAGTATGAAAAAAGTATGCAATATGGATTTTGTTTTGTTACTCTCGTCATTCTGTTAAAAAAAAAAAAGTCATCTCATTATGACTAGAAATAAAAAAGTTGAATTTTTTTGAAAATGAGAAAAAAAAAAAAAAAAAAAAAGAGAAAATGAGATGTAGATTTGAAAGTTTTAGAGTTGACTGTTGAGTTGCAAATTCTGTCTGAAAATACCGTTTAAACATACTCTTAGACCCAAAATCACAGGACTTCATATTGACTCCATCAATTACAAACATGCATGGAGGGAGGACATACCCCCATTGGGAAAAATTAAAAAAAAAAAAAAAGTTTATATATCCTAAACATATGGTCTTTCAAAATTATTTGTATCCCGACTAAGTGTCATCCAGATTTTAATTGTTTACATTGAGAAAGACATTTTTGATACTATTGACAATAAAGCTATTATGTAGATGTATCAAAAAAATGAGAACTCGTTGAGAACAATTGTAATATTTTGCTTATTTAATAAACATTTCATTATGAAAAAGTATGGAAAATTTTACTTGGTTTTCATACTATTAATTTGTAATTTTTACTTTTAATTGTGTCCCCACTGAGCTTAAAGTATGACTCCATCCCTAATTATAAAGCTACCAATTCGGTAAAGAAAAGCATACTTTTTCGAAGAGATGAAAACAACCTGGCAATAGCTTTCGCGGAAAACATTTCTCCAAACTCCTTTCATGTTTCAAGAAGATGAAATAGCTCATTAGATTGGTTTTAGTCTTGAATTTTATTTTTCTTTCTTGTCAACGATTTTGATTGGTGAAATCAGAATCTCAGCTGCCGTTTGGCATACTATCTTGAGTGTAAAAAGCTTAATTTAAATTGAGAATTTAAAATAAATAAGTATTTGAGAGAGATAAATATATACGGTTTGGATTTCGAAAAAGTAAAAAAATAGGATTTATATTTAAATTTAAGATGGTGTGTTAAACACGTCAACAAAATGTGGGGACGTAATCACAAAAAATGGAGGCAGATTTCATAAAAAGTCAAACTAAAAGCTTAATTTGTGCAATCATAACTTTGAAGTATATTATTTGTCTAAGCTCAAGCTACACATAAGTTCCTAATTCATTAATATAATTACTCATTATTCGTTGTGTTCTTACGAATATATAAGAATAACTGTTAGGTTTTTTTTTTTTTTTTTTTAATTTTAATTTTAATTTTTATTTTAAAGGTGGAAAGGATGCTCTTGATTAAGACACAATTTCATAAATAACACAAAGAAAAGTATCCAACAAAACAGTCCATATTAAGGGTAAGCACATATTTATTTCAATGCGTGGACAACCATATCAAATGACTGCAAGAACTACCACCAGCATCATCCATCAAAATCTTAGTGTGCGTTTGATGCACCGTTTTATATTGAAATTTTTAGATAAGAGTTGGTTGACTTTGTAAAAACTAGTTAAAATTTTATTGATTTTTCAGAAAAATACAAAAACTGAAAATGGAGTTTTTAGATCTAAATCTGAGAGTCAAATAAAGGCTTATTAGGTTACGTTTGGAAAAAAAATATTTAAGATGAAATTTTTAGGTTGGAGTTAGCTGACTTTTCAAAAATTATAAATAATTTTTGTTGACTTTTCAGAAAAAGACAAAAACTGAGTTAAAAAAACTTAGGTTTAAACCCGAGAACCAAACACATGCTAACTTGCATTTGATACACCGATTTAAAATGAAATTTTTAAGTTGAAAAATATTGACATTTCAAAAATTAGTATAATTTTTATTGATTTTTTAAAAAAAGATAAAAATTAAAATAAAAAATGTAGATCCAAACCGGAGAATCAAACAGAATGCCGTTGATAATAGGACTCTCTGCAGTAATAGAAAATCCTCGTTGAACGCTCTTACCAGAGAAGAAGAGTCACCATAAACAGTTAGGTATATTTTTACCGAGACAAGTTATTTTTGTGTTTAGTCTAGGGCTAGTGTCAAGGCCCATTAACAGTATAAATATGTCTCTTTTGACTATGGTTTTAAGACTAGAAAAGTGGAGAGAAAAACTCACAGAAAAAAATATTGATAAAGGGTAAAGGGTGTGAAGGTTCTATTAAGAGAGTCTGTTAAGTGTGTAATTTTAATTACACTTTCTTTGGCGGATGTAAACATTTTCACTAAACCACATAAATCTTTGTTGTCTATGTGTTTTGTTGGTTTCTATTAGGTGGTTTCTGTGGTATTTATTTTTAACTCTCTCTCATTATGTTTATGTTGTATGAAATTACAGACTATGAACTTTATATAGTTTGAGTTTTTTTTTTTTTTTTTTTTTTTTGTTAATTTGTAGACTTTATTGAATATTGACGTCAAAAGTCTCCCTGTCACTTGTAACTCGCTCAACCCGACAACATGATTGGGCGATTTTGGGTTGGGATTTTGAAGATTTTCCGGTTCACCAGCCCGGCCTTGCACGTCACAAATTATGTTTGAATTGTTTTTTAGTAAAAGTTCCCAGCAATACACAATTGATGTAGTCATCAAAAACTAAATTTTATTCTAAATAAATGTTTATATTACATAAAATATATTAGACTGATTTTTGCCCCTCTCCATATTCATAGTTCTTTTTTTTTTTTTTGGAAGGACCCACATTAATAGTTCTGTTTAAGGGCTAACTTATTACTTTGAATAAAAAAAAATTAACTAATTTTTGTCTTTTTTTTTTAGTCGATAAAAATTTTAACTAATTTTAAAAAAGTCAAAGAACTTAAACTCAAAAAAATTAGTTATAACCAACAAATCAAACGTATGGTGAATATCTATAATACATGCATAAACTCGAAATTGTATCCATTGATCTTTACAAAATGTCGTTTCTTAATTGTCTTTTTCTACATTTTACCAAATAATTCTTGCAATATGTCTAGTTTATTTTGTGCACGTTTGAAGAAAAGAATACTAGAAGCCAATGGTAGTTTTTTTTTTTTTTTTTTAATACCTACAAAAAGCCAACAAAATTTAAAAGGGGGGTGGGGGGATTCTACAATAGGGTAAAAAAATTTATTCTATCAATGCGGTAAGATCCAACAAATAGGAACGGAATGATTAATATAATACACCAAATTAAGGTGTAAGTAATAACATGTGATTATACTAAAAAAAAAAAACTCTTTCTAGCAGCAAACTTCCCAGCCCCCCAATGGCAACCCACCCCCCCTTAGTGACTAGGTTCATCCCTCTCCCCCCACCACCCCCGTCACTGGGTCCCCACCCCCAGAATCTGGGCCTCGATTCCCCACCGATACAGCCCACAGAACCAGCTTCTTTTGTCGAAGGGGGTGGAGTCGCGAGGGGCGGGGGGGGGGGTGTTTTTTAATATGGATAAGTGTTGCAATTGTACGTGTGGGTGTGGGTGTGGGGGTTGTTTCATTTTATGGTCTTTAGCTTTTTTAAGCTCTTTAATTTCAATCTAATGATCAAAATTTTTTTTACCTCATTGATGGGGAAAAGTAAAAGGAATTCACAGTAGAAGTCCCAAAAAAAGAAATTAAAATAAAATAAAATAAAAAGGATAGATAAAGCAGGTGAGGGGTCAGTCCAAACTTCACACTAATGTGTGATAAAGAAAAAGACACACAAACACAACCCACCTACGTAGGCACTTTTTATTTTATTTTTCTTTCGGTAAGCCCTTTTATTATTGATTGCGGACAATATTATTTTTTAGTAAACAGTCTGCTTTATATGCGTTTACTTTTAAAATTCAAGCTATGTGGTATATGATTATTTAAATTATAAATTAAAATATTGAAAACCAAACAATTAAAATGACAGTTCCTATTTTTAATGTAAAATAAAAAGAAAACTTGTAATATTTATCATTTATTATTATTATTATTATTATTATTATTTGAATTTTAGGAGATGTTTGGAACGTACATCACAATTCAAGTTTTTTAAATATATATATTTTAAAAATTTTTCTTTAAAAATAAATCAATTTTACTATTTACATATCCAAATATTTCATTTTTATTTTGTTGTGACATTGGGTTCGATACATATTCAAATATTTTATTTTTTATTT
Source organism: Ficus erecta (assembly GCA_008635985.1). Lineage (NCBI taxonomy): Eukaryota > Viridiplantae > Streptophyta > Magnoliopsida > Rosales > Moraceae > Ficus > Ficus erecta. The sequence goes on along the minus strand of BKCH01000120.1, from coordinate 265,056 downwards.
TCAAAAAAATCAAATTTTAAAAATCTATAATTTTCTTATTTTACATCAAAATAAGATGATTTTTTTAATTACATAAAATAATAAGAGAAATAAAACAGAATCTATATTATTATTTTTTCAGACACTTTTCAAGTTTTTATACTTGTTTTTTGAATTATCAGATTTATTTTCATTTTAATTAAGAGCATACCTTGAAGCATTCACTTATTTCGAAAACTCTAACCGTGTAGCGTATGTTCCAAACGTCCCTTAATCTTATTGTTATTTAATTGAAAAGTTGAGCTCTCAAGTTGGTCAAATATCGGTCATGACTCATGAGCCTCGTGGTTGGCTGGCATATCGGCCATCACGTGGCCCACAGATTTTTTTCGACGTACATATATATATTACTGTGGGACCTACCAGCTCAAAATAAAAAAAACCTCCAAAAAAAAATCTCACTGTTCACGCCACCGCAATCGGTGCCACGCACGATGGAAGAGAAAGGAAGGTCCCCCACTTAATGGACCACTAGCCATGGGCCTAAATGTGGGCCCACGAAGTGGAGGGCCCAATAGAGTTCATTAATGAGCTGTTCCCTTAAGGATTATGGAGTCCGCGGCGCACGTGCAGGTCCTTTAATTTGAGTACTTGGAATTCTGAACGACAACCTTTGTGGGGCCGTTTGGCTCGTTATAGCCTCCACAATAACTTATTCAAATCTATTACATTATTCACAAAAAGAATTAAAAGGCAAAGATAAATTGTAGGGCCAAGTGGCCATGTCCTTCTTCGGGAAAAAATGGAAGATTTTGGAACCAAGGACTCTAAAATAGTAAATTTTGCCACCGGCAAATAGATATTTTGGCTGAGACTTGAGAGTATGTATAAGTAAGTGATTTCGTTGTAGAAATAATCCAGCGGTAATATCATATCTGGCTTCATCTAAAAATCAGATACCCTCAAGTTATATATATATATATATATATATATATATAAAAGTGATTTCAAGAGAAACATTGCGTTAAAATAATGGCCAAGTGGGAGTTTTTGCCTTCAGAAAACTTTTATTTATCTGTAAAAAATTATATATAGTTTTTTATTTTACATGATTTAAAATTGATTATTCATATATAAAATCCTTACAAAAAAAAATCTTCTTATTAATATACGCCACTATTGGAATACGATGGCATGGCTCTACCGCTGGTTGCGATACATGTTTGGTTTGCATTTGCATGCCGTTTTCTGATTTGATATCAAATTTTTAGTGCGTCTTCGGTTTTTTTGGTTTTTCACAAAATATTGATCTTAGACACATTATCAATGTCATATCGATCGTTATATAAAACCAAATGTTAATTACATGTAATCTTTTTCAAAATTTTTAAGTGCAAGTATTATAATCATCATGTTGACTGATAAGACTCAGTAACTTGATATCTAAAAAATTTCAGGTGAATTAATTGAACCTTTCTTGTTACTATCCGTTTTCTATTATACTAAACTAAGGGTCTGTTTGGGATAATATCTGGCAATGATATTTTAGAGGTTGAGTTAGAAATATGTGTTTGGAGGGAAAACTTTTGAAAAAGTTCTGATGATAGAAAAAATAGTACAAAAATTTGAAATGTGTTTGAAAAAATATATATATAATGAATATTGTTTTGTTTGTCTCATCGTTATGAGTATTTTAACATAAAAATCATCTCATTTCGATTTGAAACGAGAAAGTTATAGATTTTTAATGTTTGAGTTTTTTGAAAATAACAGAAAGAAAAAGTTTGATATAAAATTGAAAATTTAAAATGAAAATAGGAAAATGGCATTTGGAGATGGCATCCCAAATATGCCCTAATATAAATGTAAAGTGATATAAGTAGGTCCCAAAATACAAATTAGAAAAACCTCTTAACATGAAATACTAATAGTTCAAACCGAGTTACTCTTCAAAATATATTCCAAGTTGGACCTGAACAACTGCTCTATATTATTTTTTAGGGGGAAAAAACATAGCTATTTCAATTAAATATGAAGTTCCCTTCATTATAAATTCTCGTATATATTCATTTAAAAATCTCCAGCTAATACTATATTTATTATTATTCTTCTTCTGTAACTAGTGGGGCCACTTTATAGAGCCAATGTACAAAACTGCTCAAATAAATTTTTTTTAAGGAAAAAAAAAAAAAAAAAAAGAAAGAAAGAAACATGGTGTTACTCATTCGCTTCCCATCAACAGGGCACCTAATTTTGGAAGGTGGCGCGTACCAGTCGGGCCCCGGCACACCTTATCTACATCATTTTAGTCACACGCAACACTGCATTTCCATTGGCACTGTCACGTGAAAACGAGGCGGGTCGTGTGTATATACATATATGTATATATATATATGATATATGATATATATGTATGAGTAATTGGTCTAAACGGTTCCTAAATTCTTTAAGAGATAATACTTTGATTCATGTTTTTTTTTTGCCATGCTGATACTAAACTCTCTAACAAGGTGACGATTTAGTCTTTTCCGTCCACATTCGTTAAATTTCAAACAGAATGAGTCACGTGAGCCATCACATGAGCTCAATTAACCTTAAAAAGATAAAATTACCCTTTTTCATATCAATAACATTAAAACAATAATTAAAATAAAATAAGAGAGAGAGAGAGAGAGCTGAACTCAAACCCAGCCCCCCCTCTCCCACCCCTATGATTTGATGCCTGCCTTCACCGTTGCCAAGTTCCACCCCCCCCCCCCCCCCCCCCCCCCCCCCCGATGTCTTTGCTGGCGCTGAGTTCAACCCCAGTGCCAAACACCGATAAGGGTGTCCCCCCACCCCTAGCATCTTCGCAGTCGACCCAGGCCCCCTCTCCCAGGATGACGAGCCCCCACGCGACGCAGGCGCCAGATCTAATTCCCCCCCCCCCCTGATGACAGTCCCCTTCCAGATCCGACCCCTCTCACCTAACAACGATCTTCCTGCAACCCAGGCACCAGATCTGGGCCGCGTTTCCCCTTCCTCCCTCTCCCTCTCCCCTTCGCCGTCACCCCCCCCCCCCCCCCCCCCCCACCGCCTTCTCCCTCGTCTCCCCTTCCTCCCTCTCTCTCCCCTTTGCCGTCGCCCCCCCCACCCCACCCACTGGAGTTCGCGGATCTGGGTCCCCCCTCCCCTCGAGTTGGCCGATTTGGGTCCCCCCTGTGTCTTCGCCATGGTCCGCCCCCCCCTCCCGAAAGTTCATCGATCTGGTTTTGAGAAATGAAGAAAGAGAAAGGAGACAGAGAGAAGAGAGAGAAAGGAGAATATGAATTTTGTTGTTATGATTTTTTTTAATTTTTGTTAAATTAATTATTATTGGATTACTAAAATACCCTTGTATATTAGATCATATGCATTACACATGACTTATTCCATTAGAACTTTAACAAATGTGGACGGAAATGATTAAATCATCAACTTTTTAGAAAGTTTAAGGTCAATACGGGAAAAAAAAAAAAGGACTAAAGTTTCACCTCTTAAAAAGTTCAGAGACCATTTATGTTAATTACTATATATATATATATATATATATTTGTGTGTATTGTTATATATGTATGTGTGTGTATACATATATATATGTAGGGTCTTGTAAGTCGAGAGAAGCAAGCATATAAGAAAACAAATATAATATGTCTATATGTTGGTCGTCTTACGCTACAACAAAACACATACACACACATATATATAAATATATGTATGTATGTATGTACGTATATCTATATATAATAGGAGATTAATTGGAGACGGAGAGAGTGACAAAAGTGACAGAAGTAAAGCCAGCAGCTGTCTTTGGAGGCCACCGCGGGTATGCACGCCGGCCCCGCCGCTTACTGACGTAGCTCCCCACCCTCTCTGCACTCCGGGCCCCTCTCTCAACGCTCCCATTCCTATTTGTCTATTTTCTCATTTCTCATTAAGGGTCCGTTTGGTGAAACGGTTTGACTTGAAATTTTTAAGTTTAAGTTGGTTGACTTTTTAAAAACTAGTTATAATTTTTATTGATTTTTCAGAAAAAGACAAAAACTGATATGAAAAAGTACAGTTTAGTTTGAGTTGAACCGTTTCATCAAACAAGCCCTAAGTTTTTATTTTATTTTTTTATTTTCACAACTTTAAATATTGGTTGCCACTGTTAAACTAATAAGAGCACTACTTACCTCATTATTTCAGCTCGTTTTAGCTGTAATAATCTTGCTTAGCCACTTTTTCCCCCCAAAAAAATAAAGAAAAAAGAAAAAAAAGGCAAGAACTAGGTAATATAATTATATATTCATGTATTTTATCGAAATATGTACAAACAAACCATGATATATATATAAAACTTAACTAAACTAGTATTTATTATATGTACAACTTAGTCTACGCAAAAAAAGAATGTGAACGGTTTTTGGACATATAAATAACTTTGTCCAAATTGAACATGACCGCCACATATGCACACATGTTTTGACAGTCTATGAAGAATAATCTTCGAGTGACCTTCCCTTATAAGAAAAATGTTTAATCATTCATTCCTTTTCATTTCAATCTTATCTTGAAGTTCTGTTTGGCTCTTAGTGTAATCGGATTTAAAATTTTTGTTTTAATTTACTTTTTTAAAAAAATCAATAAAAATTGTAATTAATTTTAAAAAAATTTACTAATTTTAACTTAAAACTCTCATTTCAAACTTATAGACTAAATGCAAACTTAGAGGGAAAAAAAAAAAAAAAAAAACCTCATTCGACGTCGTATTTGGATAGAACGTAAACATGATCTCCTAGAACTATCGCGAAATCCACACCCACAACCATTGCACCACCATCTCTTCTCTTTATAAAAAGCCTAAACACGTGTTAAGCCCCGTGATTCCAGAGAGAGCTTTTTTTTTGTTTTTTTGTTTTTTTCAAAAACAGGAAATAAAATGGCTCTGTTTGTAAATTATCGCAAATAAGAAGGGCAATAATAGGAACAAACATGTATTTAGCCCACCCAACCATCCCCAAAACCACTTTCTTTTGATTAACCATTTTCCTCTTCTTTGACTAAACTCATTTTACAACCAAACAAAAGAAAATACACCAAACAATATCCGGTTCGCCAGTCATCCCGATCGATTTTCCGTCCGGTTCTCAGATCGAGCTGAGCTGTTTGGTTGCCGAGAAAATTCGAGGATGACGTCGGGGACGAGAATGCCGACGTGGAAGGAGAGAGAGAACAACAAGAGGAGAGAGAGACGGCGGAGAGCCATCGCAGCGAAGATCTACACCGGGCTGAGGACGTATGGGAACTACAAGCTCCCGAAGCACTGCGACAACAACGAGGTCCTCAAAGCTCTCTGCAACGAAGCCGGTTGGACCGTCGAAGAAGACGGCACCACCTACAGAAAGGTAATCTTTGATTCATTTCAACGTCGTTTCTCTCTTCTCTTTCGTCGTTTTCTTCTCTTAAACCGCGCCGCTCATCGTTGAGCTGATCGGCGATTAAATTAGGTCTGATTAAGAAAATTAAATTAAATAAAATAAAATAAAAAAATGATTTTCGTAATTTTCACTAACGTGCGCCGATGTGCGCCATGCGCTAGCATTCGAATCTTGTGTGTGTCGATCGGGTTGCGCTTTTAGCCCACCGGCGCACAGTAGAGCTCAGAGCTCTTTGTTTTCTTGTGGTGCGCACGAAGCACGAAGAAATTATGAGATTCACTTTGCTTTTTTTTATTTATTATTTATTATTTTTATTTCTTAATTTTTTTATTTTTTATTTTTTTTTGATGATCTTTATATGAATACGAGGAACGAACTCACGCAGACTTTGCAGACAGCTCTCAGAGAGAAAAAAAAAAAAACAGAGAGAGAGAATTCAAACTCCCAAAATGCCCCCAATGAAAGTAAAGAATTACTTAGAACTCCGATAAGTCTTTGGAATTTCATATTGGTGTGGAGGGGTATTATCGTCATTTAGGGTCTATTTTTTCCAATTCCTAGATTGGCTTTAATGCAACTGAATTTTTTTTTTCTCTCTCTCAGTCTGCGACTGTTTCTGTTTTCCTTTCTTCCCTCTGGCTCTCTGAAAATTCCGATTTACACTGCAGATTAATATTTCTTTAAAAAAATAATAATTAAAAAAAGAAAAAGAAAACCCCATTTGTTTATTTATTTCTTTATTTAACACCCAGACAGTATTTATTTGTCTTCCGATACTGCCCAGCTCAAGAGCCTGAATATTTACGGAAAAAACGAGGTCAAAATGGTAATTTCAGTGCACCGTCCAATGACTTTCCTTGTTTCCGAGAATCCCGGGTTAACTACAATGAACACCTTTTTCTTCTCGTGTGATTGGGGATGATGCACATGATTGGTAATTGGTAATGGGCATTTGTGGGCTAGTGCTTCTCTTTCTTATTTTATTTATTAACAAAAGTTTGCTTAATTAGTGATTAATTTATATGGTGGAAGAGAGATTTTTTAATCCTTGGATTCCTTTTCTTTCTTTTTTCCTTTTTTTTTTTTCTGTAGATAATTATTAATTGATGGAGGAAAAAAAAAAAAGATTTGTTGGAAGATGGCGTGTAATGGGTTCAAGTATGACTTAATTAGGTGTGGGTTTGTTTGACATTTTTTGTTTTTGTTGCACTTTTTTTTATAAAAGCATTGTCCGGCTACAATTATTTATTTGCCAGCTTACAATTTCCTTGGTGGTCGCCAAACAGATCCCCTCTTTGACTGAATGATTAACTCTACACTAGTATCACTAGGACCACTTTTTTTTTTTTTTTGGCTAATGAATTTCTAGGACCACTTATATATGTTGGTGAAGTACCCATAAAGAAATCCTGTCCCAAAAGGACAAAAACACTGTATTTAAAAAAAAAATTTCCTCCTTTGGGGTGCCTCTTTGCAAACCTGATAAATGAGAATTATGTTTTTATTTGATTTTTTTTTTCCAAAATAATTAGCCGGATCAAAAAATAGTAAAGGGTGCATGTGATTGAGGAATACTTGAAAGTTCAAGGAAGCTATAGCTAATCATGCACATACATTATTCTAGTTCTGCCTTTAGCGACATTGGTTGACTTGTTAGTTAAATCCGCGACTTCTCTGGAGCTTGTTTTTAGATCATGATCATCTATGGAGGTGGTGTACAGAATTATTAAAAAAAAAAAAAAAAAAAAGGCTAATTGCTCTTATTCTAAGTAATTTTCTATGGTGCTTTCAGTTTGTGCATCTTTGGGTACCTCGGGATTGAATTCCTTCTCATTTAAATATTCCAACTTGCAATGTGACGTATCTACATTCCACATGGTGGAATACCATAGCAGAACAAGCTCCAATATCCTTCTTCAATAATCTACTCATATATATATATATATATACATGCATACATATATTTAAATTGGGGGTTGAGATAACCTTATGATGGAGTCCGGTGCATCGCAGTTATACATTTACTTCAATGTCATACGTCTGATTCTATATATTCCACGTTTGCAAATTGTTTGTTTCAAGTTCAAGACCACTTCATTCTAGTACTGTGATTGATCTATCTTAGGCATTATCAAGTGAATGCTCATATATATCTTACAAATACACAACTATATATATACAAATGATTTGTACAGGGATGCAAACCCGTGGACCGTATGGACATAATGGGAGGCTCAACATCAGCAAGTCCATGCTCATCATACCAACCAAGTCCCTGCGCTTCCTACAATCCAAGCCCTGCTTCATCTTCTTTCCCAAGTCCAGTTTCCTCTCATTACAAAGCTAGCACAACCACAAACCCGGACCCAAACTCCCTCATCCCCTGGCTCAAAAACCTCTCCTCCTCCGGTTCGTCCTCCGCCACATCCAAATTCCCCCACCACCTCTTCGTCCACACCGGCTCCATTAGCGCGCCGGTAACCCCACCGCTGAGCTCGCCAACTTCAAGAACCCCGAGAACCAAAGGCGACTGGGACGACCCCATGGTGGGACCCAACTGGGGTGGGCCCAACTACTCCTCCTCCTCGTTCTTGCCCTCCTCCACCCCGCCGAGTCCAGGCCGCCAGGTGCTGCCGGACTCGGGGTGGCTTGCCGGGCTGCAGATACCGCAAAGTGGGCCTTCTTCGCCGACCTTCAGCCTTGTATCGAGAAACCCGTTTGGGGTTAGGGAAGAGGCGTTGTCCGGTGCTGGCTCGAGGATGTGGACTCCCGGGCAGAGCGGGACTTGCTCGCCAGCGGTGGCTGCGGGGACTGACCACACGGCGGACGTGCCCATGTCGGACGGCAACATGGCGGCGGAGTTTGCATTCGGGAGTAATGCCACGGGATTGGTCAAGCCTTGGGAGGGTGAGAGGATTGAGGAATGTGTTTCTGATGATCTTGAACTCACACTTGGGAACTCTAGGACCAGGTCAGTTGGATTTAGTAGCTTTTACTTTTTTGACAACTATTTTTGGACACACAGCGTAAATGATGTGAGATAACATGACGTTTTTCATAATTTGGAGAATTTTAGGTTACATCAGAATCATATCGTATTAAGAAAAACATTATCGAACTTGATAAGAATCTGATCGTTAAAAACAATTTAACAAATAGGGTAGTTTTTATATCATTTCATAGAATTTTCTTCATATTAGTTACATATTACACTGAAAAATTAAATAGGTTACTATTTTTAACATTCAGATTACATAAAAATCATATCATATTAAGAAAAAGTATGATAAATATATAGAACTCATATTATACCATAAAATTCTCTTTATATTAATTACGCATTACACGGGATAACTATATCTAACATTTTCACTGTGGCCACTATTCGGTACAAAAGGAAGTAACATGGTCAGTGCAAATGTATTTCAATATGGTGTCAACTATTGTGAAAATGGTTAGCATTTTTTGCTGTCTTGGTTAATGAGTTAGTTTTTGGTGGTGGTGCAGATAGGGAGACTTGAAAATATGGATGTTTTGGATCTTGTATTGATGGGAAATTCAACTCCAAGTCTTTGGGTATTTCCGTGGGCAAGGCAAGTCAGGAGTACAGTGAGTAGGAGCAGCTGTTTTTTCACCCCCCCCCCCCGCCCTCCCTTTTTTTTTCCCCTTAACTTTTTTCAGGGAAGAAATAGAGAACTAAAGTTTTAAGTTATAAATAGTTTCATGGCGGTGTTTTGCCCCTTTAGTTCAATTCATTGTTCCAATTTTATTTTATTATTATTTTTCCCTTTTTGTGTCTTTATTTTATTTTATTTTCCAAAGGGAAGTTTATTAATTAAAAAGGATTGATACACTAGCCTGATTGTTGATTTGGTGTTGGGTTTGTGATTGAAAGGGATTTTGGCTGTCTTGATTAGTGGTCTGCTTAGTGGTATTTGACATGTTTGTTTCATCCTAATTTATTCATTCACAACACCATCAGCATAATGTATAGGGTTAACTTTGTTTTTAGTCATCATATTATAGATCCAATCCCATTTTAGTACCTAAAGTTTAAAATATCTCAGCAATAGTTCTTGAACTATCAATTCGATCTTCATTCCAAAATACTGTTAAAAATTTGATTGTAATTCCATTAGTTTGTCATTTCCATGCTTCGGATTTCAATTTTGGAAGTTCTATATTCTTAATATATTTATACTCTAACATTATAATGACAAAATTAACCTCGATGAAAACGCACTTAATCTTCACATGGTAATTATACTTTTAAGACGTCTTGATCTTTACGTTGTAATTATATTTTCTCAATTGATTTTAAGATGTTTTAAATTTGGAGAATCAAAATCATGATGGACCTATAATCCAAGGACATTATAAATTAACTTTATTGAATAAACAAAATTTAATAAAACGACAAAGAAACTAAATCATTCCATTTTGACTGTTTGGGGACAACATAAAATCATGTTAATTTTGATTTTTTTTTTCTTTTTAAATTTTGATATGATTTTAATCAAATTTAGCGATAGAAATACGTATGTGCAATAGAAGTAGAAAGCTCCTAATATTGATATGCATCTTTTGTAGGATTTGGACCCGTCGCTTTAACCACCCTCTACACGTTCACAAGGATTTCATTAGGAATAAATTGGGATGTGGAAAAGTAGAAGATCATTATGTATGGTATAAAAATAAAACTCCATTGAAACAGACAGGACGGTCCAAGCCATACTAATTGACTAGAAAAAGAAGAGAGTAAGAGACCCAAATGAAAGGGGATCTTTTTTACCTCCTCGTTGATAGATAGAGAAATCAATTCTAACCCTCCATCACTGTGGAGCATGGCATGGTGGTGTTAATGGAGGTGGGAGAGGCACTTGATTTCTTGTGGACCCTTTTCCAAACCCAATTTCAAAAAGCTTGGTCAAACTTTGAGGGTCCTTTTGATCAATAGATAGGAGGAACCCCACCACCCCCCACCAAACAAAAAAAAAAACAAAAAAAACAACAACAACTTTTGGGTTGCATTTCCATGGAAATGGAATCCCACAACAACCAAAAAGAGGACTACTGCAAAACCATGGACCGTTGGGGAGCATTTTGGAAATTTGCATTTCCATTTTGCGGAATAATACATTGTTTCATTGTTTTAACCGAAAGAGGTTTACATAATTAGGTAATTGTTTAATCCCACATTGGTGAGAAATGCGGTCCTTACGTGACATATAAGTGTCACGAGTTCACTTTCAGTCAGTAATTACCTAAAAGTTATAATTTAATAAGATCCACTTATAGACCTAAAAGCTTATGTGGTCGATCTACTTTGTGGGGAAAATGTTTGTACGCTTATTGTGTATACCAAAAAAAAATTGTTTGCATGATGACGTTGTGCATTGCACATCAATTTTCTCGTCTCTTTCTAAATATTTATAAAATGAAATTGACAATTTTTAATTTCAACCAATAGATGTTATTTACAGACAGGCCAAGGAGGCACAACCAGTTTAGCAAGTGCAGAAATTTATGTACATTGCTTTCACGAGGAAATATCTTTTATATTCCCACACTGTCAAATGGGTAAAGAATGGCAGTAAGAACCTTTTTACAGCTTGATTGCTTCACAGAAAAATGAACAAATTGTACACGGCAATGGGGTGTCTGATCTTGATATTTGTTGTTCTAGAAAGCTAGCATCACCTCTCAAGCTTCTCGTATAGGTCTCCAAGAGCACGGTAGAGGACGGCAGCGGCTGGTGGCCTAGGCAACGACCCGAGTAGTACATCTGCTGCAGTTAATGACTGGCTGCCATAGAATTGAGAGTTCACTCGTGTTCGTGTTGTTACAACGCTCCCCTCAAGGGAACATCCCACAAATGCACCTGCAAAACATCGATAAATAACTAAACCGTGAATATACAATTTGAGTAGAGTGCAATAGGCAACTAGGTCTCACTTAGCTGTTTGTTTTTACTATCACGCGTGCACATACACACAAGGCTGATGCACACAATACACCACCAAAATACACCGGTAAGCCCATTAAGGGAAAAAAACATTTACACTTCTGCACTATTGTTGGCCCCAAAGATTACGGGAATGACTATGGCTTTCGCTATGACACGTTACTTTATGTGACAGGAAAGCTAAGAAAAGATGTCCAGAAAGACATGCTCCAAATTATCAACATGAAGATCGATTCAGTCTCGCATATAACATAGCTAGTTAATATTCTCACTGTTTCAAGGTGGAAATATTGCCGTCAAAAAGGCCAACTGGCAGCCTTAAACAAATAAAAGCAATGTGACAGAAATAAAAAATTTGGACTAAATATTATTTTTTGGGAACGCCAACATTGTTTTTCAGTAAGTAAATAAACTCCGACATAAAACATACCTTTACTACAGCTATATGTATAACAAGCAGCATAGCCACCATCACCAGCTCGAAAATCAGCTTCGAATGCCCTTCCAACAATGCCAACAGCAGCACTCAAGCCAGCTCCTACAGAAAGATGCATATTACCACTAAATGTCTTTATGGCATCACTTGTTCTTAGGACTATAATAAAGTCAGTTAATTCTCCACCAGCCTGCAAACGAGGGGGATAAAGAACAAGGTCAGGAGAGGGTAGGAGATTAAGAACTCTGCAAGCCAAGAATTGGAAATTTGGAGCTGAGTCAGATTACATTAAAGATTTCCACAAAATTATCATACAGAAACTGTGGTAACCGTCAATCGGTTGAAAAAATAAACAATTTGGGTTGGAAAGTAAACAATTTCTTAAAAAATAAATATAAATATCTGCAGCATGCACTTAATAGGGCCTGGAAAGAGTACTGCACAGTGCACTAGCCATCTCTTTCTAAGTGCAGGTACATTTTCCGTCTCTACTTTCAGAAAACTTAGAATATATCTGTTCAGGAGGTAAGTATATATAAGAAGTTAGTTTGTTATAGAAAAAGTACTAACCTGAGCACCCCAACCAACACCAAATGTAGAAACAGCTGAAGGTGGAGACCAGGAGCCATCTTCTCTCCGAGCAATCACGAGTCCTGTACCTATGTTATAGGTAACCATAACTCCGACTTTCACAGCAGTAATTATTGCAAGGCCTTTTGCTTGTCGTAGAATGGCATCTGGAATTGACTTCTCAGGCTTCAAGGAACACACCTGAAGAAGTGATTTACAAAGTAGAAATAAATATCTATATCCCAAGTCATACATATCAGAATTCATACTTATAATTACGCTCGGAAATGTCAGAATTTAGGGGTCATGAAGGTGATAACTTTTATAAAAATCCTCTGGCAAATTATTACAGTAGCTAATAGAAGTAGCTTCATTGATAGAGAGCCAACTTTTAAGAAACAGCATTTTGAAGTAGGTGTGAGCACTGCCATTTGATTTCCACCATAGGTCTAGACACCAGCAATAAAATAGTGAACAGTCATAACTGAAGAGCAATAAAGTTTAGACTTTTACCTGGTTATAGCCTCGAATAGCGTTTGCTGCCTTATATATCTCATATTCCATAGATTGTCCCCAAGGAAAATTAATCCATGACCTCAAAGTACTAAGGTCGGTAAGATCATGTGTCGGAAGCTGAGCAGCATGACTAACTTGGTCCATCAAGTATGGTTGGACGGACTCAAGCCTAACACAACATACATCACAGACTCGTTGGGGATCTGCAACACGAAACTTTGCTGGTAATAAGCTCCTTCCCTTGGAGCATTCGCCACAAAATATTCCTCCACAAAACCGGCAATGATGCCTAGAGCACATGATTGGATGAAACCGCACACCACATAACATACAAGCAGATGCAGCACTATCGGCCAACCATTTTGGCGGTTCTGCTTCAAGGATTCCCCTCACATGGGCAAAATTTGCATCTGTAAGAGTTTGGGCCATTTCATGCCAAGCCTGCTCAAGTACATGACTTGACATCCACGAAATGGTACATCCCTGAATATCACCAGAAGCTATTGAACTAACTTTTCCACGCGCAGCAAGCAACATCTCCACCATCACATCCCACATCGTCATCTCCTTATCTTCTCCAACGAAGTGATTCCACCCCATGTCACCCTCAGGGAAGTAACCCCCGTTTAATTGGAAGCCTCTCTCCCACTCTTCGCGGTCAGTTTCCAGCATAGGAGGAACAGAAACAGGTATCCAAACCCCAGTTTCTTCCGAAAGCGGAGTATCGTAATAGAAGTATTTCCTCCGTACTCCACAGAAACTCTCATCACTCTCTTCCATTAATCCTCGGGACAAATCGGAACCACAGTCCTTTGGCCTTGATTCCGCCGTCATTGGATTACCACCTCCATCAGTTGCCACTCTATTATTGTTCTCATCCTCTTTTTGATTTTCAAGCCCCTTATCAGTCTGTCAACCCAAATAACTAGCGATCAACATTACACCAATCGAATTCGAAAAATTAAAATCATTCAAAGTAACTCCTCCAGGGCAGTCGTTGAAATAACTCATGGAAATAGCTTCACAAGCTTAAATTTTTATTTCCCAGAAAATTTCTCTTCTTTAGAACTTTGCTTTCATTAACCAACAAAAGAAACCTTTTTTTTTTTTTTTTTTTTGCACTGCTAAGGAAAACCTAGCTCAAATTTTATCAAATTTTCAAGTACCCAGATCAAATTTTCCTTTTTAACAAACAAAACCAAAAAATCAAGCAAAAAGAAACAAAACCAATTTCACCAAACGTAGAAAGTCGAAACCTTACCAGCCTGGAATCAAGATTCTGCTTCGGAATTTCTTCTCGCAGCGAAAAATCAGAAACCCTAGAACCCAAAGCCTCAGTTTCTTCGGCTTCAATCTTAGAATTCTGATTATCATCACGCTCCATAGATTAAAAACCGAAGGATTTCCGCTCCAGAAAGCTACTTGGTGATGAAAAATAGTAAATTTATCACAGCATATCAAATCAAACAATCAGAAAATTGGGGGCAATCCGATTAGGTTTTCACTGCGGAGAAGGAAAAATAAATAAAAAAATTGAAGGGATTGGGAAATCGGGAAAATTAAGAAAGCGTGGAAATTGAGTAATGATAAAAGGGAAAAAGATAATTGAAGAACTAATAATTGCGTGCTATGGAGTCTCTTGTTGTCGATAGCTTTGCACGCACCTTCTTTGATTTTTGCTTGCTTCCCTCTATCATTAATTTTGCTTATCATTTGTTTTTGAGTTTTATATATATAATTATAATCTCTTGGTTTTTTTTTAATTATAATAATCCCTTTTTTTTTAATTCAATAATAAGAATATTTGAATTTTATATTTTAAATATAATTAGATGTGATATTATGACTTAATTATATTGACAAATACGTAAAATCTTGTTCTTAAATTATAGTAGAGAGAATAATTGAATTTCATGATTCTCAAAAATAAATAAATAAACCTTAAAAAAATGAATTTTCGTGATTTACCATTTGCTTGCGTCTGATTTGTTTATTTAAGATTCTTTCCCTTTTTCTTTAGAATAATAAAAATATAAGTAAATGGTCCATTTTTTCAAAAAGAATAATTCAATAGACAAAATGATTGTTTTCTAAAAATAGTTAATATATATTAATGATTAGTTTTGATATGTGTTTTATATTAATTTATTACACTTAATTATTAATTGATGATTTTTTTCTGAATAAAAATAATTTCGACCATTTTTTTAATATAAAACTAAGGATTTTAAAATTATCTATTTACCCAATTTTCCTTTTTTGTTTTGGAAAAATTAGGTTGAATTATTATTATTTTTAAATAATTGATGACTGTTGGGGTCAGATTTCGTCTCCCCATAACGTTGTCACTGAGTTTTCGCGACCGCTTAATAAACGAACGACGAGAGTCGGATCCCGATGGATTGAATATTCTCAAACATTTTGGCTCGACCTAATAAACGATTTCAACTTGACAGTGGGGTGAACGATGAATGTCCGCACTCAATCAGCTGGTATTGTTTTCTTTGAAGCCCGTCAATTCACCAAGTATGGCTTGGATGAGTATTTGGCCCAACAAAATGAACAACGAACAATGCTTAATCCTTGGTCTTCGTGAATGACTGGTTCGTCGTTCAAATTAGGCGAACATCGCACAAATAAAGATCAATCCTCATAACTGCTAAGCCCACGATCAATCATGACATCGTGAAAGATCAATCTCCATAACTGCCAAGCTCATGATCAATCGTGGAATCGTGACCCATGTTCTTACACGTGTTTCGAATCATTCAGAGTAGTGGACGGTTCCCCACTACTCTCCACGAATTCAGATCCACTACTTTCCTTCTATAAATAGAAGAAGACCCCCCTCCTTAAGGAGGGACCTCTCTCATTCTTTCTCGAAGTCATCATCTATAGTCTTTCTGCCAAAAACTCAGAAATTGTAATTTCATTATACGAAAACTTTCATACATAGTGAAACATACATACACAGAGGACGTAGCACACTTCCGGTGAACCTCTCTAACTATCGGTGTTGTCATTCTTCATTTCGTTCATTTTCTCTGACTTATTTTTATTATTTTGTGATTGTGACTGCTTTGTGACTTTCATATACGATGTCCAATGACCCAAATGAATGTTATTTCTTTTTCTATTAATCTGGGTTAAAATTTGACTGTAGATTCCCAACATCTACAATGACTATCAAAATGATTGACAAGAGTTAATTAAATCATGTTATTAGTAATTGATTGGCATGGTTAAACACATTTAGATATAGCAATTTGTAATTGATCAATTTTAATCATATTTAAAACAAAAATACATTTAGGCTTTTGTTTGGTATTTAAGTTTAACTCCAACTAAATTATATTTTTTCATCTCAGTTTTTGTCTTTTTCTGAAAAGTCAACAAAATTTATAACTAGTTTTCGAAAAGTCAACCAACTTTAATTTAAAAATTTCTTCTCCAACCGACGAACCAAATGCAAGTTTAGATATAGTAATAATTTTTAATTGATTATCAAAATGATCAATGAGATAGTTAATTAAATCATGCAAATCATTAAACATATTTAGATAGAGTAATTAGCTAATTACAAATTGATCAGTTTTAATCATATTTAAAAGAAAAATATTTTTAAACATAAGTGATATTAAATATCACAACTAAGTGGTTGCATGCATAGTCTAGCGGTAATATCACATCTGATATCATTTAAAGGTATAGTGTTTGAATCACTTACCCCTAAGTTCAGGGAAAAAAAAAACATAAATCACAACTAATAACTCTGTTATTATGTGATATATAACATCATTATGCTCCCTAGCTTTATCTATTAACAAAAAATAGATTATTTTACTAATTTTAACAAAATTTAAGACATTATTTTAATACTTTCTTTAAAATATCGTTTTTCCTATTTTTGGTAGGAAGAAATGATTTGGGAGTGACCACATCATTTTTAGGATTTGTAATCTCATAAACAGGAACACTTCCCGAGGCATGACAAAATAAGTCATTTATACTAGTTTTTCTTAGTCATCTATCCCGGATCTATTATGTCATTACCAAACCAAGTTTCAATAGCCAAAACTGAAACGAAACCTAAGGAAAGACAGTGTGAATCGAACCCTTAAAAAAAAAGGGGAGATACCTATCAAAGATTTCTCACTTCATTGTTATCTCATTCACCCTTTTGCCCCAGCAAAGACGGTGGTTAATAGGCAGTCGTTTTTTCCTATTAACCAATAGCAAAATGTTCGTAGTAAACATTTCATTAAAAAATAAATAATATTGGTAGGAAATGACACGTCGTTTTTGCAAATGTGATTTTGTTTTTCTTCCTTACATTGCCTCAAAACGACCCGGAGAAGAATTAACCCAGGTAGTTGTCGCTGACAAACTCAAAATCAAACCCCAACCCAAGTCCCAGTCTTTGAATTCTCCCATGGCTGCTGCAGACAGAATCCAACATCTTCCAATCTCAGTCTCAGTTCTACTCTTCCTCCTCCTACTCCTCGTACCGACCCAGCTTTACTCGTCCCACGCCATGTCTCTCTCTGGCTCAGCTTCTTCGGGTCGAAACTTGTTGGGCAGTAGCACCAATGCCAATACCATTCGCAGGAATTCGAATCGGATCCCGAACTGCAACGACATGTCGTCGGCATCTCTCTGCTCGCAGAACCCCAAGTGCCGCTGGTGCCGCAGCCTCGCCCTCGACGACATGTGCTTCTCCAAGCCCGAGGCCTCCCGTTTTCCCCTCGAGGTCTTCTCTTGCTCTTAATTTTATTTCCCCTTCCTTTCTTCTTCTTCTTCGTCTTCTTTTGTAGACTTGCCGATCTTGTTTTTCTTGTTGTTTTTGGGCTCTATACTCGATCTGATTTGATGTAATGTATTTCAGTATGGGTACTCTTTTTTTTTTTTTTTTTTTTTGGTTTGTTTGGTTTCTGAGAAAATATGTGAACTTGGTATGGATTTGGATCTGTAATGTTTGACTGTGAATTAGCAATAAGTATTTTGTAGTTTCTTTTTTTTTCAAGATTCCAATTTTAACTTTGGTTTTGTAAAATCCGTTGTTTCTTTGATTATGTCGTTGAGTTGCAACATTTGATCCTAAAATGGGAAAGGAAAAGGGAAAGGAAAAGTAACATGACATGGTTCTCATCTATCGTTGGGTTGAACCTGCTAATTTAAAATATAAATAATAAAATAAAATAAACAACAAATGAATATGTGGGACAAGAGCCCGACTAATTCGACGGGACTTGCATACTCTGCCCTCAGAAGTTTCCCAACACAAATTGAGTAAATCAATGCACTATGGTCATGGTCCTAGAATGCACCGAAGAGAATCCGAATCATCCAAGCCTCCGGCTCTCCAGCCACTCAATCTACTCCTTGGGGTTAAAAGCCTTTTAAGTTGTTAGTTATGCTTAGACATGTAAACCTGTATTGCAAAAGCGATTGGTTTTCTAAGGAAGAAAGTGTTTAGACATTATGCATTTACGATCCGTCGATGTTTGTTCGGACTTGATGCTAAATACTAATCTCCAGCATTCACAGTTTCCTCCTGAGGCTTTTGTAACTTTGTAAAGTGGGAATTAAGGCCGCATTGAAGCTAAATTGCATGGTGACTAGTACTAAACTGAGTAAAGTGCACAAAATTGAACTTCTTGAGAAAAAGGAAACCATTTTGTTTCTCTTCTCTGGATGAAGTTGACTGGTTGAAAATTGTTCGATTCAATGGAATGGCGCATCGGGAAAAGAAAGGCGAACCTGTGTCGAGTATGATCAATTCAGCACAACCAACAAAAAAAAAAAAAAAAAAAAAGGAAGAAGAAGAAGAAGAGCATTGCAATTTGTACTCACAGGGTGATGTACTAAACATAAGAAAGATAGTTGAAATGACACTTTCATCTCTAAAAGGCCCTGATCTGATTAAGCAAAAAATCACAAAGTTGTAAAGCTTGTACTAGATTTATTTATTTATTTTTTTCTCTCGTCGTTTGTGAAAGTTCGTTGTGAACATTTAAACAAGTCAAGTACTGAATTGATCACAAATTAAACAGCTTACAATGAAAGATTTAAGGCAAAATTAAGGGAAAATTTAGGGCAAATTAGAGTGATTTTGTTAGAATTCCTATTTCCTGAATTTTCATTCTGCTTTTCACTTGACAGTTGAACAGTTAGTCGTCCAACAAATTGAATTCTTAATACAAATCAGCCCTCTAGGAAAAAAAAAAAAAAAAACAAAAGAGAAAGGTTAAATTTCCAAAGTCTCAAAATTTTCATTTCCATAAGCAAGATAATGCTTCACAGCGTCCCTCATGTCATCAAAACAATCCGACCCCTCAAAAAACCCCACCAACTTTCCGAGCTCCCGGTCACCGAGATCGTCGACGAACGGCCTCACCGGGACGGCGTTCTCCGGCTGGCACGAGTACGAGTTCGGATTATCGTCCACTATCACCACACGTCTCAGGTCCCTTCCCGAATCCGATAGGTCCTTCACGAGCCGGCCGTCGACCTCCTTGCAGGCGTCGCGGTAGAGCCGGTGAGCAATTAGGCTTTTTCGGTCGAGCCGGTCGAGCACGAGCGACGCGTACTCCCTCAGCCCCGCCGTGAACACCACAACCTCGTACTTCGTGGCCAGCGACTCCAGCAGCTCGTCCACGCCGGGTCGCTTAAGCACGTAGAAGTTCATGACCTCGCCGTCGATCCTCGGCCGCACCACGAAGTCGAACCTCGCCGGCGGCGGATCTGCTTGGGAGTGGACCAGAGTCTCGTCGAGGTCAAGAAACACGGTGCGCTTCTCCGGCGAAGTCGGAGGCGGCAGGAGGCCGTCGAAGGCGAGCGATCGGCGGACGGCGAGGGTTTCTGGTCCCGATCGGGCCGATCTGGAGGGGGATTCCGGCGTTTTCTTGAGGATCTTGTAGCCTTTGGAGCGATTCGATTTCGGAGTGCCGATCTGAGCCAGCTTGGAGAAGAGCTTGATGATGCGCTTGTGGCAGGTGAAGATCGACTTGTTGATAGAGGCGAGGACGGCGGCGGCGGCTTTCTTGGCCGGCGATCTGCGGCGGTGGCGGCGATTACTGCTGCTCCGGCAGTCCTTGATCGATCTCGTCGGCGTTCTCTTCACGATCTTGGACACCATTTTCAGGTGATTCTCAAAATCTAGAGAGAGAGAGAGAGAAAGAAGGGAAATTTTGAAATGGTGGATTTGGAATTTGGGGTGGTCGTGAAATTTCGAGTTGGAAAACAGGTTGGAAATTTGGGGAATGGGTTTTAAATTTCGGCTCGGTGTAACGGTCGAGACGTTCAGGTTCGGAACCGAAGCTAAATATGAAGAAGCATAAAATGGGAGTTTGTTACTATTGTTTTTGCCTACGAGGTTAGGTTCGGTTACGTACCGGTTGAGCTTTGTTAAAACGCAACGGCGTCAAAGAGGTGGCTCGAATTAGTCGACCGTTGTTAGGACTAATAAACAGTTGTCTTGTTATTACCGTTTTAAGGCTTCTTAAAATTATCATGCCCTAAGGGTTTGTTTGGTCATGAGTTTAGTTTAAACTAAACTGTACTTTTTTCATCATGTTTTTTATCTTTTTCCCCAAAAAGTTATTTATCTTTTCTGAAAATTCAAAAAAATTTACTATTTAAACTTACAAATCTTAACTCAAACTTACACACCAAACACCCCCTAAAACTATTACACGAACAAAGATCCTCTCTCTAAATTGCACATCTAATTATATGTCTAATTAATAGATAGATAGCACCCGACACATAAACCCCACTATCAAACTCAAAAATCGATAAATTCTCATTGTTATAGAGAACTAACATCCTCTGTTTAATTTTGATATTTAAATAGTATCTAATCAATTGTATCTTGATACATCATTGCGTAAAGTTAGTTTTTAAGGTATAAAAAATCAGTTATAGCGCATTTCAAATTTTTTAACATGACGTGACGTAATATTATTAGTTAGACACAATTTCTTATATAAAAAAATTGGATAAAAATTTGAATCATGTTATAGAGCACCTTTTTTTTTCCCCCCTCTCTACTACTCTTTATTATGTTTCTCTCTCCTACTTTGCCTTTATTTTTTTAATTCAATTTTATTTATATCCTTATTCTCCCTCTTCCTCTCCTGCCATCGAATGGTTCTTATTACACCTTCTTATGTGCTTTTAATTATACATTGAATAATCTTATTTTAATCTTTGAATTTAACACATGCTGTAAAAAATCCTTGAACTATTGACTTATTCTTATTTTACAATAGTCGTTCCATATAAAATATTGTTAAAAATGAATATTAGTTAAAATAACAGTGAATACATTTATAATTCAGGATAAAAATGATATTAATTCAATTATAAATATACTAAAATATGCTTTTACATTGATTTTTTCCTTCATCTGTATCTGTATAAATTTTCTCCTCTCTTAAACGTAGTGATTTTTTTTTTTTAAGGGGAAAGGAAATATTAACTTTAGTGATTTGAAAATTACTAGAAAAGACTTGATGTTCTTAAAGATTTGAGATGTATCTTGTGCTATGTCTCTGTCTTTGACCTATCGATCGATTAATGGGTGTTTCTTATCGTATTGGTGGTGCGCCTGTCCGTGTGAAGTTTGTAACCGCTTTCGGAATGGCTTTCCTTCACAGAAAGAATGGCGCTACAATAGAAACTTCTTTAAGCCAGTCTGTCACCCATTCAAGATTTGCAGTTGGTCTATCTCCGCATGACTGAGTGTTAGAAGTATATATTTTTGGAGAGTAAACACTTTCTTTTTAGTCATAACAATCATGTGGCATCTAGTCAACTTCATGGCTGGATTCGAGAACATAATTAGTACAAATGGTTTCCTTAAAAAAAAAAAAAATACAAATAGTCATGACAGTCAATTGAAGATTAGTAAAGATGTGAATTGATTTTAATATACTGATTCATGGATTCAAGTTTATGGTAGTATTTAAAAAAAAAAAAAATTAATACAGTCAGCCCTCATCCGTCCATTTATATATATATATATATATCACTATGAGTGCTTTCATTTTACAGGTGAGAAGTAGCAGAGTAACCGTGCAAGTACATCCTAACCAGAGCAACCACCTCGGATGTTGTGCTGGAGATTTTTGGCATCAATAGTATCCATCTCCCTCCCTCGTACTATTTGGGTATGCTAACATCTATTCCTATAACCCTATTTTGTTTGTTTAAAAAAAAAGTAAATAAAGGGAATTATATGGGTCTGGATCTACTAAGGTTCGAAGGCCCAATCTATCTCTAAGAGAGCCTAACCAGACAAACCAGCCTATGGTGTAAATGCAGGATGGCACAGATCTGATGGGCTTACATATGTGAACTTGGGCCTTTGTGAGGGAAAAAAATATATATATATATACACACACATGTACATATGTATGTATATAGGGGGGACAGTAAACAACACTTTTTTCTCCTGGAAGATTGAAGTGTCACCAAAGCTGAGTTCCAACTTCAACAACAATATCTCAGCAAAAAGTTTCCAACAACAATAAAGCATAGTATCTGCATAGAAAGAAACCATTTTGGTATTTTGTGTGTGTGTGTGTTTTTTTTTTTTTTTTTTTGCAAGTATTATGATGGTGCCTCATGTTTTTTATAATTTTAGGGTTTGTTTGGTGTTTGAGTTTGAGTTAAGGTTTTTAAGTTTAAATAGTAAATTTTGTTGACTTTTTAGAAAAGACAAAAAACTTTTTCAGAAAAAGACAAAAATTTGAGTTCAAACTTGAGCTCCAAACGGAGCCTGTCGGAAATATTTGAGGATGGATTGGAGTGCTTTTAATCCAATATCATCAACCTGGTAAGAGAAAGAACATGACTAAGAATAACCCAAGCTTTCTGCCTTATACCTAGTTCAAACTAAAGTAGTATCTTTATGCTTCACAAAAAACATAATTTGGTATTTTGAGGCCAAATTTTTGGACTTAAATGTCATTTACACCCTTTTTGTTTGACTGGTCCGCAGTTAGGAAAAGAAAAAAAAAAAAAAAAAGGAAAAAAAGGAAAAAGGGTATCAATTCAGTACAAAAACATCATTTTGGTCTTTGTTTTCCCTCTTAATTTCAAACTAGTTGAATAAAAACTAAAAAGGAAAAAAGGGTATAAAATACACCTCATGTAAAAAAAAGAAAAAAAAAGGCTTTAGGTAAGCAAAATGTTGTTTTAAAACGTGAGAGTACCATTTCAATGTAACAGGACAACTTCGAAATAATTGTTAAAACACTAAGGTATTAAAATGATCATTTCTCTAAAATTTATAGTACAAATTGTCTACAAGCATCCATTCATTTCATTTCACTTTTAAATGATATTAGTTTTCTTTATTATACGATTTGTGCCAACAAAATCAAAATTTCAACCTTTAAAAAAGTTCGAAGAACGGACTCAAGGGCTTGATGATGAACTTGTTTGTTGGGGATAACGAAGGCACGAGCATGAGACATTCCCGTGACCACGGGATCAAAACTTTCGAGTCCTAAATAAAACACGAGCATGACATAAGATTTTAATAAGCCATCTCCATTACGGAAACGATGGTTTAAATGATTATGAACTAGATAAACACGGCATCACATTACACTATGATTGCTGACATGGAATCTACGGTTAAAAAAAAAAAAGAAAAAAAAGTTATTAATCAAAAAATAATATTTTATTGTAAAATTGAGGATGTCGATCACTGTTGATAGAAATTTACGTTAAGCATAACCATTATAAATAATAATTAAAAACTAATGCAGAAGAGTAAACAACAACACCAAAATTTATAGAGTTCACCATAAAATAAGCTAGTTCTAGTGTCTGAACTTTTATAAATATGAAAGTGAATATAATGTTAAGTACAAGAGAATAAATGAATGCTAAGAATGGTCCCCTCTAATTCTCTTTTGAATGATGGACTTGATGTCCTATTTATAGAGTCAAGCCCAGTTCTGAAATTAGTAGAGTTGAGCCCCACTACTAGAGCAAGTGATGTTGAGTTCACTACTTGAGTTAATGGTGAACCCACTTTTCTGAGCGTTGAACCTCCACTTTTATAATAAGAGCATGTTTAACAAACTATAAAGAAATATAATGAGATTAAAAAGTAAATTAAAGTAATAGGAATGACGAGTAATATTGATGCTCTTTTTAGTATTTACTTGCCTATTAGATGGTGTAAAGAGAAATAATCTCATTTCCTTTCAACTGTTTTAATTAACTTAGTAACGTTAACTTTTGCAATATATTTACTTAACTATCCTTTTACATTTGACACATGAAAACTTATTAATAGTATACAGGTAAATTTGGTATTTATTCTCTTTGACATGTAATCAATACTAAAGGGGAGTAAAGATTAATATTCTCTATCTTTATTTCTCATATTCTGTGAGACCCACTAAACTCTCTTTTAAAATTTTTTTTTTTATTTTGTAAGTAAACACATGATTAAATAGGAAAGAAAATGACAACTACTTATGTTCTCTTTCACTTTCATGCGAAGTAAACATACTCTTAAATAATTTGTAAATGATCTCCTGATTGTGTGATACTTAACACATGTAGAATTAAGATTAGAGGACGAAGTCCAACACCATCCACGATTAACACTTATAAAAATGGGCATGAAAGTGCATGATCAATAAAATATGAATAACGGTGGAAAAAGTGCTCGTACTCAACAACCAAAATGGGGATGGCTCCTAGAAATTAACAAATCTAGAATAACATTATTTGACCATTTTTCCCCCCTTTTTTTTGGGAGGAAGATCAACTTTACATGGAGTTGAAATAGTGACCAACAGTGGAAGGTTTTTCTTATAAGGTTGTACATGCTTGTGTTGAATAAATAATCGAAAATAATTATCCACGCTTTGCTTTGCCTTTTTGCTGCTTCAGCTTTTCTAAGTGAACACGGGTAATTAGCATGACTCATGATTATGCTTTTGCTTCATTCTTTTTCTCTTAACGTTCGAATTTTCAAAGCCACCAAGTATTAAGCAAAAAGAACAAGAAAAAGTTATTACTTTTTTTGTCTCTAAATATATATATATATATATATGTAGTTTATTAATTTATAGCTAAATAATTTTTTAATAAATGGCTGAAGTTTTTAAAAATTAGTTAAAATGTTATTTTAAAAAAAATATTTAATCAATTATCTTTGACTCCATAATAGTTAATCAGTGATTGCCATATGATAGTTAATTATTGATTGATCAAATCTAAAAAATGACAAACGGTCATTTTTCTAAATAAAAAAGTTAGATTATCTATTAGATTAAGTGATTAAAAAAGGCCACTTAATCTCTAATTTAACCAAAATTTAGAGTATATGTATGAGTTACCGTGTTATTAATCTATATGACTTGAAGTTAAAATTCAAAATATTAAAAACAACCCATACATCCGTTAAATATCAATTGAGACAGTCTAAATTGGCCAAAAATGATGTCGTCCAGACACAAATTGAAGGAAAAGTTATTCCAATGTATGTAATTTAAAATAGTAAAGATCAGGACTCCCTTTTATTTTACCTAATTTTGAAGTGAATTTATTTATTCATCAAAACAAGAAAAAGTTACGTTCTGAGACATTTTGAGTTATTACATATATATTATTTTTACAGCAATCAATATTCAATTTTGATAATAAAATGACGAAGAAAAGAATTTTGAAAAATCCAAATAAAAAACTCAAAAACAAAGAAACAAGTCTTTCTAGAAAAAAAAAAAAAAAAAAAAAAAAAAAAAGCTTTTCTTTGTTTTGGGGGTTTTTAAAAAAAAATCTTTTTTAGGATATATTTTCGTCATTGTTCTATTAAATTGGACAGTGACCTTTTTATGATATGAATTTGATACCCATTTATTTTGAGAGATTTAATATAAGGAATGATATGCTTTCTAAAAGCAGTTAAAATTTTAGGTATATTTATATTCAAGTTTCCCTCAAAGCAAACAAGAAGTTATATGCGTCAATCTCTAGACAAATTATGAGAGAAAAGTAAAAGAAATATTGCAATTCAAGAAGGTCGCCCATCTTCAAGCTTGACAGACAACAAAATCATCACATTCACACTTACAAAATTAAATATGCATGTCGTGGAAGTTCGTAATCAATATTTAATTATAATAATTAGTTATAGTTTTACCAGCTAAGCCATCTCATAAACAGATAGTATTATAGATCCTTATCAAATAACAACCAAGAGGAATGCTAGCTAGCTGCAATTGCTCATGCATTCCTTGCTTTTAAGAATGATACGTGTTCTATTTTTTTTTTTTTCCCTTGAAATAAAAAAAGTAATAAATCAAGGGGGTATTTGGAACCTTCACTCCACTTGGAGTTTTTCAAATATTTTTTTTTACCTTTTCTTTAAAAGTAAATCAATTTCACTATTAATATATCAAAATCTCTCTTTTCATTTTCAAAAAACTCAAACTTTAAAATCCATAAATTTTTTATTTCAAGTCGTAATGAGTTGTTGTTGTTGTTGTTTTTTAAAAAAAAATGATTTAGAATAACGAGAGGAACTAAACAAGATTCATATTACTATTCTTTTCTAAACACATTTCAAGTTTTTGCATTATTTAACTATATCAGTTTATTTTCAACCAAAATGCACATTTCGAAAGAAATTTTATTCAAAATTAGAAATAAAAGCCTTACAAATTAACTATATATATATATATATATATATAAAGAGGAGATAAATCAAATTCAACAGCAAGCAAAAATTAACATAGGAATAAAACCATTAGGATTTTTTCATTCTAAGCCTCTGTTTAGTATTTAAGTTTAACAGCAACTAAATTGTATTTTTTCATCTTAATTTTTGTCTTTTTCTGAAAAGTCAACAAAATTTATAACTAACTTTTGAAAAGTCAACCAACTCCAACTTAAAATTTTTATCTCTAACTAATTTACCAAACTGAGGCTAAAACCTTTCCTATTATGAGCACTAAACTTATAGGAGAATTTTTCTTGACTGTATTTTTGTCCAGTCTCCCCCCCCCCCCTCTTCAAAATGGAAGGATCTTCTAATTTCTCCCAAACATTTGAACCAACAATTTCTGCCTTTTTCTCAACAATAATATAAATATCGATATTCATATATTTAATTTACCCAATCATACTCAAATATAAATATATTTTTTTATTTAAAAAAAAAAGGAAATTAAAAGGTTATGGAGTGAAGCAAAGCCATGAATATTTTTTAGAAACCAAAAATAAAAAAGTTGAAATTTGGATCTTGAAACTTGAAAACGACTATTTTTTTTTTTAAATTGCACTTTAATAATTAACACGTCAAAATGACCTTTTCATTAAACAAATTGAATGTCTTTTCCCAAGGAAAAGAAATTGGACATGTTTCAATTTTTAAAAGTCTAGTGTGTTCAAGAAGTGCATAAGCAATTAATTATTGCTAGCTTTCTTTAACATATCTTTTTTTTTTATTTAAATACTGCAATAATATATGTAAATTTTTCTTTCATCATCCTAATAATATATAAAACACATAAATTAGGAAAATATGAAGATTAAGATGCACAAGATCATATATAATTATGGTATTCCGTGATTGTGTTTATCATTGACATTACTTATAATCAAGGAGAGGGACGACAGGAACAATCCTCACTGGACCAAGATATTTCTTTTTTGATACAAGCTGGAACAAGATATATATTAGCTTATCATTTTTGCTTCAAATGATCATTATATACATAATATATACAAATATACACAAATATATTATTGTCGGACCCTTATTGTATTATAATGTTGAAGAGATTGAGTAGCTTGTATATGTTACATTGATTCAACGCGTACACTCAAGCATACAAATCGAGAGAGACCTTTTTTAATTAGAGTATTTTATTTTCGTGTATGTTGCACTAAAGTCTTAAAAAAATTTGAAAAAAAATATATTAAACGATTAGTTCAGTAGGATGACTTGACTAAGCCACAAAATAGCCTCATGTGAAAAGCTGTAATAGAAGATTTCCTTCGAGATATATCAAATAATTTTAGTGAATTGGCACCTACTATATCAAGATTATATAAAGTCCAATTATTGAAATTGCTAAGAATGCTTTAACTATATGAATAACGGTTTATAATCAAACACATATATATATATATATATATATAAAATTATTTGTTATAAAGACAAATAAAATGGGAGATTGAGAATTATTATTCATTATACATAATTTTAGTAAATTCAAACAATGACAGCGAAAGCAACCCTTATTCTGCTAAATTCGGTTGTTGAACAAATTTTTTGGAATCTCATGAGCAAAAGCAAAGGTTTATCAAAGATCTTAACCTGGTGCAGATTACTCCATTTGGTTGAAGGGATGAGTGAGTACGAAGAATGAAAAAAGAAGGAGGGAACGAGAAATTATGTGAAGGATGAAGAGAATTATAATAATTCTAATTAAGTTGTTTGGCAAGACAATTGGAGAGTTGAGAAGATGGATGAAAATTATTATATAATTTTATATTGTTTATTTTATTGATTGGTAATAATATTTTTTAAAATGCTAGCTAAAATAATCTTTTTAAATTTGAATGTGATGGATTTAGTGAAAATTCTTCATTTGGAAGGAGTATTTTTTTTTTTTTTTTTTTTGGACTCGGAAGAAATCATTCCTCCGTTTCTCCTCTGCCTCTTCTCTCGAACCAAACACACTAGCTAGCAATCCTCAAAAGTAATGCCAAACGCCCTAAAATTTATTCAACTTCATCTTTATTTTATATAAAATCAGTAGATGATACACGAGGATCAATATCTAAATATATTGTATGTTAAGACATTGAATTAGGGTACCATTTTGAATTTTAAATTTTGAATTTTTATTTTTTGAAAGTAACTATCAATTCAATCTCTCTTTCTTTATTTTGAAAAAATTAAAAGGAAGTGATCAAGTCTTTGCCGTTTGAATATAGTGTATGAATCGTAGCCAAATGAGTTGGCGTATATTTTGTCGTATCTTTTGCTTTAAGTAGTGGATCCCAAGCACATACACAATATATTTGTCACGTGGTATTTGCGGAAATTTTGTCCGAGGAGCTATTATTTATCCTAATAATGATTACTTACTTTCAATTCTTATTAAAAAAAATTACTTACTTCAAATGTTCTTCGATTTTCTCACAAACATTTTCTGAAAGGGATAATATTTTTATTTATATTATATTCGCATAATATCTGGGAGAAACATAGGAGCGGCTTTAGTAATCAAACTACTAATTTTCTAGCCAAAAAAAAATAAATAATAAATAAATAAAATCAAACAACTATTTTCGAGGACGGTATCCTATTAGTTGTAACATTTTGACTTAACTCCTCCGGGCTACTTCAACGAGTGAAAATGAAGGGCTCGAGATCTTAGGTTTCAGATTTAAAATTACTATATATATATATTTACAAATTAACAAAATAGATGTTTATAAATATAGAGTCTTATTACTGAAAAAAAAATATATATATACAGTAGTATTTGAAAAAAAAAAAAAAACTTTGAAATATGGGTAATGTTAAATACCACAAAAACCATAAATAATATAAGATGAGTCACATCTGTAGGTCTCAAACTGTGAGACTCACTCTTTGTATTATTGTATGATACTGTTTGAACACCCATCAATGTCTTTTAAAACTGTTTTAATATTTGTGGTTTAGTCTTATCTTATTTAACCAATACTCGGTTTGATTTGCGTTCAAAATGGCTTGGATCTAGTTTATTTCCTAAAAAAGTCGCGCCGACATTATCTTCAAATCTCAAGACTATCTTTTCTCTGAAAAATTAAAACAGGAAAACAAAAAAAAAAGATCATGATTAATGACTTTCTAGCAGCAGGAAAAAAAAAAAAAAAAAAAAAACAAACAAACAAACAAAACAAAACAAAAAAACAACAAACAAAAAACAAAAAACAAAAAAACAAAAACAAAAAACAAATTGTTCATTTACTTACCAAGATTAATGGTAACTTTTTGTTTTCGTAACTAAGCCTAGCAAACAGCCGGTAATCAGCTGACTAATATTCACGAAATTTTTTTTTTTTTGAAACAAATATTCACAAAAAAGTTTAGGTGCGTAAAACTTAAAAAGTTCTAAATTTTCTTTGTAAAATAGAGTTGAAATTGATAATTTATATTGCTTGAAGTATTTATCATATAAATGGTCTTTGTGTATATACATGTTCTCGTGTTAATTTGCTTGTCATGCCCCAGTTAAAGTTCCAAAATCCATTTATATATAGTTTTTCCCTTATAGAATTGTGTAGTTGAAATAATTAGCTTATTGCTCTTGATCCGATTTGGCGATATTAATATTTTGTGGAAGCCTGTAATAATTAAGGATTTGGAAAGAAAAAATATCTATGTTTTTCTTGTTCGAAGTAAGCATTACAAGTTGCTAACAAACACAGCTGGCTGTCCTATAGTGTTTTGTTGCTTCAATAAGATCATGCGGGGATGGAGCCATCCATATCAAGTGAGGGTTTCTACCTCAGTGAATTTTTCTTTTTAATAATTTTATCTTTAAAAATTATACATATAATTTTTTTTTCTCATTTTACTCCATTAAAAATTTATTATTTTTATTTAAGACCTCTAAAAACTTTATCATTAATTTATACTCCCATTTAAACTATAAGCTGTTTCTGCCGTTGAGGTCATGCAAATTTTTTTTTTCTTTTCTCCATTGGATTTTGCCATTTAAGGGTTTTAATGAGACATATTTCGTTTTTTAAGGTGGATTATTTTAACTTGATCTTCTCAGTACTCCATAATTCAATCAAATTCATGCCTTTCTTTAAATTTTGTAAACTTTTATGGCATGTTTATAATTTGTGTTGTCTTTCAGGTTAGTTTATTTTTGAACCTTTTCTTTTGTTCAAGTTTGGCAATTTTTTTTTTTTTTTTTTTCAAACATATTACGTGAGAAATGGTAGAACCTTTTCATTTTGAGCTCATGAATGTGGATCAGCATTTTAATGTACACTTAAAAGGGTATATGCATGTTTGGCAGGAATTAATGAAGAAAATAAAAAGCTTAGGCGTGGAATAATGAGAAAAATAGAAGGGGACCCCAATCCCACCCACTCCTCTTAATTAGTTTTTACCAAACATAGCCTAAGAGCATCTCCAATAAAAATGCCAATGCCAATCCTATATATTGGCCAAAAAATGTGTAAAAATGACATATTTGATATGCTGTGTTCCAACGTGTAATACTATTTTAAATGTTGTATAGTTTTTTGTCATAATTATTAAACATTAAAATTTGTAACAATAATCTTTTTTTTAGTATTTAAATAATTTCAAAATGGCAATAGTGTATTAATATATTAAATAAAAAAAATCAGGCTATTAACTAATAGCAATCAAAATGTTAAATTTGACATTAATTGTCTATTATTTGGTGCCAAATTTCTACAAAGTATAGTGAGTATCAAATTTAACATTTGAAATAACATTACACTGTAGATTGATTTTCTTATCTAAATATCAAATTTATCTTATAACATGTAAATTATTTACATTGAACACGCACCTCATGATCAGTTCAATGAGTTCTTCATCCCTGGACGGCTGGAAACGTGATTAAATTATTGTTTTCGCGCAAGATGACAACTAATAATTTTTAATACACTTTGCTTAATTTTCTTCTTTTCTCATTCTTTTTATTATTATTATTATCATTATAAAGTAGTTAGCAGGGGCAAAAAAGGGGAAAAAAAAAAAACAAAAGGAGATATGATTTCATTTTAGTCAACGTCTCCTCTCGTGTTGATGATTCTCTTTCTAGCTCTCCTCTTTCGACGTTTGGGTTTTGCTATAAATTGAGATAGCACTTTCGCTTTTAATTGTGCCCACTAAGCTATAGCTACAAGGTTTTTAGGAAAGACAATTTAAGCTCTCTCTCATTTAGGAAATTTCATATCTCCACTTTTCTAATCATCTCTCTTCCCATCTTTCTCATCTTTCGAAAGCTTGTTTTTGTGTTGTATACATAAAATAATGACTGATATTTCGATGACAAGTGAAGACCACATTTTGCATGTTATTGGTGGCGAAACCAAAGCCAACCAAGAGCCAGTCGTTCCAACGGCACCTGTAGTACCTCTCTTGCGTAAGGTAACCACGCGCGTTTTAGTCATTGTACCTTTTCTTTTGTTGCTCTCTGTTGATGTGAAATTCGCACTAAATTATGCTTGTAATCATATGTTTAACTACATTTTGAACCTTACATATTAATAATTAATCTGTCAAGTACATGTTAACTTTTGGTTAATTACTTAATTTTTGTGCGTGGATTTTATTTTATTTTATTTTTGCTATTTCTATTAGAAGAATCCTGCGGTGGTAGAGTGATTAATTCGACCATACTTTCTTTTGTATTTAATTTTGATATAATTTATCTTTACATTCAAAACCATGTGGACGGCCAAATAAGTTTTGATCTTTTTTTCAGTCTCTTATCCAATATATAAACATGGGAAGCTTTTTCTTTTTTTTTTTTTTTTTTTGGTATGAGGGCAGCTGATTGCTGAGCTACTGGCGACGTACTTCTTTATATTTGCTGGCTGTGCTTCAATCCTAGTAAACATGGACAAGGATAAGGTGGTGACGTTCCCGGGTATTGCTATGGTTTGGGGATTGGCTTTGATGGTCATGATCTACTCCGTCGGTCACATTTCCGGTGCCCATCTTGATCCTGCTGTTACCATTGCTTTCGCCGCTATCAAGAGATTTCCATGGAAACTGGTATGAAACTGAATTAACCAATTCCATATAGCTAGCTAGGCATATTTTGTGTTTTTTACGCAATTAATTACTGGTTAAGAAGATCAAAACCTCTTCAGATTCAAACAATTGTAAAGTCAAAGATAATTCTCTTCGCTTCATATGGTATGCAGCCACATGTGAAGTTCAATCAAGTGCATGACTTAAAATGAAAACAAACATAAAGCAATCCATGCAATTGCTCCCAAAGTCTGCGTCACCCTATGCAATCGGAATCCCTACTTTCGGGTATATAAACCTATTAAAAAAATTTGAGAACGAGATAAATTCGAATTCAAGACCTTAGCATATATAATGTAGACGTACGTGAAATTATCATAAGACCGAGCCAACAACCACTTAGTCTTCTTGTTTTTGTTTTTGTTTTTGTTTTGTTTCTGTTTTTGTTTTTGTTTTTTTGTTTTTTTTTTGTTTTTTGTTTTCTTTGTCACCAAAATGTTACTTAATTTTCACTTCTAATTAGTTGTAAGGTGTACCATGTATGTTGTGTTATAGGTACCGGCTTATGTATCGGTTCAAATTGCGGGAGCAACTCTAGCAAACGGTACACTTAGGCTATTGTTTACGGGCAAACACAATCACTTTGTGGGAACAGTTCCTTCTGGCTCCGACTTGCAGGCCTTTGTTGTCGAATTCATTATCGCATTTTTCCTCATGTTCGTTGTCTGCGGTGTTGCTACCGATAACAGAGCGGGTAATATTTTTATTTATGCTAATTTCATTCTTATATGACACATATAATATATCTGATACACATGTAGACATATATGATCTTCTAAGAGTTTGTGCAACAAATTTTATATGCGACGTGAGATATGGTGATCAAAGGCTTTATTATTATTATTATTATTATTATTATTTTTTTATAAATCTGATCTGTATATTTGACCTTGTATTTGGAATCTCAATAGCGTTTCATTTGACTCCCATTTTATGCAGATTGGAGAACTTGCAGGGCTTGCTATTGGATCAACCATTCTTCTCAACGTGTTGTTTGCAGGGTATATAATATATATATATATATATATATATGTTTGTGTGAGCGCGCGCATACATAGTACAACTGGCTACGACAGGAAATTTGACACAATATAAAATACTAACCAGTTTGGAAGCACTTTTCGTACGCCCTAATTTTCTACTATAGGGGTCCAATAGTTTTTTTGATGATATTCGTTGGAAGGAAAAAAAGAAAAAAAAGTAAAACTTACAACAATTCAACTAGTATTGGAAACATAATTTTTAAAGAACATGCTAAACAAAAATTGTATTTAATTTACCAATAAGCAATCAAATTAATAATAAATTTCACACATGGTTATACAAGTTTCAAATTCTTCTACGAACATCTTTCTTGAGAATCCATTTTTTAAAACAAACTCTTTTAGAGAAAGAAAACTCTTACGGTTAGGTAATCCGAATGTTCAAAAAAGGAAAATTTGAACTTAATACACGAAGCAATGTCAAACAAGTCCTTCGTTATATACATCGAAATTTTTTTGTTCAAACTCATGAACTTAACGTCACATTCGTCCTATAATGCATCATAATTTAGAATAATAATTTGCTAAACATTCACTTATGCATGCAGGCCGATTTCCGGTTCATCGATGAATCCGGCGAGAAGCTTGGGGTCGGCAATAGTGTGGAACAAGTACACCGGAATATGGATTTACCTAACGGCACCGGTCATTGGGTGTACCTGTGGTGCATTAGCCTATAGCTTTATAAGGTACACCGAGAAGCCAGTGCGTGAAATCACCAAGAGTGGCTCTTTCCTAAAGGGACTTGGACGCAATTAACAAATGTTCCCATATATATATATATATATATATGATTAATTTGTTACTACTACATACAAGAAGAGAGCTCATTTGTGTTGTTGAAGAAGCAGAATACTGTAGTTCAATTAATTAGCCTTCAGAGGAATTCTAAGAATTTGTACTTTGATATATCGGGATTGTAACATATACAACACGTGATTGTGTTGTTTAATTATTCTAGTTAGTATTTATGTTAGAAAGTTCCATATAAGCTGTAATTGTTCAATCTAACTAAGATCCAAAAAAGTTATGGATTAACCCCTTCTGTTGTTAGCTTGTACCGAAAAAATAAAGATTAGTGGTTAAGGAGGTGTCAATTTAGTTGTGATATTCTCAATCATTCTCATGTTATTTATTTCTTCTTATTGTTTATTTTTGTACCAGATTTAAGCCCCTTGCCAATGTTAAGATTATGGAACATATTTACATATTTATATATACATATATATACACTCTTAAAATATAAAATTTTTATCAATATATATATACAATAGGTTTGATTTTGATACGAAGTTATAATAGTCATGAATGTATGCATTACTAGTAGGTACTCGTTTATTGCTAAAATCAGTACTATTAATTATTTGATCTAATAACATATTAGTCTCAAATAAATTATTCAACCAAAAAATAAATAAATAAATAATGGAAAAGCTTAGTTGGCAGTTGGAACTTGGGATTTGCTCCCAAAAATTTGGTCTCAACATATTCCTATACTTAATATCATTGTTCAAATGCCTCTACATATTTATAGTTTCCACAATTTTTGGAGAAAGATGACAAAAAATGCTTGCAAAACATGAGAAATATTATATTATTCCCTCACAAAGTAAATCCTCACACCAATAACGTTCATAGATATGAAAAATACCAAAAATTGTCTCAGGGATATTTCCGTCTTACCCGGGAAGGTTGGAGAGGGTGGGTTTTGAATAGGGATTATGGATTCGGTTTTATATAAATGTAATTTCCATGTGTTATTTATAAAATTGTATGTGTTATGAAACATGTTATTTTTCTTAAGAAAAAATTAATAGTTTAGTGCACAATTAAAGTTTTTTTTTTTTTTTTTCTTTTTTCCAGAATAAGGGCACATTAGAGTTGAAACTGGTGCTATAGAATTGAAGTAAAAAATTATAGAAGTTTCCTTTAGAATAAATTTAGGATGAGCAGTTATTTTATTATAGGTAGGATAGCATATTGAAAAAGCCTTTGGTACAAGAGATCGCTAAG
Organism: Ficus erecta; assembly: GCA_008635985.1. NCBI lineage: Eukaryota > Viridiplantae > Streptophyta > Magnoliopsida > Rosales > Moraceae > Ficus > Ficus erecta. The sequence continues at coordinate 229,250 of BKCH01000120.1, read as the reverse complement.
TGTCTTGATGTAGAGCACCAGTACTACAAGTCGCAAGGAGTTTGTACAGCTTTTGCCTACCAAAAAAACAAGTTTGTATTCCTATAGCCTCCTGTTTAGGCCCCCACTCCAACTGCTGTTGTTGCCTGTTGATGCTTGAGTTGGTGAGGGCATGGTAGATCTTAGGTGAACGACTAAGAGAAACCGACATAAATGACCTGATTCTGTTATATTTAGGAAAGTGTTCCTGTCTCTAAGGTTGAAAAATCTGGAAATGATAGAGTAACCACCATATTTTTTTCTCAATAAAAAAAAAAGAGGAAAAAGTACTTTCTACACATGTTACTAAATATCTCTATTAGCAACACACATTAAATATAGATGTGATCAAAATCATATTAAAAACAAAAAATATAAACAAAATTAATAGAATATAATATACATTTCATTTTAAAATTTTTCGAGTGATTACACGTATAATCTAACTGTAATTTTACATCCGACTTCATTAAAAAATGTCAAGTTCAAATCCACATCCCTGATGTAAATAAATAAATAAATAAATAAATAAAATCGAGAAAAAGAGCCAAGTGTTGAATTTGCAGCCGATCAACTAGTCACGAATCTGACTAGTCAAGCCCCTGATGGTGCCTGAGATCATGGGCACTATGTGTACAGATCTTTTGGGCTTCGGTGGATTGGGCCTTTTTTTTTTTATGAATTCATGACTGGGACCAAAGCGACGTAAGAATGACATCAGTCATCACACAAGTTTTTTTTTTTTTTTTTTTTTTTTTTGGGGGTGTGACCAAACACAAGGTTTTGATCATTATGATAATTAAACTACAATGTAGATTTTCTTTCTCCCCGTAATTTTTCTGTGCCGAGTAGTCATGTTGGGATTAGTGGCACTATAAAGTACTTTGTAAAAGTTAATGTTTGATTTTCTTGCCCCTTTTTAATCAATGGGTCGTAGATTCCAACAAAGACAATTCCAAAACAAAATCAACTTATCTATATAACTACTTTTTCCAACTTCCAATATATATTTGACTTATTTACTATAAAACAATCATTTTTTTCTTGTACTATATAAAAATATATAAAATAACACTGATGGTATAAAGTTGTAACAATAGTTTGAGAGAAGTTATATCTAAGTTTTTAATGTTAAATTTGAAGTGAGAAGTATTATATTAAACAAATATAAGGTAGTATTTTCTTAACTTATATATTATGCAAAACGACAATCAGATTGTAGATAAAGATTATATAAATGCTTCGTCCAAATGAATTGACTATATCGTGTGCATGCAGATTGACCAAACCAATCAAGTAGGTAATTGGAAAGTGGCCAATAGCAAAAGGAGGCAAGAGAGGCCAATTTTCAATGAAGGACACTAATTATAGGAATGGTCACGCCGGCCTTTGCGTGCCACTAAAAACCAAAACTCTTTAGGTAAATTTTTCTCTATTAAATATTAATATATAAATATACATACGAATTTCTATCTGACATCTTTATAAACCGTGTTTGTAACTTTAATTGTATATAATTATAACAAACATACAATTTTAAGGTATTATTTTACAGTGATATTTTTCATCACTTGTATCAATATCTAAATAATATCATTTTACAAAATTTTATATAAAAAATTATTAAAAAATAAACTAATTGTTCAAAATTTCTAAATTAAAAATTATAATCACCGGATGTATCTTTTTGCTGGATATATATTTTTAATAAAAGATCTCCATGAATGATGGGAGACATGATCTCTTGAGAAGACTTTAACTAACACACTTAAGTCGAGGGTTTTTATTTATTTTTTCTTCAATTGTCAAAAGTCAGTGTGAAAGCGTAAGATTACAAGAATAAATAGAGGAATCCCAAGTCCCAACAACTAATAATAGTTCTCCAAAATTTAATGCGGCATCCCATCTAATTATTTGGTCGAGCATGGCGTTGAAATGGGAATAAAACTGAGTAGTAATGGGAGGTTAGTTTTCTGCATGCGCATGTGACAAAGTTATGGTTTTGGTTGCTATTTTAAATGCCAATTTACGTGATAATGATGTTATTTTGTAGTTAATAAATATAATATTTTAATTTTAATTGATGTTATAGTTATTGAAAATTTACTAATTATTGGTTATGGGTATAATTTAACAGTAATATCACACATAACTTCACCTAAAAATGTAGAATTCAAATACTCACACCTCCAAGTTAAAAAAAAAAAAATTTACTAATTAAAATATGACAATTCATGTATTAATATTGATATTAGAAAGATAAGATTGGAGTTACTCGTTATATTATGCTTTCAATTAAGTTGCCACTAGTATTGAACAGAACGTTGGAGCATGCACTAAGCTTCTGCTTTTTACTATTTTAAAGAATGAACTTTAGAAAATTGTGCACCAACAGCATGTGGGTACCCAACTGAGCTGAAGAAATTAGCCAAGAAAAAGATGACATATTGCTTTTGTTTTGTTTTCATGTTTCTGGGGAATTATCACAAATATAGTAAGAATTGGTTCTTCTTTTTTGTTGGTATATTTTCTTGACCACTAACTTTTTTTTTTTAATAATTTAATTAGACGACTAACCTTTAATGAAGTTATAGTGCTAGACAATATGGTAGGTTGGCAGTTGGCACACCATTTTAAATCTAAAAAAAATTAAAAATTTACCCTTCAAAATCGGCAACACATCCATTTTTTTTTTCCAAGCATCAATTTATTTTAGATTCTTAACTAAAATTGAATTTTTTCAATTCAAGACGATGTGCCACATAATAATATGATTTGAGTTTCTTGAAAAAAAAAATCCGATACTGTAAAATGCAAAATGGCAAAAATTGTATCTTGACAGGTTCAAGAAAATCATTGAGGAATATTCCATAAAGTAATTGGCAAAAGATTCACAAGAAATAATCCAACAACAGATTTGAAAAAAAAAAAAAGAAAAGAAAAGAAGGGATTTCCATATATTAATGATAAGATCTGCTTTAAGTACGGTTGAATTAATTTGCAGTTATGTGTTGCCAACTATAAATTTTATCATGAATGGTTATAGACCATGGTCCTGAAAAGAAGACGTGTTTCCTATAGTAAAACTTCCTTCAAAAAGAAAATTAGAAAGTGTTAAATGTGTAAAGCACAAAAAAAAAAAAAAAAAAAAAACACTATAATACTACGTTACTAAGGGGGTGTTTGGTTCACCTATCCAAATCATCCAACTCAAACTTTTTTATCTTTTTTCCAAAAATTTTTTATCTTTTTCTCAAATTTTTTTTTGTCTTTTCTGAAAATTCAAATAAATTTATTATTAAAATTTAAAAATCTCAACTAAAACTACTCCACCAAACACCTCCTAAGTACTTGTATCAAAAATCAAATCCATATAAAACTGAATTGTTTATAGAATCATAACTAGAAAACCAGAATGGTACACCTATCTATGCAGTTATGACAAAATATATCATTTTTCTAGAAAAAAAAAAAAAACAATATATTATGACAAGATCATGAAATCACCATCATGTGGATCACATTTGGATAATATTCAATTAACATTTAAAAAAATAATAACACATTACTTTTTGAAAAGAGGAAAAAGGTCCCTAAAAAGTTGTGTAAAATGAATCTTAGAAAGAGGAAAGATAATAACATTCACCTGATTGGTAACTGGTATGTATATATTTGATGTTCTCTTAAAGTTTTTTAATTTTTTTCTCTTTTTGAAAAGATGTTCACTTAAGGTTTAAAGATATACAGTTCAAATCTAAATTGCTAAATTTAGCCCCCCCCCCAAAAAAAATCTAAATTGCTAAATGACTGGGTGAAAGAAAAAAGATTGCAGTAGTTGAGTCACATAAAAATTTTAACTACTGAAATACTTATTATTATTATTTTTTTTGGAACCAGTCATTTTAAATTATATTATAAAGTTTAAAAGAAAGAATTAGAAAAATGGCCTTTTAGTAATTTTTTATCTACTTGACGAAGACTTTGCCCAGTATTTGGCTCTAATTTTTCATCGATTATTGTTTCTTGTACTTTTCTTTTAATTGAACTCCTTTTCGACCCCCCCAAACAAAACAAAAAACCCCAGGAAATGGTCATGGACTCAGCGGCCTGACAGGTCTTAACATCACAATTAATCAAAGAAGCTTCTTATGAAATCAACTTGCTGAAGTTGAAGGGAATGTTTGGTTGGTTCGAATTAACTTAAATTGATTTTTGTTCTTCTTTTCTTTTTTTTTTTTTTTTTTTTTTTGGTTTTTGTGTGTAATGAGATAAAGATGTTTTGGTGTTTGGTGAATGAGTTGAGTTTGAGTTGAGTTGAAATTTTTAAGTTTGAATATTAATTTTTGTTCATTTCTTCAGAAAAAATAAAAAAATTTAAAAAAAAGACAAAAAAATAGTTTAACTTGAGTTAAATTCAAGTGCCAAACAAGCCTTAAATACTTTCAAGGGGTGTGTAAATTTTCAACTGTCAGATTTCATTTAAACGGTTTAGATGCTTTATGGACACAAAATATATTGTGCATCCAAATACATAGGATTACAAAACAATTACTAAAAAAAAAAAAAAAAACCCGAGGCGATGGTGTAGAGGTCGGAGGCAACGTCGTAGGGGAAGAGGAGGAGGAGGAAGAAGAAGAAATCCTGGTGGGGGAGAAGACAACGGGAAAAGGAGGAAGAAGAAAAGAAATCTCGAAAAAGGGAGAAGATGGCGCCAAGTGAGAATAATAGCCAGTATCGAGTCAATGCGGTGAGAGGCCTGCTCGGCAGAGGAAGTGACTGAGAATGTTGCAGCGGCAATGGCGTCGTGGGCATTTGGGGAGGCTGGCAGTGGCAGTGGCAGTGGTGAAGACGGTCCCGGGGACGACGAGGCTGGCGTTGTGGCCGCCGGTAGGTACGGTTCGGCCGTTAGAGCCGCCGTATCGGTCGATTCTCAGGTCCAACCGCGGCGGCTTCTTGGGGTGGTCCAAGTGCTGATGGTGGGGTGCGGAATTGTGGAATTTTTGGGTGGCTGCTATGGTATTGGTGGATTTCAAATAATCATGTGTGATTTTCTTTTTGGAATTAATTGGTACTCCTTTTTTATCTCAACCAATAAAATATAATCCAAGGGTAAAAAGTCTTGCCCCATTGATGGGAAAAGTAAGTTGCTCTTGTGATCGAAACTTCCTTTTTTTTTTTTTTTTTTTTTGTAAAAAATAAATTCAATTTCAATATTTATATCGCAAATTTTAACTTAAAAACTCTAACTTTAAAAGTATCTAATTTGTTAATTATTTTAAGTCGAAGTGATTTATTTTTTTAAAATTGCATAAAATTTCAAAAGAAACGAAACAAAATTCATATTGATATTTTTTTTTGAACACATTTCAAGTTTTTATACTTTTCAGTTCTAAATAATTCATTTTCAACTAAATGAATAATTCTAAAACTTAATTCAACTCCAATCAAAATAATTCAAAAACTCCAACTCAAGCGAATCCAAACAGCCTCCACCCCCCCCCCCCCCCCCCCCCCCTTTTCCGGCTTTTATTTTGATTGTTCTTCCATTTTTCCATTTAAGGGAAGAAAAATCCAAAGGATCATTTATGTCAGAGTTGAACAGGCAAATTCTTCTCTCTACTTTTCTTTTGATGATAGAGACGATAGAGATTTTATCCCTCCTAATTTTCTTTCTTCTCAAAAATCACTCCAATCAAATATAAATATATGCTCCGTTTGCCTCACCATCTCAACTCAAATCTCATCATGTTTTTTGTCTTTTCTGAAAAAGTTTTTTTGTCTTTTCTGAAAAAGTCAACAAAATTTACTATGCAAACTTAAAAATCTCAACTCAACTCAAACTGAACCTGCGATCCAAACGAACCCATAGTTTCTTCCCCTATTTTCTTCCTTCTATGCACTTTTCATCCCTCCCAAACATATATAGCATAATGTGCTAAATGTTATGACCAAATAGGTAAAGGTTAAGTTGTGAACATTGACAAAAAGAATAAAAAAAATATACAAAAGAAAATTCACTCCTAATTTTTTTTTATTGGACCCAATAAACAATAAAGAAAGACTACAATATTTGCCTTTCGTTATGAGTTTTTGTTTTATTATTATTATATATTACAATCCAGTATAAATGTAAAGTAGATTTGGCAGCTCGTAAGAGGCAAACACTTCCTATATTGACTCCACGCGTATCCAAATCATGATCTGTATTCAATTACAAGATTGTTTGGTATTTTCTTCTGTACATGAATATTACTTTAGAGAGCCCTACTGGACTTGCCTTTGCTAATTAGTCACATTTAAGAGTATTTAATTTAATTATACAATATTATGCTACGAATTTTCCTTCTAAATTGAAAACAATATATATATATATATATGCTATGAGTTTTTACAGAAAAGGTTCATTTATTCGATGTCTATTGCTGGCTTACTACCAAATAACTTAGGTCCGTACAACAAATTTTAACTTTTCAACATCATAAGAAATTTAAAAAAAAAAAAAAAAAAAAAAGCTTCCAATAAACTAAATAGAAATATGCGCGGCTATTGATGCTCAAGAATTGCTGTTGAAGATCTATGATAAGAACTCTTACCTGTGGTCGGGAGGGGTATTAAAACATCACTGATTTTTTTTTTTTTTAAATTGAATAAAAAAACAAACAAAAATACAAAACCAAAAAAATATGAAAAATATAGTATAAACAAGGAATCAAGTGTTATCCTAATATCCATTGACAGTTCACATACCTTTTGCACCAAAGTTGTCATCATCAAGAGATTTTCTTCTAAATGTGTTCATAGGCCAATTAACAAATAGCAACGTCAGTTCTCTTTAGCATTCTGAAAGAAGTAAATCACAATTGTCTTCAATAGATTTTTACTTTATTATTATTATTTTTTGCTTCCTTTTTTTTTTTTTTTTTTTTTTTTTTTTTAATTCTCTAAAAGAGAGTCAGGCCAACATGTAAATCGGTTTGTTTAACAAATAACAAAGAACAAAAAACGTTTTTTAAGGTTTTTTTGTTTTTTGTTTTTTGTTTTTTTAAAAAAAGAAACAGACAAGGGGTGCTAATAAAAGTGCATGGAATGGGCTTATCCAAAAGTCATTGAAGCGTGTCTGTCTTTCCGGTGGGTTGTTGAAGACTTGAAGCAGCTTTCAATGCCCCTTTCGCTGTTTCACGGACTATTGAAATACTGGCACTTTTTTCAACGGTGTGTCTACTATAAAAGCCTTGTTTTTTCCCATAAACTAGCACAATAAAAACAAAACAAGATCGCACAAAAGCGTCATTTTATATATACATTTGGGTCAAAATCTCCTCTCTCTCTCTCTCTCTCTCTCTTCCATTCCTTTTGGACGTTTGGGCAACCATAAATTGGAGCTTCTCCTTCTGGGTTTTTGGCTCACTCCAATAAGGTTTGGAAGATCAGAAAGCATACCCAGATTTCCCTTAATTCCTTTCAACTTCTTTTTTTTTTTTTTTTCCCCCTGTTCTTGTTGTGAAAAAGTTATGGCAGAGATTTCAGCAACCAATGGAAATTTAAACCATGTTTTGAGTGTAAAAGATGGTGATTCAAATCACAATTCTCACCATGACTCTGCTTCTAATAAGACCAACAATCCAAAAGCAGACATTTGTGCCTCTGTACCTTTCATTCAGAAGGTGACTCTTTTTAAACTCCTTTCAGTTTTTATTCATTTGGGAAAGAATTCTTTTTTTTTTTTTTCCTTTCTTTTTAAAATTGAGAAAATCTTTTTGTTTTCACTATAGTTGCTTGCCGAGGTTTTGGGTACGTATTTCTTGATATTTGCCGGTTGTGCCTCGGTGGTCGTGAATTTGAACAAGGACAAAGTGATCACTTTTCCTGGGATTTCCATAGTCTGGGGTTTGGTTGTGATGGTCATGATTTACTCCGTCGGTCACATCTCCGGTGCCCATTTCAATCCGGCAGTCACCTTTGCTTTGCCCACTACTAAGAGGTTCCCATGGAAACAGGTGAACAAATTAGCCATACTAATTACAATTTAATTTTCTTTCTTGTACTAAATTTGGTAAACAAACAAGCACACAAACAGATAATCTTCTTTGATTTTTCTATTATAGGTTGTGTGTTGTTTAAGTTTTATCGTCAAATAAGGTTACGTGTATGAAAACAATAACAACAATAATAAAATTTCAACTTTCAACAAATTAATCATTCTTAATTTTGATAATGTAAAATCATTTTCATGGGACCTCTACGTCATGCATAATTTGTCATATTTTGACCCCTTCCTCGTATTAAAATTTTCAATCTCCCCCTCATATATGTCATCAAAATTTGTGATGTTAATTTAGGTACCAGCTTACATAGCTTCTCAAGTCCTGGGATCGACGCTAGCAAGTGGGACGCTTAGGCTGTTGTTTAATGGCAAACACGACCACTTTGCAGGGACACTTCCGACCGGTTCCGACATGCAGTCGTTTGTGATTGAGTTCATCATCACATTTTACCTCATGTTTGTTTGTGTCCGGTGTTGCAACCGATAACAGAGCGGTTAGTGCTTTATTTTTATTGGTTTTTTTTTTTTTTTTTTTTTTAACCCCTTTCCAATTAGCTTATAATAGTGTTGGTTTAACTACTCAACTTCTCTAGGCCTATGGTCTTGGGATATTTGTTTTATTAGTTAATTTGTCCGACAAGTCCATCTAAGCACGTTGAATAATAATTAAAAATAAAATTATCAATTTGAGATAGTACTTTGTTTTATTAGGCTAATCTATGTTTGACAAGTGTATTACACATTTTGATTGGACTTAAATTATTTATATTTTTATGTATGTACAGATTGGAGAGCTTGCGGGGCTTGCTATTGGGGCTACGATTCTTCTGAATGTGATGTTTGCAGGGTATAAACCTCTTTATATATTTTTATATTTCCTTTATATATTTTGTATTTGATTGGCAAATATTATTGGTTCGATTACATATTGGTCAAACTAAGCACATTAGCGTCTTTATTGTAGATATTGGTCTATTTTGAATCATTTATTATCATTGAATTATTAATTGGGTTATTATTATTATTATTTGAGAATTTATATTATTATATAATATTATTATTACAGGCCGATTTCAGGGGCATCAATGAATCCGGCAAGAAGCTTGGGTCCTGCAATTGTGTCCAACGAATATAAAGGAATATGGATATACCTAGTGGCACCTACTCTTGGGGCTACTGCGGGTGCTTGGGTCTACAACTTAATTAGGTTCACCGACAAGCCTCTGCGTGAGATCACCAAGAGTGGCTCTTTTCTGAAGAACATTGGACGTAACGGCTCCAACTGATAATTAAAAGTTAATTTAAATAAAAATAGCTAGTGAAAGGATAAGATTGCCCTTTGCCTTCTTATCTATATATGATTGTCCTTACTTCAAAGAAGGCCTAGTCTGGGTTAGAAAAATCTCTCTCTCTCTCTCTCTCTCTCTGTTTTTTTTTTTTTTTGGTAATCAGGAACGAAGAAATGTTGTAGTAGTAGGCTTACAAGTGTTGTGCCTTTTGCCGTGCTTTCTTGTTTATCTATATACGAATGGTAATAGAAATGAAAGTTTGCTTCTTTTTTGTCTTTGGAATTGACGTCAAATTTCAAGCAAGTCGTTCGTTTGAATGGATTAAAAACATGAGAAGAAACACGTGGAAAGAGACGATTTGGAGCTAAATTATGCAACAAAAAATGTTACTTGCACGTACATAACTTGAGTCTGCTGGCACATATATATGTGTTAACTTTTGTAGATAAGGATATAATTAGTTGTACATATTTGAACATCCGTCCAACCTCAATACCTGGCAAAGAATCACAAGAATCATGTTCCTAAAGAGACATAAAATGTTTCCTTTTAATGTGAGTTCACATGGGACGGTTATAGCGAATCATGTTAGTCAATTTATGTTCCATTAAAAGATGTCACCTAATAATTAGTGGTATGTTTTGACGATAAATCTATTCCTGACTTTAATATTAAGATATAAAATTCAAATTCTCATCTTCAAATTTGAAAAACAAACAATAGTAATTAAAAAAAAAATGATTTGCCATCAAACAAAGAGGTGTGTTTTACGCAGAAGGCCTAACAAGATTTTACGAAAATAAATAGCCAAGAAGTGATATATATATATATATATATATATATAATGCTGGGATAAGTATGATGTTTTACCTGGAGTTTGGATTAGAAATCTGTAGAGGCTGTACATAAGCAAATAAAATAACTAGTAGCTAGTGCTTTCTCAGTGAATTCTCACTGAATTAAACATATTTTACTGTTTTTTTTGCTATTGAAAGGATAATACAATTAATTCAGAAGATAAGAATTGGCTATTTGATATGATAGTTCGTATATTATGTATGTAAAAAGACTAGTTCAGAGCCAACATAAACGAGTTGGAGGGACAAGTCACCTTCTGAATGAAAGGTACAAAGACATTAATGGTTTATTCTTGGTGTTCATGAACAATAGAGACATTTTATAGAAGAAAATCTGTGAACTTAGTAGCCTACTATGAAGACAGAAGATGTTATCTTTAACGAAATTACTTGAATGTACTAAAGATCATTTATCTTCGCCTCCCAGTATTCGAATTTATTCTACTCATAGATTTCAATATTGGATTTTATACTTCTATTTAACCTGAAAAATTGAGGCCAAATATCCTTACCAGTTCAAGACGTCTTTGCATAAGATATCAGAATTGACCGTTAAGATTTGCTGGCTACATATCAACAGGTTTATATATATATATATATGTATGTATGTATGTATGTATATATAAAGAATATTCTCAGGCTAGGATTGGCCTGTACCTAGATAAAGCTGGGGCTTTTCACAGTTTGTAAGAGAGAAGTTTTGTAAGTTTTCAAATTTCCTATAGTTTGTATCATGTGCCAATTTGGTACTCAACTAGGAATATTTTAGAAAACTAGTAAATCCTCGATATTTCCAAGATTCGATGTAATTATTATGGTATAGTTATTTTGATGTGATTTGTTTACTTGTACTTTTGTATAGGTAACAACTTATATAATCGCTCACGTCTTTGAATCTATGCTAGCTAGCTAGCGACACGCTTAGGCTATTGTTTAATGGCAAACAAGACCATTTTGCGGGAACACTTGTTGCCGGTTCTAACATGTAGCCGTTTGTGATTAGAGTTCATCGTCACATTAATTTTATCTCATGTTTTGTTGCATCTAAAACGAGACGATAATCAAATTGGTCAGGTTTCATGTCTTGTGAGAATTGATAAAATGGTTTTTTCACAACTTAGTTTGACAAGGTTTTGTCAAGAATGACGCTTTTAATTTCATATTATAAACACAGGTGGACGATCGTGGGTTTCTTGAAAATACAAGTTAAAATTCAGCCATTCTATAAAACAAGGGAGTTTAGTACTTATCGTCTTATTTATTGCTAGTACTTATTTCTTAGTGTGTGATGTTGCGAGGTATTCGTTAGCAATTCTTTTTAGAATACTAAATTCTTGATGTACAAATTATACTACTAGTTATATAAGACAGGTATTAAACAAGACATTTGGTATATTCATTTTTTCCATTTTCTTTTTTTTAAATTTGTTACATATAGCTCTCTTGGTAGATCAAAAAGATCATAATCTTTGACCGTAATCAGTCTCAATAAAGAAAACGATAAGTTGTGTAATTACACATCGTTTGAAAATGGATACATGCAATAGTTCATAAATAAAAAGATAATTTCCCAATGATATGAGGTCTTTTGAGGTTAAATCTAAGAGTAAATTGTATGGACCGTGACTTAAAGTAGATAATATCATAGAAAAAAAATCATGAGTCGTTACATAATCATTACTAATATAGATGATTCACTAAACTTTCAAAATATTCCTACTTGGGTACCAAATTGGCACATCATATAAATGACAGAAAATTAATACTTCTCTCTTATAGATTGTGAAAGCCCATTCCCGAACTAAGCCAGGCTAGACCAGTGCTGGGTTTGCCAGTTTCGGCTCCTGCCCAAGCTTAGCTTAGTACATCCTTGGAAGGATTGACCCAGGCTAGACCAGGCCTATTCTAGCCCCAACATTATGTATTTGTTACTATGTTCTATGGGAGAGTTTCCTTTTTCCATTATTCAAAAACTTCGTCAACTTAATTTTTTTTTTTTTTTTTTTTTGGCGTGTTGAAAGAGAAAACCTCGACCTATATGACATCATGTTCATGTTATTTATCAAGTGCATATGGAAGAAAATTTTGATCAAGATGCACATAACTGAATATCCTTAACAGGGTTTGGATTAGTGAGATTAATTATTGGTGTGGACATTATGATTAACGCATTCTGATATTTGCCGGTTAAGAAGAATTGCTTGACGGGGTCAGTGTGAACTCGGATGATTTGGGATAAGTAAAGATCTCTATTGATAATGAAAAATGATAGTTCTATTTAGGTAACGATCGACGAGAAATTCATAAGTTTATCCATGTCATGTTTATCCATAAACGAAGTAAAAGAAATCAAGTTTGCTTCTTTTTTGTTATGTAATGAACGTCAAATTACAAGCAAGTTATTCATGGTGTGCATGTATGAGAAGACACACGTGGGATTGAAATTATGCAACAAAAGAAAATCTTTTATTGCACGTACACAACGTGAGTATGCGGCTCAAAGTAGTAGATAAGTATAAACAACAACGGTGCCAACTCAAATGAATACTTTTCTACCACAAAAAAAAAAAAAAAAATACAACAACAACAACAACAATGATGCCAACTCAAAAGTCAAAACCACGTAAAGAATCACATATATCTTGTTCCTACTACATTTATATCTGCAAAAGCGAATGAAAAATTATGCTTCTCGGTCTTTTCATGAGAAAGATATTGAAGAGTTCACCTCGGAATTTATAGCAATATTATATTGTCCTAAAGATGTGTGTATTCAACTATGTATTTTAGATGTGATTACATGCATTATAATAGGTAATTCTACACATGATTTCATATTGAACTATGAAATTCGAATTCTTAGAGGATTTTTAACCTCTAAATATAAATTTAATAAATAAACTTACTACTTTTCTTATATAGAGTCAAACTTTGGTTATGATAAATCTACTGCTTGTCATCATACAAATATTTGAAGCCCCTATGGTCGGTGATTCGGTTAAGTAATATTATTCATAAACAAATGTAACTTGTTAAGTAGAATTGAAGGATTTGGAATTCGCACATTAGAATTATAATGCTAGAGATACAAGTTTTAGTGTCAAATCTTTACAAAAGAATCTATATAGTATGTGAATTGTCATATTTTTTATTAATAAAATGTTAAAAAAAATTATCACATCAATTAAAAGTAAATGATTGTATTTATTTATGAACAAATGATAACTTACCATCTGTATTATTGGAAAAAAAGAAAAAGTTAAGATAAATGGTGTTTCTATTACTAGGAAATATATGACGAAAGTAAACTCCAAATTTGAGATTAGAGTTGGGAATGCTAACGTAAGTATCGTAACCAAAATAAAATCTAATACAGGTAGTCTAATAGCATACATACATGCACCAACAAAAGATCTTTTTTTTTTTTTCCAGAAAAAAAAAGTCCTCGTTGTCTACTAATTTTTTTACGAATGGAAAAAAAATGGATGAATGCTTGCTTACGTCCCAACAAGCATTATTTTTGAAATCTGCCTAGACGACTAGTGGAGCGAGAGGGAATCAGATCAATAGTTCTTGGAAGTCTATGTACATCAAATACACAATTGGTAATTCCTTATATATTTTCCAAAACTTTTACAGGATACGCTATAACCTCAACAAAATAGAATGGAAGTTAAAATAACAGAGCAAAAACCTCTTTCTTTTTTGAAATTAGGGAAAGAAAAATTCAAACTTAGACCTTAACTTTTAAGTAGGTAGAGAAGTAATAGGCTAAACTTGACCGTCAACCACGTCTATGGCTCCCTAGTTACCTCACTAAACAGCATTTAAAAGCTGATTAAGGACGTCAAACATTCAAAAGGTAAAACAAACAATCTCTTGGTCGCAATCACCCTCAACTATGAAAACCTGCAAGTTAAGGGTTCAATGTCGGATGCTTTGGAAATTTTTAGCAATATAACTGCATTTCTAAAACTTTTACAGTCGTGAACTGAAACCGTCAAATTATGTTCCCTTCTTACCCTCCTCATTCAGTCGACCGCCATAGCTGAAGTTCATAAAGGAAAAGCAACCAAGTTCCTTCAAATTCTAAAGTGTGGTTGGCAGGAGGGAAAAAGGAAGGAAAGGGAGGGGTAAGGGAATTGGGGGAAAATTAAAGTCCTCTATTTATGGTAAACAACTTTCTTTCCAACTTACATATAACACCGTATTAACATGTACATAATTATCCAACAAAATGAAGACAAGGAATGGAGAAAAAGAGTTTGGTTGTCAAGCCAGTAGTGCTCCTTAGCTTCCATCATCGTCAAAGATATTACCACAGAACATATCTACACAGACTTTGTTCCGCAAGGCCTTTTCAATTAGCAGTGGTACGTCTAACAGCACGACTTCTCGGTCTTGATCTTGGCATAATGATAGGTCTACAAAAGACTAGAGTACACAACACCAGCATCATGAATGATGTCATTGTGACCCATACGAATATTGTTTTTCTTCCAATACCACAATATCCTTTAAACAGGGGAAGTTCGGACGCAAGGGTCAAGGATGTATCGTATAATTCGGGAATACCAGCACCAGGTAGATATTCTGCTCGTTGTTCGATTGTCACCTTTAAGCAGGGCAGTGGGAACAACACCTTCACTAAAACCTTTAAACTTGACAGTCAGAGTTTGAGATTCTTGATATATAGCCGGCAATAAGTGGGGCAATCTTAATGGCAGTCGACAGAAGGCGGATTGGCTCACTTCTGAACTGTATCATGCAGGGTCGCCTTGAACTGGCAAGGATTTCACCATTGTTGGAGAGGAAATCCAGCCTCACCTACATTTTAAAAGGAAAAAAACCTAAGCTTTATCCAGATATATGTCTGAAATCCAAGATAGAAATCAAAGAAAGAACATAGCACAAACGGGGCATTGGGAGGCGAGGAAAAACGACCTATAGCACAATCCTGTAACTTCTTTAAATATAAGAAACCGGATGCGTCTTCATTGTTACTTCTTCTGCTAAAGATTCCAAAATTATTCTTTCATCAATTGTTCCTAGCAGGAAAGACTTGTTATTTCATCGATTTTCTAATGACTTTTCATCTGTTTAGTTTCTTGTGGGGTTATCTCATCCTTTGATTAGCTTGTAACTTGCTTCTTCATTGACAAATTTCATCACTAAAAGTATAGTTTCCAGAAACCTAACTTAATCAACCCAAATAACATCCACAACATTTTGCGAAGGAAAAAAAAAATGAAATTAACTTTTACCAGGATTTCTGTTGTACTCTGATTCTAACTTAATCAACCTAAAGATTAGAGTCATTCACAAAATTTCGGATAAACAAAAAACTGAAATTCACTTTTACTTGGCTGAAGAATAAACCTGAAACATCCCAAGATTTCTGTTATACTCCGACTCGGGCAATGTCATTGTCACAGTAATCTTCACTTTGTGACCAGGAGGAACAGCCCGAAATCCGGATCTCCTCCGATCTTCCACATGTTTTTCACAATCGATGCCGCAACCAACACCGGCACAGGACGTTATCGGCACATACGCCACTGGTCGCTGCTTAGTGAAATCAAAGTTCAGAACTTGCTTCATATAAAACGGTTCGGCCACAAAATACCTCACAATTACCCCGCTAATCACAAACGACGACGCCAAAATACCAAAACAAAATGAAGCAAACGTAGAACGAGCACACAAACCCCAGCCCCAACGCAACGCCACATTCGAAACCGGACTTGTGTTTCTTCAGCCATTGGTGTATGTAAGGACTAATCAAGCCAAACCCGAATTCGCACAATTTAAACAATTTCCCACTAAAATAATCTCTTCCGAGCCTAATTGTTCTCAAAGGGTTGATCACGAACTTGTAAAGCTTACAAGAACCCCAAACGGGGAAAGTAACAAAAGCAGTGATGAAATTTATCTGAAATCCGACTGCTTTAATCACCAAACCAGCCATAAATATGAGCAAGTTAAAGAGAGAACCGCCGTCGCGTCCCGGAGCTGAGTCGACCGAGTCATCGAGGAAGACTCGGCTCGCCGAGGTTACAGTCGAAATCTCATCGTTCTGGGTCAACTCGGATTTGTCCCCTTTCTCCTCCAAACTCCGGTAGTTTCCGACCTTCTTAATGCCTGCGAAAATCCTCCTCTGTATCGGCGATCCAACCGACCTCGGAAGTAACGGACGAGCCGGAGCTCGAATCGGGCAATTCCTAGTCGGGGAAAGTTACGGAAGCGGAGCGGCTTGCGAAGGGGTGACAGCCGGGGAGGAAAGTCTCCGGCGAAGGGTCCAGATTCGTCGGAGAAGGAGTCGGCGCAATCGGAGAAGGGGAGTTCATCGAGGGCGTCGAAGAATGGCGCGTCGTCGTCGTTGTTGTTGTCGGTGTCGTTGTTTTGTCGGTCGGAGGAGGCCGGAAAGGTCCCATCGACGGCGGCAAGAGGGGTGGTCGGAGCTATGCCTACGGTTTCGTGACATTCGAGGGGAGAGAGAGAGAGAGAGATTGAAAGGAAGATTGAGGGAAGAAGAGAATGAAGAAAATATGAAAATATGAGGAAAAAAAAAAGGAAATTGGTGTCGTTAAAGAACAGTGGAAGTTGGGGTTGGTGGGGAATCTCTCTGTTTCGTACGGGGGATTTTTGGCCTTTTTTTTTTTTTTTTTTTTTTTTTTTTTGAGGGAAGATTTTTGGAGTTGAGATTAAGCAACTTCTAAAGGCCCAGTGTTCCAGGGACATCTCGTTACTTTTTTTATTTTTTATTTTTTATTTTTTATTTTTTTTTTTTGGAAATAATCTCGTTACTTTTGAGGTAAATGGGAGTTTTTAAAATTCTTTTAAAAAATTGAGTTTTTTAGTTTTGGAAATAATATGTTTTTACTAAAATTATCTCGACTGTTAGAAAGATAATTATACAAAGAGTCTATTTTAAAATCTCACTTTAAATTATATTTAATTTTTATTAATATTATGTATGTTTTTTTAAGAAATAAATATTTGTAATATTTATTTTATTATTTTCTTATAATTGACATCATTCTATTTTTTTACAGATTTTTTTATTTTCTTTTTATTTTATTTTTTTTGACTTTAATGATGAATATTATTTGTTAAAAAATGTGAATTATATTTAATAAATCAAAATTAGATATAAACATCAAAGTAATTATAATAACTTAAAAATATTTTAACATAAAGATGATGATTCACATCAAATAATAAACACAATCACAAATATTTACGATAAATATTGATAAAATTAAATAGTCACACTTTTCATATAAAAAGCCAACGAATTCTTTATGAAAAAATCTATTTATTTAAGTAATCTACTGCAAATCAAATGGCTGTCATTTAAGTCTCAACCAAATAAATTGAAGAATAACACAATTAATGTTATCAAATTCTTTATGAAAAAACACTATTATTTATATAAATTGATAAAAATGAAATCGAATATATCTTTATGATAAAAACCAATTCATTATGTGAAGATTTTTTTAGATGTTTCTTTTTCTTTATTTAATTTATTCTTATTAATGTGATATCTGATTTTGAGAAAGCATTCCGTTTTTAGTTCATTATAAATATTGTACATTCTTATAATAAATCAAAAAAATTCAAATTTTCCTTTTAAACAATTTCTTTTAGCAATTTAATTAAATCAACTTTAGCCCTTTGGATCTTAGATTCTATTTTTTTCATTTCCTTTTTTGCAGTTTCTTTATTTGTTAATTTTTCATTCTTTGTAAAGGGCAATATTGTATTAGATTTACTTTTTTAGACGTTCATGTAAATAAATAAATAAAATAAATGGACATATTTTAATCAACACATCTAAAGATAATCTATCGGTTTATCATTTGGAACTGTTGTCTCAGTCGATATTGATATCGGAGAGTAATATAATGGATTACCACCGATAGTCCTGTTAGAATATATATATATATATATATATATATATATATATTTCATTTCAACATGGTTCTCTAGATGAATACTCAGGTGAAAAAGACAGGGAAACTAGTAAGCATTTGTTCTTGCCTTTCTAATAAACATCACCAAGCTTCTTTAGCGTCGATCATCAGTGCCTGAGAGTAATTTAGTAGATTATTTTTGATAATTTACTTATTATATATTTTTGTTTCTCAAAACAAATATTTAAAAGTGTTTAATTCCGATTGCTGAAAAATAATTTGATAGAATATTTTTATATTTTTAACATAGATAATTGGGCATATCTTGCTTTGATAACTACTTTTGAAGAGTCACCGATAGAAAACTTATCATAATTTACTAGATTAATTGCCGAAGTCCACATAAAACACAAACAAAACATCAGATGAAAAAAATATATACATGAACAAAGATATCCAAAAAACAAAAAAAACAAAAAAAAAAAACAAAGATATCCACAAGCCGTCAGTACCTCCACCACGTGCCGCTTGTATCCGTTGCACCCTAGCAACACTGCTGACAACACAACTCAAAATTCTCAATCTGTAAAATCTGATCCATCGAAACAAACATACAAGCCCATAGAGTTAAAAAGAGAGAGAGAGAATGATCTAAATAATCATATTTTTTTTATATATTAATCAATATGATATAAATTCTGCGTTCTTGATTAATATGACATAAATTTTAATTGACTTTAATTTAATCTATGTTATGTTGATCTAATGTTAATTTTTTATGTCATGTTAGTATAATTGTTTCTAAATTTGTATCATTTAGGTGTTTTTTTCAAAAACAAATACAAAATAGGTGTTCATAACAGAGTCAATTAGCATGTTGCAATAATATCACAACACAAGAAGTTAAACTTGCTCTAAAACCGGTTCCAAGCTCTATGGCCCCTTTCATTTTCATGAATGGTACAAAGAATCGATTAAAAGAATCATAGGAGAGATTAATTGATGAATGATAATTGTGCATATTTAAAATAAAAAAAAAGTCTTCAATAACCATGCTAATTGGGTTATTATAAAACACTGTCAGGGCATGAAAGCCCCTCAGGTACAAGTGTAATATATTAGGGGGTGTTTGGTGTGTAAGTTTGAGTTAAGATTTGTAAGTTTAAATAGTAAATTTTTTGAATTTTTTTGAATTTTCAGAAAAGACAAACAACTTTTTGGGGGAAAAAAGACAAAAAACATGATGAAAAAAGTACAGTTTAGTTTAAACTAAACTTTTTGCCAAACAAGGCCTTAGATTTCAATTTTATTGTAATATTAATTGTCCCCACAATAAAAACTTCGGACTTTTGTCGCTAAGGTATTGAGTTTTAGGACCCGTTTGGTTCTCACACTTAACTCAAATTAAACTGTACTTTTTTCATCATGTTTTTTGTCTTTTCTGAAAAAAAATTTGTCTTTTCTGAAAAAAGTCAACAAAAATTACTGTTCAAACTTAAAAATCTCAAACTCAACTTATACACCAAACACCCCCTTAGACTTCAATTCCTCCAACTTATTTTAAAATATTAATCAATAATGATAGCAACCCTTTTTTTTGGGTATACTTGTAGTTTACCTTCTCTCGTCCCTCCTTAATTTACTATAACAACCAAGCGCCAACACCTAATTAACTTCATACTACTATTGTTACTTTTGGGTACTAACTAGTAACTACTTGCCTATCGTACAAGTCTACAAGTCACTTTGTGGGTCCCCTTTGGATATATTTTTGACAACACAATGCAAAAAAAGAAATTAAAAGAAAAAAAAAGTGGCTTCAAGAAAAAAAAATGGTATAAGCGCATAAGAAATTAAAAAAAAAAAAAACTGTGATGGATATTCGTTTAGAATAAGTACTGATAGATCTCGTTTTTAAGCCGTTTTAATTTAATCGAATGGCATATAAATTTTATGTATATTTGAGTTACAGTATGTATTACCACATAATATCACTGGCTTGTAAGTCAGATCATCCTCTTATTACCAAATCAAAAAAGTTTTTCCTTTTCTTTTTCTTAGTCCGGATGATTTTTTTTTTTGGTTGAATTTGCCGAGGTTTTGATGAATCAATTTCCACGAATTTGTTTTTGTGATGAAATATGTCTAGCCGTGATCTTGATAAAATTCGTGATTGGTGAAAAAAGAACATGGTTATGATTCTAGGCCTAGAATTTCCACGAATTTGCATTTATGATGAAATTAATCTGTATGGCCATGCTCTTGATCAAATTCTTGGCTAGAGAGAGATAATTCGGCTTATGATTTAGGCCTCAAATTTCAATGAATTTGCATTTCTGATAAAGCAAACATCTGATTTTCAGCTTTAAAAAAAAAAAATGGAAAAAAGCTATGAGGTTTTGAAGTTTTTCCGACAATGCCACGTGAAGAAGGTGAAGATCTAGAGTTGGGTACCGGCCTCCTCGAGCTCGGAGTCGTCGGCCGTCGCTCAACTTGCGCTATCGCCGGCCATCGCACAACGAAGTCGGAGAAGAAGCTTTATGCCAACCATCGCTCAAATTGCCAGCCATCACTCGATAGCGAATATGAGAGGTTTGCAAAGGTTGCCATCCTCTTTGTCATTTTTTTTGGTGGGGTGTTTGGAGGGGACGAAGCAAATTCATAAGTTTAGCATTAAAAAAAAAAAAAAAAAAAAGCATCACTCAACGAAGTCGGAGAAGGGCCTTATGCTGACCATCGCTCGACAACGAACCCAAGAGGTTTGCCACGGTCGCCGTCATCTTTTCATTTTTTCCGGTGGTTTTGCTCGGATGGGAGAAAGCCTATTCAAAAGTTTACTAAAAAAAAAAAAGACAAATCTGCTGCTTCTTACCTCAAACAAAAACCTTCATCTCACCGTCCATCTAAAGTGAACATCAATTCATAATCAGTAGATGGGTAGCTACATGTAGTATCTCTAAAAGAGACTTTACCGTAGATTCTCAAAAAAAAAAAAAATATATATATATATATATAGGATAAAACTGTGATAGAGACTCATTGAGAGTCTCTACGATACAGTCATTTTTTAAACTGTGATCTTAAATCGGATGTCTATATATTAGAGTGCACATGATAAATTGTAGGCACACCCATATTATAACAAAGCAAATGAAAAGGGAGAAAAAAAAAAAAAAAGCTAACGGGAAGAGAGAGAGAGGATAGAGAGAGAGATGGGGGGTGGGGGGCCGCCGGGGGGAGGGGGGCCGCCGGGGAAGAGAGAGAGAGAGAGAGAGAGGGGGTGGGGGGTTCCCGTTGGGGGGGGGGGGAAGAGAGAGAGGGGAAGGAAGGAGAGAGAGATGAGAGAGAGAGAGGGGGCGGGGGGGCGCGGGCGGGCTGGGGGCCGGCCGGAAGAGAGAGAAGGGGGGGTGGGGGGGCCGCCGGGGGGGGCCTGGGGTGGGTGGGGGTTGCCGGGCGGGTTGGGGGCAGAGGGGCCGGCCGGGAAGAGAAAGAAAGGGGGTGGCCGGGGATGGTGGGGGGGCCGGCCGGTGTGTGGTCGCCGGCGTCCGGTGATCTCCAGCGACGTCGGGAAGGTCGCCTGCGATGGAGAAGATAAGGGTGAGAAAATTTATATGAGATAAGGTGTATGGTAATTATGGTGCACCCCTGATATATCAACTGTTTGATTTAAATTTAACGGTTAAAAAAAGAGCTCTACCGATAGAGTCATTTGGGAGAGGCTCTACCACAGCCTCCCATAAATATATATCAATATTTTTTTAAAATTCAAGCTCCATAAGAATGCACCCGTCTGGAGACGCAAACCCATAAGACCACAAGAACTTATGGGGGATTTATGACAATTTTTACAGTTAATCCATTTATAATCTAAACTTGTTTGGAGAAGATTTTTTCAGTCTCATTTAAAATTGGTCATGCAAGTGAACAGATTAATAAGAAAATTGATATCCCTAATTCTACTGCAAAGAAAACTAAAAACAGAGTCCTCCATAAGCAAAAGTTTAAATTGGTTTTAGGCCACCAAAACATCATCGAAAGCCAAACCCGCTTAGGGGTCAGTTTTTACTTTTATTATTGTATATGAAGGTCCTAAAAGTCCTTTGAATATACAATGTCTTTTAAGTTGTGAAATCTTATTAATACATTATACATAATTAAATTATGGATGGATCTTTATGATAAGGTCGTTTTGTGGGATTTCATATGTAACATCTCATAGGATATCAAATATATTTGATGACAAATGCTGTTTCACATTCATGGTTATTTATTGTAAAATTCCGTTATTTCATTTTGAAAAAACCTTATTTATAAATATTACTAAATAAAAATCATTTTGTTAATAACAAATGATTGAAATCTCCTAGTGTTTATCGAAGTTCCAAATGATCGAAATCTCTTATCGCTTCTAACACACCAACATGATAATCACACACTTTGAAGTTTCACCATATGACTATCAAAGTACACAATCCATATATATGAAGTCATTTATCAGCTCAAGATTAAGAACGCTGCATAAATGATTATCGAAGTAAATTAATTTGTTCAAACCTAATTATTAATTAAATCACTTACACTTTAGGTTCAGTCCAATATATGTAATGTTCCTACTAAGAGAATTGATTTCGATGGTCAAGATAAATCATCTCCAAAATGTCCGTAGACACCCATTTCAATCTTATAAAAGAACAAAGCGCACAAGGGGGAGTTTGGCTCTCAAGTTTAACTCAAATTTTTGTCTTTTTCTGAAAAAGTTTTTGTCTTTTCTGAAAAAGTTTTTTGTCTTTTTTAAAAAGTCAACAAAAATTATTATTTAAACTAAAAATTTCAACTCAACTCAAACTCAATCCAAACACAAACACCCCCTTTGTTTTACCAATAACTGACGTTAATTTAGATTGTTACCGTATACTTAAATCTTTTTGCCCATAATCCCACATATGTATAATTCAAGATTTAGATATCAATAGCGTAAATAGGGAATACGGGTGTATGAAATAAATAAATAAATAATTTTTATTGGTTAAAAAAGTAAAAAACATTGAAAAAAAAAAAAAGTATTCTTAGTGCACCATTCCTAACATGAGGGTTTTTTTTTTTCTTTCTTTTCTTTTCTTTTCTTTCCTAAATAAATAAAAGGGGGTTATAAGGGTAGATGATGACGTACCTAAGTAATACTGGGGAGGAGGGGGAAGGAAAGCTCTCCACGTGGTATATGGATTCCTCCAATATACCCCAAACATCGCAACAATGACAACTTGAACTCAAGACCTTTAGTTAAGAGAGCAAACCACCCTGCCTTGGTTACTCGGTAGTTTCCTAACGGGAGCTTGGTGCTTCGTCATTACCTAGACTAATGATGTCTATTCTCTTAAACTCTGGATGGGCGAATTCCATCATCTTAATCACTGATTTAGTGAATAGGACCGGTTTTTGGACTTAGGGATGAGCTTCTCTTTGGGCTATCTTGATCCATCGAAAGGGGAATATACCTTGAAGTTACCTAGGGTAATAGGGTGGACAAAAAAAATGAATGAGCATTATCCAAGTTCTCATGGCCCACAAAACTACGACTCTGGAGAATTTTCCAAGCGTGGTTTGAGTTCACAAATAGGATCTATTGAAAGATATGGACCTGGATTTTATAATAAACAAAAGACATTGTACAGAAACATGTATCAACATTTATATTCATCCTAGATGGTTAGTGTTAACTATGTGAAACTATATGGAGTCCTTTATTTAAAAAAAAAAAAAAAAACTATATGGTGTCCTGTTTCTAGTGTGGCTGGCGAAGGAATTTTTTAAGATCAAACAACTTGTTGTAGACTATTAATTAAAATTATATATATTGTCGTTCTTTTTCTTTGCTTACATTTTGGAACCCATAAGCACTTTGCTGGCCAAAAAAAATAAAAAATAAAAAAAAAAAATTAAAAAGATTATTTGGCAAGAAGTATACAAAAGCATTTTGTACAAACGCCAATGTTGTTTTTAAGGCATTGTAAGAAGGAATTTTCTACCTTTAGATTCTGATTTGCTTTTGCTTTTGCCGTCAGTAAAACTAGTAATTTTTTTAATTATAAAAGTAGGACAATCCCAAACATGGGATTAATATTAATTACTTTTAACAATTAATTATTCGTTTAACTTCTGTTAAATTCTTTAAACGTTTTTTCTATAACTGACTGATCAACCAAATACAACACGCTTTGATAGTCAGTTGGATACCAAAACTACACGTAATGCCAACCTTAGATATAATAATATTTTATGAAGTGGAAGAATAAGAAGAAGAAAGAAGAAGTGAATTAATATACTTAAAACTAAAAGCACGCGCAGAGCATGCATGCATAGAGAGTATTCAAAAAAGGGGAAAAAAAAATGCAAACTAAACTTACAAATTAGTAGATACTTTGAAAATTCTCAATAACTCTTCCAATCACAGGCCACAAGAACGTGGCTATATATATGTGTTTGTGTATATATATTAAATGCTAACTATAAAGTAATATGAAATGAACAAAGGATGTTCTTGCGGCCATTATGTGGATTACGGTTGTATTTTATTTTATTATTATTTTTTTGTGTTAATTTTTTTTTCTTTTTTTTTTTGGTCTGTTGCAACACTAACACGTATGAATTCATTTCATTAAAAAAGAAAAATAAAATTACCAAGTCACCAGGGAAAAAAAAAAACCCCCATAACACGCAGATACGAAGGAAGAGATATTGCTTAATACATGTGTCCACACATATACATCTATAATTTTATTTACTTGAAAAATAGATTAATTTATTCGTTTAGTTTCCGAATTATGTACATTCTGTCACTTTGATCTTGACTTTTAATTTTAGTTAATTAGTCCCTGAACTAATATCTTTTGACATTTTTGGTACTTAACATTAAAATCAACAAAAGATTTTTGAAACTTAATAGAGAAAATCGCATCCCTATCACATAATAAGGGAACATATTCTTTAAGGAATTGTTACATTAAGAGTAAACTGTTCTATTTTGTAAGGGTTGTTAATTGTAATAAAGAGGACATTTAACGCTTAGAATAATTAACTTTGTAAATTTCATGTTATCATAGAATCTACACATAAATATGTACATAAAATTTTAAAAAATTGTGAATTAAATTTTAATGTCATGGATCAAAACTATCAACAATAACAAAGTACAAGAACTAATTTATTAAAATTAAATATTAAAGGATCAAAATTGGCAGAATGTACATAAATCATAGACTAAACAATTAAATTACTCAAATATTGTTAGGATTTTTTTTATCGTAAATTTTATTATTATTTAATATAAAAAATCAATTAACTAAAGTTATGTTTAATATTTACTTGGATAAATCCTATTTTATAAAAGATAAATTTGGATTTGTGTTGATTGTGATCAACCTGGAAAGGTTGGAATACAGGTTGATTGAGGATCTTAAACGAATTTGATCTCTAATTAAATTCAAAATCAGCATGTTGAATTTCTGAATTTATTTTCTTACATACTTCTCTTGGAGATTTTCAATCAAGATTAGATTCTTGAGTTATTCTTGTGTTTTATTGTGTTTAGATTCTTTTGTGAATAACTCAACTTTATTTTGATAGATTCTGACTTTATCTATTTGAAATATTTGGGTAAAGCGAATTAAATTCGAATTACTAGAATTAGTGAGGTTAAAAACCTAATAGATAATAATTATCGTATTGACTTTATTTCAAAATGTAGACACCAACCCATACGATGAGGAGGACAAAGGCTCTGTCAAACAAGATTTCGACTGGTTTTAACAAGAAATTTGGGATGATTTAAATTTAAAGTTTTTCAACATTTGAAATCCGTTTTCAAGCCATATTTTTGTGAAGATGTTGATCCTAAATTTAGTTGAATATATCTAGATGCTTTCTCATATTTGGAGTAATATTATTTAAGTAATCTAATCATGTCGTGAATTACACGCAATGAGAGATATTAAAGCATCTTATATAGGCTTAATGTTTATAGCTCTAATCCGTTGCTTGTGTACATTGTGTCGATCTAGAATAAGTCCGATCGAGAAAGAGCTGAAAGCAGATCGAGCTCGAAGTAAGATCTTGAAATATGATGAGGTCGAGTCATTATTGGAGAAGACAACATGGGTTTTGTATTTGTGAAGTTTTATAATATACTAATAATTCCAAAATCTTGTTCCACAATTCATTTTTAATAAATTCCTTCTATTTGAGTTAGGTTTTTGATCATGTTTAAATTTCGTGGGAACGGTCTAACTGTTTGATTTCGTATATGGTGACGGTCTTAGGAAATATTGTAGAACGATGATTAATCTCATGAGGAGAAAAGGACACCCAAAAAGAATTTTAGGTAGGTCAAAGAACATACCATATATGTACAATTAACTTTAATTCCCTGTGCCTAAAAAATCAATGGCCTCTTTCGACGAAGTTTAATTCATGCATCACTAGAAAGAGGCAAGACATTATTTCTGGCCCCACTTAAAAGCTGACTGATGAGTCCTGTGTTTGTTTTTTCTAAGGCGGCATTTTATGACTATGTTAAGGTCATGAGAATGGGTCAAATGTTAATTAAGCACATAACGTCACTTGGCATTGGCCACTTGGAGAACGAGTAATATTAGGAAAAACCAATTTTCATATTAATTTTCATGTACCGATCTTTATAAGGGTGAATTATCTTATTTTTATATATAAATAAAATCTTATAATTTTGATTGATATGACGATGTTTTAAATAATTATTTATAATAAAAAAAATTGATATAAGTTTGATATTTTAAAGTTGAAAATTATTCTGATCAACCATAGTGTTCTCGTTGAATGTTGGGCTTAAATTTGTTTTGCATTTACGTTGGTCAACCATAATGTTCTATATTATCAATCCATGCAGAAGAAAAATTGGCTCTTATATATGTTGATTGTTTGTTGGTTAAAAGCGAACTTTTTTTTTGTTGGGGGGGGGGGGGGGTGGGAGGGGCGGCTGGGTTGGTGTGGTGTGGGGTGTGTGGTGGCGCGGCCTGAATGGATCAAAAGCATAACTTAGATGCAATAGCTGCTGCATGGATCGTCATTCCTATTCATGCAACTTATTTGAAAATTTTGGGCCTTTCCTACAAAATAAAAAAATAAAAAAAAATAAAAATAAATCTTATTTGAAAATCCTGAGGGTTGACTATAATTAATAAATGACTCTCTCTCTCTCGAATACACACATAAAGAAGGATGCTTAAAAAAAAAAAAAAAAAAGACTCGAATCTAATTTATTAAAAATATGACTTTGAATGTGATTTATATATCCTCACAGTTTATTCGGCCTTGTGGATAAATATATAATATCATTTTTTTTAGTCTTTTTTCATTGAGTTTTGGTTAAATATTTTTAAACGAGACATATTTGGAGATGTGAGCAAGGTTGGAGTTTAGGCTTTAATCTTTGGGAGCATCTCTCGACCTTCAGTTCGGACTCCTAAACTTAGGTTTTTTTTCTTTTTAGTTTTCGACGTTTGCGTGCGCTTTTGTCCTTGTTGTTTTTCTTTATTTGTAAACTTTATTTCTTTTTTTTTTTTAATAATAATTCATTGGTATAGAAAAATAAGGAGGATGTTAAAGGAGTACCGACTTAGTTAAATGTCTTGGTGTACCTATTGATTTTTATCTTAATCATTATTTATTCAAAATTAATTGTTATTTATATAGAGAGAAGTACATTTTTTTAATTCATATTTAGACAATATAATAAAGTATAAAGGAAATAGCAGGGAAGCAACCGCAAACTATTGGCTAGCCATATCCTCCAAAAGTCACTTTGTGTACGTGTGTCCGTCTATTTATGCAAGCCGGTTATATAGACACGCTTCACAGAATTGACAAGAAAAGTAAAATAGCACATGAGAGAAGATGAAAAATGTCAAAAAAAAAAAAAAAAAAAAGGCCACGTGATAGGCATTGGAACCACCGTTACGAGAACCTGGATAAAAGAGTGAATTCGCTTTTTTATATGTAAGTTATAGATATATGCCATTTTCTATTTCTTTTATATTTTCAGATAGCTATTTTCAAATACATATTTAAATTGTCTGTTCAAATATTATGCTCAGAAATATATTTTTTTGACATGTAAGCACCCCCCATGTGCACCCATCCTCTAGAATCTAACTTATTACTAATTTTTTCCACCGGTCAAAGATCGAACCCTGGATATATGGCTCGTAAGCCCCAAACCCCCCCCCTTCCCTCATCATTATGCTTTGAACGTTAACATCCAAAACCTAATTCAAATGACAATTCAAATGTTTCTGTTAAAAATTTTCCATTTAAATGTTTCCATACAAAATATGTTTTAATTCAAATGCTTCCCTCAAACGGACCTTACATTTGTATTATTTTTAAAAAGACTTTTCACTCATTTTTTGTAAAATTTTTAAGTACCCCTGCATTTAAATTTAACTTGCGTTTGGTTTACTGGTTAAAGATAAAATTTTTAAGTTAGAGTTGGTTGACTTTTTAAAAACTAGTTATAATATTTGTTGATTTAAAAAAAAAAAACTGATATGAAATAATACAGTTTAGTTGAAACTAAACTTAAATGTCAAACAAAGCCTTGATAAATCAAATTCAAAAACTTTTTAAAGTCTAAACTTTAAAGTTGATTTTATAACAAGCTTAGTTCCATTATAATTTTGGTTTAAATTTTTTTGTTTAATTCACGTCCTTTTTGAACAAATATTCTGATTTAGTCACTGTCATTATGTGTTGTACCATGTATATTTTTTAAGTAGATATTCATAAGAGACCACACCATGCATAAAAGCTCCGTTCTAAACTCTTCGGTAAAAAAATAAAAAAATCTCCATTCTAAACTAGGGGGAAAAAAAAAAAAAGGAAAAAAGGAAAAACCCAATGTTTTTACACGCTCGTAAGCCCGACATGAGGCACTTGGACCAGCTATGATGTCTGATATTTTGTAATAATTATGCCTCTCGTTGTACGATTTTTCAAGAATTAGACCAGCTCTTTGACTAAAGAGGTGTTTAATAATAAGGTATAACTCTAATTAAACTATATTTGTTTTATTTTTATTTTTATTTTTTTAAAAAAATTTAATAAAATTTATAATTATTTTTTAAAAATTAAACTCAACTCAAATTCAACTTAATCATAAACACATTCTAACTTTTACAAGAAAATATATAAAAACGCACTAACAAATTATCATTAATATATACTTTGCGATAAGGATATGATGATTCAATCTCCACTGAAAAAAATTATTCAAACGACTAATCCCCACCAATATAAAAATAAAAATAAAAATTTTCCAAAAAAAAAAAAGGGATTATTATTAATTAATTAAAGAATTAAAAAAGCTGTGCCGCATGTGAACCAATCCCCTGATTGGGGATTGGGGAGCCAAATTCCGCACATGGGTTTATTTGATTTTGATATTACATATACATATATATATATATATATATTCAAAGGGTAAAAATGTGTACAGTCACCCATTGGCTGGTATTATTCTGAAGATTCAGACACGAGAAAAGAACATATTTATAGGTTCCGTACCTCATTTTTCTCGGCTTCTCTCCAGAAAAAGCCAACATTTTTGGCTCAAAAGCTTCAATATTTGGTTACCATGCTGGCCAAAAAACTGGTGGTTTTCTTCATTCTGGCTATGGCCTGCTTTGGGTTTCTCAGATTTTCCGAGTCCAAGCTTCCCCAAGATGAAGGTGAGACCAAAGAAACTGAATTCTTTGAACTCGGGAGCCTTTTTTCATTTTATTTTTATAAATTCTGAACGTGGGTAGTTGTTCAAACTGAGAACCATCAGTACTGTTAGTACTACGAATCAAGTTCTTTTTTTTTTTTTTTTTTTTTGTGCTGGGAAAATTCTGAACTTTGGTGGTTTGCTCAAAACTGAAAACCAGCAGTATTGTTAGTACGAATAATCATGTTGTTGTTGTTGTGGATGTTGTTAGTTGTGTGTGTGTGTGTGTGTGTGCTTTTTTTTTTTTTTTTTTTGGTGTGCTGGGAAACATCTAAACTGAACCGTGCCAGCAGTATTGTTGGTAATCAGGGTTTATTTATTTATTTATTTATTTATTGGTGTGGGTAGTTTCATTTAGGATTCTTTGAGCAAGCAAACGGAAAGATTACTTTTTTATTTTTTCCTTGCATTGTTGTGATTCAAGTTAAAGTAGTGGGTACACAAACTAATATTGGGGTGTTAGTGACCAAATCTAACCATTCTAATCTACTCTCTTCAGGGGTTTACTTGTCTTTGGTTAGCCAGTTTTATTTAGTATGTTCACACAGGCTTTGGTAGTTTTTAGTGGAAATCTATTTCTTTTTCAAACTTTGGAAGTACTCTCTTAAGACATCAGAGCAGCTTGCTCTAAAGTTTGTTGACAGAAATGGGTCAATCAAGCCTCTAATTCATGATTTGTTTCTACTTTAGTTAGGAAATGACTTGGAACTATTGTTTTTAGGCAGCCCTTTCTTTCTTTAAGTGTAGGATTTGTCAAAAAATCACAAAAACCTCTTACATGGAGATGTAACTTCTGTTTTCAAAATGCTGGGAAATCATTTTTGATTAGTTTTGTTCGTTATTAGTTGAATCCTATTTGCTTACGCTATTAAGTGAATCGATAAACTAACATGGAATTAGAGCTGGCGGTTTAGACTTCACGATCACGTTCATAGAATTGTACGTTCTAGCTTATCGCATGTTGTTTAGTGCGAGTTTTTTACATCCTTTTTTGCATTCTGTATAGTTTGAATACGCGTTCTGCTTTCCTGTTTTCAGAATGTGGACATTGTCCAAACCCCACACGTGAAGTGGGGGTATAAGAGTATAAAAGCAAGTTTGGCCCACTTCCTTTTAGCTTAAGCTTTTGGGAAATGTGATGAACCTGCATTATTCACTGCTCGAGGTGGTTTCCTTCGCTTTCTCTAAGATTTGCACTTCGTCCAAGCCCATACTTAGACATGATGTACTAGATTCATTGCTGATGTTGGACCGCCTCTTATTGCTTAAAAATTTAGGAGAATTGGTTAAAAAAAAAAAAAAAAAAAAAAAAAAAAAAAAAAAAAAAAAACCTTATTATTTACCGGTACCAGCGGGTAATTCTCAATATTGACATGTTGGCTGTATATTTGCTTTTGCTGGGTGAATTGTTCACATAGACCTCATTTATCTAATTTATCTATTTTATTTTTGTTAAATGATTATGGACAGTTGACGGTCTTGCACAAATAACTAGAACAATGGGTTCGACATATTGGGAGATTGATGATGACTCTTGCGAAGTTAAAATGGTTGGACTAGCAATAGAGCAACCACAGGGATCAGAGGCTGAAGTTGATTGTAATTGCACCTTCGAGAACAATACCGTCTGCCATGTTGTAAGCATGTACTGTTCCTTCACTGTTTCTAATAATATCACATTGATGAGTGATGCAAAATCTATATATCTATCATCAGTTTAGACTGTATAGATAATGGCTTGCGATGGATGAGCTCTAGTTATATCCCTTATCTTGCTTGAATTTAGGTTGCTCTGCTCGGTTTCGTGTCCAGCAAGTGATACATCCATTTGTAAATTGTTTATGATGATAGACTTGATTTGATGTGGACATGTTCTAAAATGCATGCATTTAGTGATAGGCACGAGGTATGATAAATGAGAGTAAAGTTGATAAGTCTTGCTAGAATAATAACCATGTTAAGGTAGAAATTGATGAGATCAAACTAGTAAAAGAAGACCGCCCAAAATTCATTTAAAAACAACATATATTATTGCGAATGCACGGTTAGCCTGTTACTATCATACTTCAATGATAACTGTTGTCCTCTTCGTGATGCTTAACGTACGGAAATCCTATATTTTGATAGAGTACTGAAGGGTTATAGTCTACCTGGCAAGCTTCCTCCTCAACTGGGTACACTTCCTTACCTAAAGAAAATGTAAGAAGAGCTCTTGAAATAATTCCATTTTACTGTCTGGTGTCTTTTTTTCTTTCTAATTCTTCCAAGTCTTTAAGCAATTTACTCTTTTGTCTTCCTCTTTGCTCAGTGATTTTGGGTTTAACTACCTGAATGGTACGATACCACGTGAATGGGGTTCATTGGAATTAACCAACATGTGAGCTACTTCATCCTCTCCTCTGGTGAAGTTTTGATTTAATTGCTCCTAATGTATTGTAAATTTAACGTGTATACTTTACAGCTCTATTCTTGTCAATCGCTTATCCGGAGAAATCCCGAAGGAGTTGGGAAATATTTCTAATCTCAATTACATGTAAGTTCTGCACTTTTGTTTTGCTCTATTATTTGCATCTTTTAACTTGTGGAAACAGATGTAATGGTAGTTGATGTCAATGTGCTTCATAAAACTAGAATGGTCAAGCAATGACCTGTCACATGCTAATACGTTTCCATCTGCTTAACAAGCTGTTTTCATTTCCATGTTGATATAAATTTCTCCGCATCCTAATAGAACAGTGGGAGGAGCCCGGGGCTCCAACCGCGTGTCTGTTGAAGAATGAGCCGGTTTTCATTTATCACATTTTTATTTTGCTTTTTTCCTGTAAAATCAATCAGATGCCTGGATGCAAACCAATTCTCTGGTACTATTCCTACTGAACTCGGGAGATTATCCGACCTGCAAACTTTGTATGGCATTTCTTCTCGTCTTGACTTTTTTTTTTTTTTTTTTTTTTTTTTAAATTGTTGATTTCAGTTCCTTTTGCCCTCAGCATATTCTAAAGGTTGAAATGAATGCGTTTTCTGTTTCTTTGGTATTATAATTGCAGGATGCTATCCTCGAATCAGTTTACTGGAAACTTGCCAATGGCATTAGCTGAGCTAAAAAATTTAACAGATTTGTAAGTAAATTATAATATCGGAGCTCCTCCAAGGCACCAAGTTAGTTCACTTAAACTAATATGTACATTTTGTTGTCCAATGCAGTAGGATAAGTGATAATAACTTTAATGGAAGCATACCCGATTTTATACAGAATTGGAAACAACTCCAAAGATTGTAAGATCTTAGTTTCTTTTCCAACATTTTTCAAGTGCCAGTATATTTGTTTTAAGTATCCTATATTTATGCATAATTTTAATTTTTGTGTTTTGAAGAGACATGGAAGCAAGTGGACTTCAGGGACCCATCCCGTCAAACATATCCCTTTTGACTAAGTTAGAAGATTTGTGAGTAAAACATTTCTTTCATCACTAAATTTTTTTTTTTAAAGAAAATTTCTCGATTTAATTCACTAACTATGTTACTTATCTTAATATGTAGGCGGATTAGCGATATGCCTTCGCCAGGGCAGCCATTTCCTATGTTAAGAAACATGGCAAGCATGACAAAATTGTAAGTTAGTTGCTCACGTAATCCAATATCATGAAGAGTGATTTTATGCCATCCATTTACTCCGTGGTTTATGTAATGCAACTCAATTGTGTGCTTTAGGGTCTTGCGGAACTGCAATATTTCTGGAGAGATCCCTTCATACTTCTGGACCATGAGGAATCTAGATGTTGTGTAAGTAAAATCTTATAAGATCTTCACACAAATTTCTAGACTTCAACTAATACGTCGTGGACATATAGGAACGCAGGAGGCTCCGTTTTACAAGAAAGGATGTTGGAATAATGCTTTCCATTTTAGTCCTTATTTAAAAGAAACTTCCAAAAGGAAAATTTATTACAGAACAAAAAGGAAAAACACCTAGCCACGGGGAGTGGGGACAACAATGCCAAACCCGTGAATTGAGCAACCTATGAAACTGTCTAATTTGTAGATCTATAACGAGAATGTTCAGCAGCATTAACTAATATGATGACAATAAAAGGAGGGGGGATAAGAAAGGAACTGTAACAATCATGACTGTTAGCAACCATGTATACATGAGAAACTATAACCGACGGAGTAGAACAATAGGATATAGGAATATAAAGTTTCTTAATCATCTATTAGGATATGTTTTTATTCAAGTATTTAATTATGAATTTAGGATTGTTTATCTCTATGGATTCTTTAGAATTTGGTTAAGTTTATCTTAATAGCTTAGTCTTTGTGATTCCAGAGAGAGTTGATGATTAATAAATGAACATTGAGATTTCTGATTTCCTTCCTCTTGAGTTCTTGTGATTTCTTTCTCTAGTCGTTCTATTTCTCTTCTTGAATATGTCTCTTTATTCTAGATTCTCTCCCTTCTATCTTGATCCTTCATCGATAACGGACCTGGACTTGAGCTTTTCTTAAGTATCTAACCAAGGAACCTTATTGATTTGGGGTTCTAATTTATCTCAAGAATTAAATTTTTTTTTTTTTTTTAATGAAAATGGTGAGAAAAAGAGGAAAAAGAAAGTAACTTTATGTAGTTGGAAATTCTTACTCTTATAGCTGTAAGAAATTAGAACCTCATTCCAAGTCAACTTTCAAGAGTTATATACCAAAACGTAGTCGGGCTTTTGTAGCAGTGTGTTGGATATTATTAGTGCGATGTAAACTGGCACCAAATCAACCACATAAATATCAAAAACATGGACATGAACTTGTGTGCACTCCCTTTAACAATCCAAATTACATTCCGTGCAAAAATTTGAAGTTTTGATGAGCCTGTATGAAATTTTCTTGTCCATTTTCCTCCTTTTTGGGCGTGGATGATTGTTGAAAAGATGTGGTTCATCTTATTACACAAAAAGTTTCTTTTCCCGGGGTAAAACCACTGCCTCCGACATGCAGATTGAATGTTGTATAATGCACATACTCTTTAAATCAGGAAAGCATTTTATGCTGATCCTTTTTTAAGCAATTTGAATCTGTGTCATTGACAGGGATTTGAGTTACAACAAGTTAGTAGGGGAAATTCCACAGACAACAAACTTAGAGCGTATGCGACTCCTGTAAGTGTGTAATTAACCTGAGTTCATGACACATTGATCATGCATTACAAACTATGCATGAATCTGTTAAAGTTTCTGGAGAAACATGCAGGATTATGCAACATGCAAAGAGGGAACACTCAATACGTTCATACAATACGTTTTTGTGCTTCATTAGTTTGTTGCTTCGTCTTCTACTTCTTATATAGCATTCGAGAATCTAAAAATCTTGGTGTTTCTTTTTGCTAGCTTTTTAACTGGCAATATGCTAAGTGGAAGCATACCTGATTCACTCTTGAGGGACGGAACCAGTATGTATGTTTCTTACCTACACTTCTTTTCCATATTTTTGAAATTAAACATCCGTCTGCTTTATGTAACATGCATTACATTTTTTCACTGCTGGCCTCATTTTTCTATCCTTTATTGAATTAAGATGCGTTATAGTACTTTGTAATTTTTTTAATTTCCCGTTCTCATGAATGATGTTTAACATATATGGTTCCGTACAGCGACCTTTCATACAATAACTTCACATGGCAAGGGCCTGAGCAACGTACTTGTCAGAGTGGCCTGTTAGTTTTTTATTTTAATGCAATCTTTTGTTGTATTTTCAGTTGATATAAGCAACTGGGCTTTGAACTAATTGTTATTTTATGTTTTACGTAGGAATCTCAACCTAAATTTGTATCAAAGCTCTCGGACAGAAAACAACTTGTAAGATGCTTTTTCTCTGAAGTTTTGCTGGTTTCTTAATCTTTCACGGTCTCATTGTTTCCAAGTTGCCACCAAGGATTTTGAGGTTAATTAGGATTGATTTCGGTAAATGCTTGCTACATATTTTGTGACTAATGGATTTTTCTTTTTCGCCATCTCAGAAGAGCTCTCCCGTGCTTGAAGGATTTGAAATGCCCACAATGTAAGGAATTGCTCACATGTATAATAGTATTATGGAGTACTATGATGCTTACTTTCAAAGTCTCATTTATGATGCAAACTTCCAAAGTTTCATTGGATGTAATCTCGAATTTGTTTTCTTAACTTTCATGAAAATTCTCAATAAATACTGCTTGCAATTGGACCTTTGCTTTAGAGAAGATTTTGGAATTGATGAGGAATGGAAACTGAAAAAAATGAATTACACTTATTGTCCCCTGCTTTCTCAGAGAAAAAGTTACACTAATTTGCTTTATTCAACTGAAAAGCATAGCCTACTTAGTTGCTATTGGTTGGGTCTATTTACTTCTTAATCGAAATGTTGCTTTTGTTATGAACATATTACTTGAGATTGCTTCCTTATGTAATCTAATTATATTTCTTTTAAGGCAGATTCAACTTGTTGGCACGTTAATAGTGGTGGGGCGGATGTTACCATCAAGGACAACAACAAAGAATTTGTGTATGAAGGAGATGGAGAAGTTGAAGGTGGCACTGCAAAATTGTTTCTAAATCAAGAGAGTTACTGGGGATTTAGTAGTACTGGAGACTACATGGATGACAATGATTACCAAAATACACGTTATGTTGCAACTCTCACGTCGTCGAACATCTCCGATTTATATAAAACAGCCAGGAAATCTCCAATTTCGCTCACTTATTTTCATCGTTGTTTAGAAAATGGAAACTATTCAGTGAATCTCCACTTGCAGAGATACAGTTTACGAACGATCAAACATATAAGAGTCTCGGAAGGCGCTTTTTTGATATCTACGTTCAGGTACATAATATGATATTGAAATTCAAGATCTTTCATATTGAAATGTAATGTCATTCAAACACGGAGAAATTTTTGTTGCAGGAAAGATTAGTGCGCGAGGATTTCAACATTGAAGATGTGGCAGGAATGGCAGAGAAGCCAGTAGTAATACCTGTGAGTAACATCAGTGTGACAAATAATGCATTGGAGATTAGATTATTATTCGCTGGAAAAGGCACAACGAGGATTCCCGACAGAGGAGTGTATGGGCCTCTTATATCTGCCGTTTCTGTAATTTCTGGTGAGTCATTCTTAAACTACAAATACACACCTCCCCCTTATGCTTTCCGCTTCCCTCGCAATTTCTAGATATAGGATCCATTATGTTATCAGTCTGTAGTCGGTACTTATATATCAAATGAAACTGTGATTGGCCTTCCTTATTTCATTATCCTATGTTGTAGCAAGCTTGACTTGTTTAGTTTGCATTTTTGGCAGATTCTAAGACTTGCTCGCGTGGTGGAAAGAAGGAAACTACTCAAATAATCATCGGTGTTGTAATAGGATCACTATGCCTGTTCTTTGTCATTGTAGGAATCCTTTGCTGGAAAGGCTGCTTCAAAGGAAGAAAAGGAGAAAACAAGGGGAAGGTACATCGAAAATGTTGTTCGAATTAAATGATCCCAGAGACAAATCACAATGAAAAACGAAAAGGATTCAAAAGTCTCTTGATTGCTTAAGTTATTTCTGTGGTTTATTGATCTTTAAAAGTGTTGTTCTCCAATCTACATGTTAAAGAATCGCAGCATAATTTTGATTTAAAACCGATAGTATTTTTTCGCCTATAATTACCTGAAAAGCAGTAAGTTCAAAGGAATTTTAACAAGATTTTTGATGTTCTTCCTCCTTTGTGCCAACTTGGATAGATTTTCAAGGGCTAGAAATGCAGACAGGAACTTTCACCTTGAAACAAATAATAGCTGCTACTAATGACTTTGACCATGCCAATAAAATTGGAGAGGGCGGTTTTGGGCCTGTGTACAAGGTAGTATTATTTTGCTAATTTTCCGTAAACATTTATCTGTTTCTATGTTTCCATTCATTTCAGATATCTGATTCTGATCACGGGTTCGAGTGCAGGGTCAATTACCTGATGGAACTGTTATTGCGGTTAAGCAGCTCTCATCTAGATCAAGGCAGGGCAACCGTGAATTCTTAAACGAGATTGGCATGATCTCTTGTCTGCAGCATCCAAATCTTGTGAAACTTCATGGATGTTGTATTGAAGCGGATCAGTTGATGCTGGTTTACGAGTACATGGAAAATAACAGCCTTGCACGTGCCTTATTTGGTGAGTTTGATGGCCTTAACTGGACAATACAAACTTACGAAAACCAATTGGAATATGGTTTATTCGTGTTCAATGATAAGATGAGAACTAGATTTCGAGTTGTGTAATAGGATTGGCGTTCTTTCTACTCTTTCAGTAATTGGGTTTAGCTCACTTTAAGATTTTATTTATTGCATTATGCATAGGTCAAGGAAATCGGCTTCTATTGGATTGGCCAGCGAGGCATAAGATTTGTATTGGCATAGCGAGAGGTCTAGCTTTTCTTCATGAAGAATCGAGACTAAAAATTGTTCACAGAGACATCAAAGCTACTAATGTGCTGCTGGACGTGGACTTGAATCCTAAAATATCTGATTTCGGTTTAGCTAAGCTTGACGAGGAGGAAAAGAGTCACATCAGTACCCGAATTGCTGGGACCATGTCAGTTTTCATGTCTTTTGTCGCAATATATATTTCAATTAAATGCTTCATATTTAGTATTTATCCCTAATTTTCAAGGAAATTTTGATTTCATGAAACTTGAACCTTGATTTGTAGAGGTTATATGGCGCCAGAATATGCGCTTTGGGGTCACCTAACCTACAAAGCAGATGTTTACAGTTTTGGAGTTGTGGCCTTGGAGATTGTCAGTGGCAAGAACAATAACAACTATATGCCAAGCGGCGATTATGTTTGTCTTCTTGATTGGGTACTTAACCAACTTCGTGTCCCTCCTCGTCAGCAAGTAAAATAATCTGCATGAAAACCAATATAACTTCTTCCTTTGGTATTTAGAAAACGATGTTTTTGTTGCAGGCCTGTCACATACAACAATCTGGAAAATTTATGGAACTCGTTGACGAGAATTTAGGCTCCGAGGTAGACCAAAAACAAGCAGAAACCATGATCAAAGTTGCTCTCCTCTGCACAAGCGCGTCTGCTTTACTGCGTCCTACAATGTCTGAAGTAGTAAGCATGCTCGAAGAACGAGCGGCAGTTCCAGAGGTGATGCCGGAACAAAATATATACAGTGGTGGAGATTTGAGATTTAAGGCCATAAGAGACCTCCACAAGCAGAGGAAAGACCAAAGCTTGAGTGCAAGCCAAACCCAGAATTCGACCGGCACTCATACATTTTCCTCTTCCTATGCTGCTGTCCAAGGTTTGAATGCAATAAACACGCCGTCAACGTCTTCTTCACCACTCTGAGAGCTGTCCTTACTGTCATCCCATCCTATTTATTTTTTGTACTATAGTTTTTTTTTTTTAATTATTGTAGAGGGTTGAGTTTTTGTTCGCCTTTTTTTTTTCTCCTTATTTTTTTTGTATTTTTTTGAACTTAAGGGTGAGGGATTTGAACTCTATATCTTGTGGTGGAGTTAGGTATGAAATTTATGTTTGGCTATACGTGTAACGCCCTTTCTTAATATTTCAGTTTTCTAATTGTACAGAATTCTTGAACAAAATGAACAATCATGGTTATAATGAAGGTGCAAAGTAGGGGTTTGAGGACTTAAAAAAACAAAAAACAAAAATTCCAATAATTTATTACTTCAATGATCAACAAAATTAACACTTGAATTATGTAGATACTACATGAAGATGAAAACAATAATACCAATCGTGTTCATCAATAAAACCAATTCCTATGTGTCAACTCTCCACACGAATATTTACAATTAGAATTATGATAAATTATTCTGATAAATCTCGCTAATTACGTCTATATTTTTAATTGCGGTTGATTCTCTACCGGATAGTTGAATAAATTACAGTTATAACTTAGTTAATTTGATATCAACTATATCAAATATGTTTTAGATCTTATTTATCAGGTGTCCAATCAAATTTCAAGGGAATATTATTTTTGTATTTAATTTTCACGGTTGGATTCCTATCTGATCTATAACTAGTTAACCATCCATAAACTTGTGAGTTCATTTCATTGGTCATCATATTAATCCTTTTTGCAGAACTACAAGCAAATGAAAAATTCAATTATGGTCTAGTTTAATGTATTAATAAGACACAAAGTGTTTATATATTGTGGTAGCCCCTCATAATGATCCAATTTATAAAATCATTACACTCTTAATGAAAAATAGACAACACTATAACTTCGTTAAATAAAGTGCTCAACTTTGTTTTATTGATTGTGAATCATTTATTTAAACTATATCTTCCAAATTATGTTTATGAAATTATTAATTAATAAGTCCAACTATTTAAGATGAAAACATAATATGCTTACATGCACAACATGTATGACATAAGATTCTAAATCTTAAGAGAATTTTTGATAACAGATTATAAATTGGGGGACTTGAGGTTACGTTTTACAGATCAGGAATATAGTGTTCTATGGATCATAGTTTGGAGAGAATTATAGTAATTAACCCTAAAATTTTTGTGCCTTGTTGATGAATTTCGGGTTCATGAGAAAAATTAGTAGAGTTGGATATTTTGAAGAAGAAAATGAATAAGGAACCTGAAAATATTAGGGATGATAATATTCCCTTCATGGCTCTGGCCCGAACGGGGCAAGGATGGGGGACAAAATTTAAGGATGGGGATGAGTAGGGATAAAATCTTATCCCCGAAGATTAGCGGGATGGGGATGGGAATGCACTCCCCAACCCGCCCCTGTCCCAATAAAAATTTGCATGATTTCATATATTTATAAATATATAATTTACTTTAAAAACTATTTTTCAAAGTATATGCATATGTGAAATGAAGATTGAAAATATGAGTAACAGACGAAAAAAGGAGATTTTATGTTTGTTTTTTAAGATTTCAAGCTTTTTTAGCTTTAAGTGTTTTATTATTTTTTAAAGGAGAATTTTATGTTTATTTTTTAAGGTTTCAAGCTTTTTTTTTTTATTTTTTTTATTTTTTATTTTTAGCTTTAAGTGTTTTAAAAAAGTTTAGTTTTAAGAATTTTTAACGTTGTGATATTACCTTTAATGGTTTTATAGTTAAGATTTCATTTAAATATGCTTAGAATTTGGTTTGTTTATGAAATCTTTGGTTTTGAACTAAAATTTATGGTGCATTTCTAGTCTTTTTTTTTTTTTTTTGGTATTTTCATATGTATTTTTATAATAGATGGGGAATCCCTGTCCCCGGGGACGGGGGATGGGGATGTGAACGATTTTGGGGGTGGGGAAGGGGACAGGAAAACAATCTTTGGCCTCGTCCTGTCCTATTGCCGTCCCTAGAAAATAAATAAAAAGAACTCTTACAAACTTATGTTTTGTTTGGCATTTGAGTTTAACTCCAACTAAATTATACTTTTTTATCTTAATTTTTTTCTTTTTAAAAAGTTAATAAAA
This sequence comes from Ficus erecta, assembly GCA_008635985.1. NCBI lineage: Eukaryota > Viridiplantae > Streptophyta > Magnoliopsida > Rosales > Moraceae > Ficus > Ficus erecta. The sequence continues at coordinate 187,836 of BKCH01000120.1, read as the reverse complement.
TTTATAGCTAGTTTTTGAAAAGTTAATAAAATTTATAACGAGTTTTTGAAAAATCAATCAACTCTAAGGGTTTGTTTGGTGTTTGGGTTGAGTAAGTTTTTTAAGTTTAAATAGTAAATTTTGTTGACTTTTTAGAAAAAGATAAAAAACTTTTTTAGAAAAAGATAAAAATTTAAGTTCAAATTTGAGGTTTGAATTTGAGCTCCAAACAGAGTCTAATTTAAAAATTTCATTTCTAACCCATAAAGCAAACATAAACTTAGAGTGTCCTAAGAGAATAGGTTTTAAATTGAGAACGACCGTGGGACCCACTCCAGTGTTCCCAAGTAGGAACGGTACATGACCCTTTTGGGAAGGACAAGCTCTTTAGTCCAAGTCAGGGCGTACACGAATTCCTTGGTCCACGTTCTAGCCCAAAAAAGAATTCCTTGTTCCAACAAAATTACAAACGTTTTAAATGATTTTTTGTTTTGTTTTTTTTTTTCCTTCCTTCGAAGCAGCTGTGGTAAAGACCCCTTGAGATGCCCTATGGATAGAGTCCAGTCAAAAGCCGCCAAGGATGTGAATAGATGGTATAAGATGGATCAAGTGCACAAAAGGATATATGCATAGAACCGTAAACATGTAGAAACTCTAAAGCGAAAAATAATGTTATTTTTTTTGCTCAGTCCAAAAATGATTTGCTTTTTTTTTTTTAAGGAATAAAACAAATTGCTTTCTTTGGTCCTAATTGGTAAAGTAACTTTCTGTTTTTACAAGAAAAACTGATCTAATTATATATTTTAAAATCTGTATCAAGAAAGAAGCAAAACAATACCAGATCTAGCAAACCAAAAAAAAAAAAAAAAAAAAAAAAACCAGATCCATGAAGAAAAAAAAAAAAAAAAATCTTTTTGTGGCGACCTTGCGACGGCGGGGCTTCAATTGGCTACTCTTCGACCTCGTCTGCCATTGTTGCCCACTCGGTTCTTCTTCTCTTGGCTTTTGCTAATGCCCAAAAAAAAAAAAAAAAAAAAAAAAGTTGCGGAGAAATGGCTTATGGTTTCCTAGTCTTAATGGGTCGGCTTGGGCTTTGACTATTTTATTTTATAGGCAACTAACCTGATTTATGATCATCAGTCATCACCCACAGCACGTCCTCCACCAAGTTGGAATGGCTCGTTGGCCACGGCAAGGGGATCGCCGGCCTCCCACTCCGTCGCTCACTACTTTTTGTTTGATGAAATATGTGATTATTAAATAAATTTGTATCTCATATTTTTTAGTATTTTTTAGACTGACTTTTTTTAAGTTCTGTTTTTCAAATTAATATCTGTAAAATGATAATTGAGAAGAGATTGTTGCTGTCTGATCAAAGTTTCTTCATCTTCTCGAGAACCAAATAGTCACTTTTATTGTGTGAAAGTGAGAGAGAAGATTCATGAAAAAACAATAAAAAAAATAATTCAAAACAACAACTTAAAAGATAAAAAATAGGGTGGGTCTGTGGTTGAGGGTCTCTACCGGTAAAGTCACTTTTTAGATCGTTTAGATGTAATCGAACGGTTGAAATATTGTTGATGTACCATATTTATCATACACCGTACCTCATATACACCTTTCCATCCAAAGTCTTCCTCCGTCGCCGGTGACGAACACCGGCAACCCAACCCCGACGCCGGCGACACCACCCCCGACCCCCCCCACCACCAGCCCCAGCCCCGGCAGCCCCCCCACCTAGCCGCGGCCCCTGGCAACCCCCCCCTAGCCATCCCCCGTCGGCACCCCCGGCCTCAGCCCCCCGGCGCCCTCCCACCCAGGTCCCCCTCCCCCGACCTCCCCCCACCCACCCCCCCTGGTGCCTCTCGGCGTCCCCCCCCGACGGGGACCCCCCCCTGGGCCCCCCTCTCTCTTTCCCCTTTCTCTCTCTTCCCAGCCGCGGCCCCCTCACCCCCACCCCCGACGAGGACCCCCCAATCCCCCTCTCTCTTCTTGCGTCGGGGGTGGGGGTGGGGTGGGGGTGGGGGGACAGTGGGCCGGGAAGGAGAGGAGGGTGGGGGGGAGGGGGGGGGTGGGGGGTTGGGGAAGTCAGGGGAGGGGGACCTTGGGGTGGTGGGACGCCGGGGGGGCTGAGGCCGGGGTGCCGGTGGGGAGGGCTGGGGGGGGTCGGGTTGTCATGGGCCGCGGCTGGGTGGGGGGCTGCCGGGGCTGGGGGCCGGTGGTGGGGGGGCCGGGGGTGGGTCGCCGGCGTCAGGGTTGGGTTGCCGGAGTTCGTTGCCGGCGGCGGGAAAGTCACCGACGACAGAGAAGACTTTGGATGGAAAGGGTTATATGAGGTAAAATACATGATAAATATGGTACATCAACAATATTTCAACTGTTCGATTAAATCTGAACGGTTTAAAAAGTGATTTTACCGATAGAGAGACCCACTCTAAAAAATAAATGAAACGCCAACAATAATAACAATTGTTTATATACAATGGGCTTAAATTTAGAGCAACCAAACACAAACCTATCACACTGCAGTTGCCATCTAACCCATTCATTTCAAAATAATACTAACTATGAATCGTTGGATGACGCACTATCCATAGGGTCTTTCAAGAGGTCTCTATCGCAGCTGCTCTTTTTTTTTTTTTTAAAAAAAAGTACATATGGACCCCTTTATTTTTTTTCCCTGAATTTCATAGGTCCAATTAAATCCAATTAAGGAAGGTGTGTACAAATAAAGTAGTTTAACTGCCATTGGGAATGAACTAAAAGAGAAAGGTGCGTTTGATTCACCAGTTGAAGATGTAATTTTTAAGTTAAAGTTAGTTGATTTTTCAAAAATTAATTATAATTTTTATTAGACTTTTCAGAAAAAGATAAAAACTGAGATGAAAAATTTAAGTTAGAGATGTCGAATCAAACGGAGGCTAAGTCAAATTTATAATAGGAACTGTACTTTTATTTTATAGGTAAATTTTGTTATTTTAACTGTTAGATTAATTTTCCAAAAATCTAATTCATGATTGAAAACAATTATGCGTCACGTGTTATAAATTTCCATGTTTGATCGTTAAAAAATTAACCTAATAATATAAAAAAAATCTATCCAAGAAGTAAAAATACAGTTAACAAAAAGTGATCATCCGGCCTCTTTTTTGTTTTCCTACAAAAAATATTGAGAAAAACTAATATAAAAAACATATCTTCCTGTCATATATATAAAAAATGATTCATATCTATAAGATTGAAAACTTGAAAATGATGGGATGACTCATGTTTCTTTTATTCAAAAAAAAAAAAAAAAAAATATATATATATATATATATATATCAATGATGCAATACGTCTGTGACGGTCCAACGGTCCAATTATGTAGATATATAAGGTCTCTGATATGGAATTTAGGGTCTGTTGGAAACTTAGTCCAAATTAATATTTTCAAACTTTTTTTTTATCTTTTTCTTTAAAAATTTTTGTATTTTTCTCAAAAAGTTTTTATTTTTTCTGAAAAGTCAACACAATTTACTATTTAAACTTAAAAATCTTAACTCAAACTTACACATCAAACAGACCCTTAGATTCCTTGAAATAAATATATAATAATAATAATAATGAGATGGAACTTATCACCGTGCATAAATTCGGGACAAACGTTTTGTTATTATTTTTTCCTGACAGATTCGATATGACTTGTGGTGGACTTTTTGGACTTGGGTTTTTGAGCTTAGGTTACCTATTTTTAAAGCAATCTTTGGTCTTATCCTTTTAGGGAAAAAAAAAAGACATGTAAGATCGTGGTAATCGGACCGCTTAGCATTTTTGTTAAACAATTTATTTTATATTTTCCTGTCCCATTGGCTTGATGGCAAATCAGACACATCTCGATATCACCGTGTCATCATCCTGTGCATGGGACCGGGCCCAATATTTATGAGGCGTTGTTTCTAAGAATGTCTCGAGCAATTGAACTTTACGGCCTATTTAATTTGCCACTTACATTTTTAGTCACTTTTGGTGTGCTTGCAGACATTTGACTTTAGAAACAGCGAATTGGATGTTGAACTATCAACTACAGCTATCCCACTCTCCTAACTCCAGAACATAAATGGCCATGTCGATCTTTATATATATATATATATATATATAGATTTTATACACACAAAACGCTGGTTAGAGAATAAGTAGGTTGAAATTCTCGTCAGATTTCTTCAAGCTCGTAATATTAATCCACCAATATATATATATATACCAAAGCTCCAAATATGTTTTTCTTTTCCCAGAAGTGGTATCTTCTTCTCTGTTTTGTTTTGGGAAGTTATTGCTTTGGAGGACTCCTAGTCTGTGCTGATGATTACATGCCTCTTCATCCTGACGAAAGTAAGTACAAATATATATATATATATATTTATTTATGTAAATGCGTGTATGATTTTGCAGATAGATCTGATCAGCTTATAAAAATCTATTTCGTGTTTTATTTCACGAAAATTAGCGAATACTAGTTAGTTTTCGATTATGAAAATTTGTTGTCATAAGATTTTTATTTTTATTTTTTATTTTTTAGCTAGCTAGGGATTTTAGCTCCTTAAACTTCGTAGTCATGATTCTGAATAATTCTTTCCATGAACTTCTCCCCGTTATTGCTTAAAGATATTTTCCCAGTTATTGCCTAGTTTACAGTTAATTAATCAATAAGGTCCCGTTGTAATTCTAAAAAGAAAGAAGAACCTTTAAGTTTCAATTAAGACTATATGAAATTAGCTGATTTCTGCCGACATTTTAGAAACTTGGTAAGGTACGGCTTAAGTATTAGCTGTTAAATAAATAAATAAATAAACCAAAATCACCCCAAAACAAAGAATAACACATATAATAAATAATCCTTTGGCCTGAACCACGATTCCACATAAATAAATAAATAAATATATATATATATATATATTTCATTGGCTATATGCAATATCTCATCTCATTGTGATTAATTTCTGGCCTTTCATCTTACATTATCCTCCCCAAACCATGAAGAAATGAATATACGAATATATGAAAAAATGAAAATATCATGATTAATATAAAGAAGAGTTTATAAATAATAATAACAATAATATAAGGAAGAAACGTCAAGCCTGTCGTGCATTAGAGAAGGGCTGAATGTATAGCCATTAGAGAAGGGCTGCGATTTGCGATGGACAGTGGTCTCCAGTCCATATCATTGAGAGTGATGCTTCCCCTGCAATTAACAAAATTGTCAATTTTGAGGCTTTAGCTCCTGATTTTCCTCTAATTGAGGATATCTCTAGGTTGATGGACGGATTGGATTGTGGTTCCTATCGTGTCATTTTTCGTTTAGTAAATGATACGGCCCACACATTTACTCGTCATGCTTTAACTCTAGATAACGAGTGGTTTTGATTGAAAAGAAATATCGAATTGTATTTTTGATATTGTTGTTAATGATATAATTCATAATCAATAAAAATGCAGCCATTCCATTTAAATTTAAAAAAAAAAAAAAAAATGGAAAAACGTCAAGCCTGTCTACTTTCGTATGCCAATTGCCAAAAGTAGAGGATGGCCCATTTAAGCCTAGAAAAAGTCAAATAATATATTTGTACTGGCCTGGAAATTATTGATGAGAGATGCAAAGAGAATAGAAAGGCAAAGGCTTTCGAAATTTTGTCGTCTTTCAATTATAATAATGCCAAGGCCATTTCTATGGTCCAACACCCTTTTTTGGGGGTCCAGCCTATCCCCACGTGGCCTTTACTGACATAGGCAGAGGACACAAGTAAACCGGGTATTGCCGGTTGTGGGCTTGGGATTCCACCGGTCGTGAGAAAAAGGGTGAGAGTAATATGAATAATTAAAGGGCATATGGGTAAAGTCACACAATAAAGTTGTTGGTGAGAGTAGAAAAAGGTTGAAAGTTTTGGATAACGTTAAATAATGAATACCAAAAGAATAAAACTTGGGTGAGGAGTCGTGACACAATAACTAGAGCTAATAAATTTTGAAAGAATAAAAATTGAATACGGAGTCGTAACGTAATAACTAGAGATAATAAATTTTCAGAGTAAAAATAAGGTGAGGAGCTAGTTGTAATAAATTTTCAGAGAGTAAAATAAGGTGAGGAGTCATAACATACCAACTAAAAGTAGTAAATTTTGAAAGAGTAGAATTAAGTGAGGAGTCATAGTAGTAAATTTTGAAAGAGTAAGAATTAACTGAGGAGTCATAACATACCAACTAGAAGTAATAAATTTTGCAAAGTGAGAGAGTATATAGTTTTGTACGAGGCATTGAATTTAACAATTGATAAATTGAGATATCGGAAATTTTTTTTCACACAACAAAAATATGAGAAGTTTTGAAAGTTAATTAACATATAAACATTGGAAAATTTTCATGAAAACATATGAGAATTATATAGGATTTAATGAAAAGTTTTCGGAATATAAGAATGTAATTTGTAGCCGAAATGATGTTGAAATTGAGTATTAATTTTCGTAAACGTAATGCATATCCCGTTTAAATTAATAAGTACTTAGAAAATAAGTAGAAACGAGAGTAATAATTTGAAATGTAAAAAACATATTGAGAACCTTACTTAAGACAAAAGAGTTGTTGTTGTTGTTGGTGTTTGTTTTTTTTTTTTTTTTTTTAATATCATATGAATCTTGAACAAAACAGTATATTATAACCTTGACAATTGATATATTAATCTAAAGTTTGCCATGGATATAAAGCTGAAAATACAATTGACTGGGAGAAATTTTTATCATGGGACAATTGATATATTATTATAGAGTTTACCATCCCTAGTAAGGACCCAAATCCCATCTCCGTAGCCAATTCCTTCGACTGCTCACCCAAACCTTTCACTATCGAATACAATCGACTGGGAGAGAACACCTCATATCGAATTTTTTTGAACTCCCAATGTTAGTCTTCAATGCACCATTTTCTTCCACTGATTGATCAAACAAATCAGCATTTGCGTTTTCTTCCACTCCGTCCTCCATCCAAAAAATTTTTTTTTTTGGAAGAAGAAGTCCAGATGATTGTTGCTTCTGCATTTTGCACAAAATATCCGCCAATTCCACAAAAAATCTATGAAATTTACCCGGAAATCCAAAAAAAAAAAAAAAAAAAAAAAAAAAAAAAAAAATCAGTCCAAATTGCACAAAAATTCAATCACATTCCACGACAATGGTCCAATCAATTAGCAAACAAACCATTTAGGTCAATGCTTTGAAGGTAACTAGGCTACTAATCGCAAGCAAGTCAAAAATTTACTAACAAGAATTTCAATGTCCACTGAATCCAACATATGTCAACATTTTCATACTTCAGCAAAAAAAAAAAAAAAAAGCAAGTAACCTGCACAAAAAGCAACTGTGCTTAAACTGAAGATTTAAAAAAAAAAAAAAAATATATATATATATATATATATATATCTAGCTAATCTATCTAACACGAGCCATTCTTTTTTTACAGATTTCATTTATACACATTTATATTACTAGTGATCTCATCTGACTGTATAACAAATTTTCTGCCTAGATTTTCCTCCCTCCAAAATTATCCTAAGGAAGACAAAGATGGCTCGAAAAGTAAGCAAAAAAAATTCATATTCTGTATTAGGCGTTATATCAAACACTTTGCGTGCATAGCACACATTCCCGCATTTACAATACATGTCGATCAAGCATTCCCAACAGACGAATCATTTGCAAAACCCACTTTAATTACCATCCCATAACCTCTTTTCCTCTCGTCCATCAAACCAAGACAAGCCTTAAGCACATTCGAAAAAGTGTGCTTATTGCCACAAACTTTGAGAGTTTCTCCAAAAAAAAAAAAAAAAGCATGGAAATTCAAAAGAAAGACAGATTAAACAGGAAAAAATAAAATAATTAAACATCACCTGCTTGGGAATGAGCTGCGGCGGCTGGAGGGGGCAAATATGAAGTCCTGTGATTCAACCTTGACAAACATTTCGAACTTCCCGTCTCCTTTTTTTTTTTTTGTTTTGTTTTTGCCCGCCTGAAAACCCACCACGGCGTCTGAGAGCTGAAGACCGGAATTGCCGGTTTCAATTTTTCTCTAACAATTTTTGCCCCTAAGTACCCTTGCAAAGCCTCAACCGTTGGATCACTTTTTTCAATTAAAAAAATCCATTTTGATAAAATTGAATGGCTATGATCAAATGGGGGACATGACCTCCATTACTTAACTGGGGGTCTGTAGCCCCTAATGCCAAAGGCTAAAGTAAGACATGTATAGATAGATATAAAGTGGCTTTCTTGTAGACCATATTAAAGTGTCACATAAAATAGTATTTGGGATAATTAAAATTTTTTAATATTACACTCTTTTAATATCAATACTAGATTAGAAAAGTGTAATTATCTGAAGTAATTAAATATCTTAGATTACGCTCTTTTTCATCAGTATTATGTTAAATAAATTTTATGCTATGTCTTTTCACGTCAATGTTATGTTGAATGAATGTCATACTATATTTCTTATTTTTATCTGTTAGTACATCTTCAAAATAATGTCAAACAGACACTTGGATGAAAAAATTGTTCTCAAATTGAGTGCTATCTTTAATGTGGTAAATTTTGCAAATGCTTGCAAATATTAGATTTGACGTTTACTTTCTTTTTGTCAATACCTTGAGTTTTTCTCTAATAATTACATTGAAGTAGATACTAGAGAGTACTTGAATACTAAGATTTTAGTTTTATGAATTTGAAAACTTAATATAATATCAAAAGGTAGGTATGTTGAAGTAAAAAATTTCACATGTATTATAATAAATATACCGCTGAACATTGACATACATTAGACATAAGAGCAAATGTATATGTCAATGGTCTTGGGTTATAAATATGGCTTGAATAAAGGACCATAGCAAAAGCCAATAGAAAGAGTTACAACCCAAAGTTTCACAAGATTTTGACCAATCACCAATTCTCTATGGTAAGAGCATCTCTAATTAAGTGTCAAATTCGTATGCTAAAATCAAATTTTGTTATATTTGGGTAGAAAGCCGCTCTCTAATATATGTAAATGCTATTTCTTATGTAAAATTTGACTATATATTTGGTGGCAATTGCTAAATTTCTATATTTTGATTGCTATTTGTTAACGCCTTAACTTTTTTATTATAATCATTATAATATTTTCATTTTTAAATTATTAACTAGTAAGAGTTTATTTTAAAAGTTTCAGAGTTTAATTATGATTGTAAAATATAGATATGGTATTAAAAATAATTAGAATAATACTTGGTGACAATTTTGAAATTTAACATTTAATATAACACTATATATTCACCCAAAATTTGAAATTCGGTATTGATACTTGAATTCAACTCTTCATTGGAGATGCTCTTCTTGATTGAACTGTTAAAGCTGTTTTGTTTTTTGCCAAAGAAATGTTGTTCTGTTTTTTCGTTAAAAATTGTAGTACTATAAGTTCACCCTTTTTTTAATTTTTTAAAATTTTTTTTTTTGCTGAGAAGAACTAAGTTCACTTATTTCTAGGAATAAGTAGGCGAGACTTTTAATTTCCAGATTTACCCTTTTAATTGGTAACATGAGAGGCTTGATTTTCGTGAGTATTATTTAGGAAAAATTAGGTGGATGGGTGGTTGTGCTTTGGCCACCCCTTTAAATAAAGGAAAATTCAAACCCCTTAAGGTTTTCACTAAAATACATCGTTTGTTCCTATGTTTTTTTTATATCCAAAGTCTACTCCTAAAGTTTTTAAACCATCAAAAAATTATCCCCTTAACTTTTTTAAAATAGCAAATGAAACTATTAAAAAAAAAAAACCATCTGTCCATTTCTCTTTCTAAGCAATTAGGCTATTCCAAAGAGGTGATCTAGTTGCTCAATACTGATCAATGATACAGAGAAAGAGAGATTCATTTTTTTTGTTTGTTTCTTGGAATTTTTATAGTTTTAAAATTATTATTTATATTCTATATCATTATTGCTTAAAATAAAATTTAAGTATTAATTGCTGAGGATGTTTTTAGTAGTTCAAAAACTTTAACCGATTAAAGGAGTTATTTTTGTTTTTTAACTCTTTCCAAAATTTAGGGGATAATTTTGTGACTGTTTAAAAAATGTAGGGATACTTTTTGGATTATCCAAATGCAGAACAAATGTAATACTAAGTGAAAACTTAGGGGGGTACCTTTTGTATTTCTCCTTTGAATAAATAGTCATACATTTTGTTTTTCAAAAACAAAAAATTAAAAAAAAAAAAATGCAAACCATTTTCATAAGTGAGTTCATTATGAATCTAGCATAAGGAAAATTGATTTAAATGAATCTCTTACTACATTATATGTGACAGTCATCACTTCCTTTAAGGAAAAGGATAAGCTGTGCAGTTTCACTTTATTTGGGAATAAATATGTGTGATGATTTATAAGTAAACAAATTATCTCCTAATGATATGAGGCTTTTTGGGGTGAGCCTAAGAGCAAAACCGTACGGACATGAGGTAAAAAACGGACAATATTATATCAAAGGAATGCATGGATCGTTAAATTATAAAAGACCTGAATGATACTTTCACAGTGCCTTTTGTCCTTCCTCAACCCACCACATAATATTTTTTTTTAATTTTTAATTAAATTTTTTTATTTATTTTTGTTAACTTTTACTTTATTTGTCTATTTTGCATGCTTTTATACTAGTTAAAATTAAAAGTCTGTTGTATATATAAATATAACAAAATTAATTTGCAGTGCGGACACTGAAGCAAGTTGTAGCCACAATGGAGGCCGGACACTTGAACTTGGAAAACAATACATGTGAATTCAGTGCAGCTGGTTCCAACAGCTCCGTCAAGTGTGCCTGCACCAATACTTCTTGCCACATCACGGAGTTGTAAGTATATAACCTATATATGAAAAAATTTACAGCAGAAATCGAACTTTTATCTCATTTTATTTTTGAGAGCACTTTTGCGTAGGGCGATACAAAATTTTTAATGTGAACGTTAAACCGTTAAAAAGTTAATTTAATAACTAAACCAATCGTATATTCTCTTCTTGCTTAACAGATCTTTGAGAAGTTACAGTCTAAAAGGCAGGATTCCACCCGAAATTGCCAACCTCACATATCTTCAAAAGCTGTAAGGAGAAAATTTCCTCTGCTTTTATTTTCCTCTTTTATGGGGATTTGGTTTCAGTGCTGGCGTTCTCTGTTTGAGTCTTGGTTGTTTTCGGTTGTTCTATGTTGAATTATATGTAGTTTCAGGATCTTATTTAAGTCCATGAGTTTTAAATTGTCTCAAAATCGATCCGCATATTATCAATTATTAGTCTTGCGATAGTCATTTTCAGTCTAATAAACTATTAAAAAAAAAAAAAAGAATAGAGTGTAGTTATCAAGTGAAAATAAAAAGTGTACCTAAATTAGGGTTAATTTTTTTCATTTTCATGCCACCAGAACCTTTTATTAAATTGGATTTCAATTATGGACTTGTAAATTTTAAAAAATACACATAATCTTCACATAATAACTGCTGTTTATTTTTCAAAAGTATTTTAGACAGAAGGGCTATTGTGGGACAGATTGATAATCCAAGAAGTTCAGGAACAATTTAAAATTCAGGGAATGGATGAAAATGAAGTTAAATCTTTTAAATTTGTAGAATTATATTTCATCTATGCAGTAAGCTAGACTCTTTGGGAAACTAAATGTATTCTTTTTTTACATGACCTTTTCCTTTGGCTCATACCCACAAGGATTTTGTTTTCATAGGAAAGAAATTCTAGTTGATATTAACTTAGTTGAAATATATCTTTTCCTCACTCATTATATATATATATATATATATATATAATTTTTTTTCTCGTATTTGGATTGACTAAGGTGGTCTCTTCTATTTTTTTCATGAACATTATGTTTTTTTTTTTTCTTTTTCTAATTTGAGACATAGACTAGGTTTGAGATTGGTTTATTTGCTTTTTTTTTTTTTTGGTCTATTTCATTGAGATATTTGAGTTTTTTTCCAGATACTTGTTGCTTCTTCTCTTCAATTAAAAAAAAAAAAAAAAAACTTTATCGCAGCACTATAAACTAATTTAGCTTCAAACTTTACAGTGATCTGACCCGCAACCTCCTTTATGGCTCACTCCCAATAGAATGGACTACCATGAAAAATTTGAGTTCCATGTAAGCAAAATCATGTTGCTCTTGTTCTTTTTTTTTTTTTTTTTTCTGTTATAGTTAACCCTGAAAATAATTGTTGTTTTAATTCTTAATATTCTTAATATTAATATTATTTATTTTTTGTAGTTCTCTCACTGCCAATCACTTATCGGGAGAAATTCCAAAGGAGTGGGGAAACTTTCCTAATCTCACTTACTTGTACGCTTCGATTGATAAGTCTAATTTCAAGTTTCATGTTGCATATTTATTAATTGTCTAGATCACTAGTAGCATTTGCATTTTTTTGTACTTAAATTTTAATTTTTTCCTCGCTATTCACTTGAAACTGAACAAATTTTTAGGAGCCTTGAAGCCAACAATTTCTCCGGTAATGTCCCTGAGGAGCTTGGAAATTTGGTCAGCCTAACTGCACTGTAAGTTGTACCGTTTAAGTTTGTAGTATGATTTTTTTATTTGAATAAACTTTGAACTTGGGTTCCTTTCTGTTTCATTGGCGAGTACCTAATTTTCTGCACAGATGAGCAGCAAAAAAAAAAAATGAAATCAATAATCCCCTTTATGTTAACAAATTATAAAAAGAATTTACACTTAGTGATCTTATGCTTTGAATTTCTTATTTTTATTAGGATACTCTCCTCCAATAACTTTGTGGGAACGATACCGAAGACACTTGTTAAGCTGAAGAAGTTGAGGAATCTGTAAGCTCTAATTGTTTATTAATTTGCATTTTCTCTTGTAATATTGCGTGTGTGTGCGCGCGCACACGCACATATATATATATATATATATATATATATCTGCTTGCTAGCTAGTATATGAATTTTAATTACCTATATATATATTAATTTATCTTTGGCAATATGGCAGGAGGCTAAGTGATAACAACTTTGAAGGCAGTATGCCAGCATTTATTGGGAACTTTACTGAGCTCCGAAGATTGTAAGATTTATATCTATTTCTCAATGTAAATAAAACTTTAATTAATACTAAAATTAGTTACCTCTTTCCATTAGTTAATTTATTGAACTAATTATACCATGAAGGGAACTGTATGCAACGGGAATGAAAGGACCAATCCCTGATGGCATCTTCCTCAACATGACAAAATTGACTGATCTGTGAGTACATTAAAGAAACGTTGTTCACTTAGTTAATTTACAAAGGCCAAATATATATATATATATATATATATATATATATATATTAGGCAAGGAAAGATTATTTACACTTATGCTACTTTAATTGTAGGGTCGTTTTCTTTTTACTTCATGAATTTAAAAAACTCTCACTTCGTTCTTTGAATTTTCAATTTGTCTTAATAAATCCTCTCTAGTAGAATTTCTATTAAAAACAAACTGAAAAAAATAAGGTTAAGAGTGCATTCAGGTAATTTAAAAAAATATATTTTTAATGGAAATTCTTATATAACTTGTACAGGTGGTTAAGAGATACTAATTCTCTTCTTTTAAATGGAAATTCTAATGAATATAATTAACTAGAACTAATTCAAAGTTCAGAAAATCAAATGAGAGTTTTTAAAGTTTAGTTGATTACATGAGAATGACTTTAAAATTTAGAGAAATCATATGAAATTGGTCGATAAATGAACTTGTGATCAGAAGTGATTTACATTACTTGTTCTTTGTGCAGGAGGATAACTGACATGGAGGGAGAAATGTTTGCTTTTCCTGCTCTAAACCACACTAACATAGAGCACTTGTATGCAGCACATAAATTTATTTGGATTTTTGTTTATTAATGTTTTTTACATTTGAAATTTGTGCAATTTCGAAGCATTTCTTAAGGAAACCTCGAATCTAATTTCTTCAGTGTTTTGAGAAACTTGAATTTGTCTGGACCAATCCCAACATCTATCTGGGAAATGCATACGCGTATTTCTGATGAAGATGTGCGTGAGATATTGTAAGTTTTTCTTTTTTTCTTTTTTTTTTTTTAAAGCATTTTTCTTTTTGAAACAGGATGCTATGAAATGTTGCTCTTGTTATGTTTGCTTTAAATTTGTGTAACATTTTTTTTAAAATGAAATCTGTGTAAACCATAAATGTAGGAAATTTTTAACTTAAGCTCCCATTTTTCAAATCCACTTTTTTAATAATAATAATAATAATAATAATAATAATAATAATAATTTTTCCTTATAAAAATTTGATTTTACTATTTGAATTATGAGTTAAACTTATGATCCAAATGGAGTTTAAATTCTGCTATGTACCATGTATATATTTCTTACTATTTTAAACTTGGCTGGTTATACTTTGATCTAAGTGATCATATATAAGTATGTATTAATTAACATATATATTATATATGTGCACATATATTGAGAGGATTTCTCTATAATTTCAATGATTTTGAAAATTATTGTTTTGCTATTTTTCCCCAGAGACTTGAGCTATAATAATCTTGAAGGAGAACTGCCTACAACTACCCCAATACTATTTACGTAAGCTAACTGATTAGTACATTCGAGTCTATTACGAGTCCTTTTTCAGCAATCCATGTGAAACTTAATTTTCCGTGTTATATATATTTGTGTATATATATATATATATATATGTATGTATACATGTCAGATTTTTGGGTGGCAACAGGCTAAATGGAAGTGTACCAGATTCATTCCTCGTCTATGGTGAGAAGTATGCTGTGTACGTTTCTCATGAGCTCTTCTTCTTCTTCTTTTAAAAACCTAATTTAAACATGAAAAAAGAACATGAAATTCAAGATCCTTAAAATAAACTCTATATTTATATATAAAGTGAATAGTAATATCCAATCCTATTGGGATTATTGTTGATCAACGGATGAGAAGGGAGGTTCGAAACTCAACGAGGATTTCTTTCAAACTAGTAAAACGGATAGTCATAAAGTCCATAAAAAAAAAGAGAAAAAAAATTCTATTTAGATGAGTTCTGCATATTACATTGCTGAGTTTCTAAGACCGATATTTTTGTTGTAATTTACATTTGGTGACATTTTAAAAAACCTTAATTAATTGATTTTAACTATATAATTCGTATTCATTATCTGCAGTGATTTATCAAATAATAACTTTACCTGGTCATCATCCAAGTGTAATCTGAGCAAATCAGGGTGAGATTATAAATCTTAAAGATTGTAGTAATAATTATATTTCTTGATTGTATCAAATAAAGTTAAATTTTGTCCTTTTTCTTGTTTAAAAAAACGTGCCAGGTCGTTAAACACATATAAAAGTTCATCCACAAAGACCCGGTAAGATTATTCTCTCTGTGCATTAATATTTTTATCTCATTTGTGACATTTTATGGTTTTATTTCGTGTCTACATTACTAATTATTAAAAATGCTTCGAGACATTTTGAAGCATCACAGTTAATAAAAAATGAATCTCATATAACAAGACGCACTCTTTAGTAGTAAATATTGTTCATTGCTAATGTATGAATTTGTTAATCTTGATGTCAAATAACAGAGAAGGACTTCTTCCATGCTCAGATAAACCGGCCAATTGTCCAGAATGTATGTATTCGTTCTTGTTATCATCCTCTTAAGAACAAGAAATTCTTTTTTTTTTTTTTTTTTTTTTAAACTAAACCGATTATATACAGAGGGAAAATGCAAAGTGATTAAAAATAAGCTTTTATGAAATTACAATATACATGAACTTATGCAGTTACGCAAAAGATGAGTGGGTTCGTAGAGACATGAGATGTTTCCAGTTGAGATATCTAGAGGTTTCAGGATCTTAGATTCTAGATTTGAAATATGAATTTTTCTTTTAATTCAACAATGTGGATGTTCATAGATCTCATAAAAAAAATAGAGAAGTTAGATGTTAAGATATATAATAATCTATGTCTCAATATTACTATTAAATTATCCTAGATAATTAATCATGTTGCAAATTAATAAGAACTGGTCATTAAAAAAAGCTGTCCACTAAACAATTAAAAAAAACGTCAATTTACCAGTTATATTTAGATGGTTAAAAAAAAAAAAATGAAATAATTAAAAATTTGTTACTTCTTTAGTTTTAATATTATGCCTCCATATTTTTTTCGGACTCTATTTTTTTGCAATCAAAGATTCAAATGAATTTAGGCTTGATGGAAAAATATAAGAATTTGTGACATGTGACAGATCGTCAATCACTTCACATAAATTGTGGTGGGGACAATGTAACCATAAAAACTCCCAAGGGTAGTCTTCTCTATGAAGGTGACAAGAATCAACAAGACACTGCTGCAATGGACTCCGTTCAAACCTACTGGGGATTTAGCAGCACAGGAGACTTCATGGACGACGAAATTAATGTTGTCAGGGCAGACTACCATGTCGAACGCACCGACCATACTCCCTCGGGGGATTCGTCGCCCTTGTATGCTTCCGCTCGAAAATCTCCCCAGACCCTCACCTACTATGGATTCTGCTTAGACAATGGAGTTTACGCTGTCAAACTGCATTTTGCGGAGATTGTTTACTTAATCACAGACGGCACAGAATATAACAGTCTCGCCAGACGCGTATTCGACATATATATTCAGGTAGTTTGGATAGTAGTAGAAGGAAAAAAAAAAAAAAAAAAAAGTCCGTGGCAAAAAGTTCTAGTCACGAAACATAAATTTCTTCGTGACTAAAAGTGGTTATAACAAATATTGTGACTATGAGTTATCGAGTAGTGTCCATATTTCATAATGATGCTTTATTTAAGTACTCTTGATCTAAAATTATAATTTTTTTTTTTTTTTTGGCAGGGGGAAAGAGTGAGGAAGGATTTCAATATCAGAGACAGAGTCAACGGGTCGGATCCTCTTGTAGAAACCTTCAATGTCACTGTGACGGATCATACGCTGGAGATCCGCCTATATTGGGCAGGGAAAGGAACTACTTGCATTCCAAGCAGGGGAAATTATGGTGTTCTTATATCTGCCATTTCTGTCTGTCATGGTAACTTATTTCGATCCGTCAAAAACACCATTTCTTTTCTTCTTTTTCCCGATCAACGAATGTTTATCGAAACTTTGCGTTTTACTATTGAGCATGACATATATTTGTGCTTTCCTCCATTTCAGGTTCCAAATCTCAGTGTGAAGGTAAGGACTGTTGTCATATGCATATATATATTTATGTATAGTTTGTCATTTTACATCTGAATTTCGCAATGTAGTAGATATGACAGTCTTGTTTTCGGGTTGTTTCCTCGTGGGAATATCACCGTTATGCAGAACCTGAAAGTACAGCAAGTAGAGTACCTATTGTGGTAGGTGTCATCACTTCGGTTTTATGCCTGATCATCTTCTTTGTTGGTATAATCATTTGGAGAAGTCGTTACCGGAATAAATATAGAAGACATAAATCAGGTGCATGATAGATCCATTTTCGGTGATATTGAAGCTGCATAACAATTTAATTTTTCTTGTGTTTGGTCTTATTTCGATTCCATTTTTCACATATTTAACATGAAAAATCCTTCTGTTTGCTCAAAATCCTTTGGCAGAACTTACGGGTTTAGAGCTACTAACTGGTTCCTTTACGTTGAGGAAACTGAGAGCTGCGACTAATGATTTTCACTCCGAAAACAAGATTGGAGAAGGCGGTTTTGGAAGTGTTTACAGGGTATGATCACGTACACCGGACGCCCAATTAAATACCGATGTTGGTTATCCCTACTTACATGTTATCAATTTCAAGACGTATATTTAAACAAGTGTAGTAATGCCGATGCAGGGTGAACTATCGGACGGTACAGTCATTGCAGTGAAGCAACTGTCCTCCAAATCTAAGCAAGGAAATCGCGAATTCGTGACCGAGATAGGCATGATATCTGGTTTGGAACATCCGAATCTCGTGAAGCTTTATGGATGTTGCATTGAAGGACACCAATTACTGCTGGTATACGAGTACATGGAAAACAATTCCCTTGGCCGTGCGCTTTTTGGTAAAACTTGTTATCTTTTCTTTCTCCGTAGTATCGTTGCATTCGCTATGAAATCGTGCAAAAGAATCCCAAGAAATTGTTTTTTATTGTGATTGGAAAACCTCTTGTCATCTGATGATCCAGGATCAAATGGTCCGAAATTGAATTGGGCTACGAGGGTTAAGATTTGTGTCGGAATAGCCAAAGGTCTCTGCTTTCTTCATGAAGGGTCAGCTCTCAAGATTGTCCACAGAGACATCAAGGCTACAAATGTGCTGCTTGATAGAGATCTTAATGCCAAGATATCGGACTTCGGTTTGGCTAAGCTTCATGAAGAGGAGAACACCCATATTAGCACTCGAGTTGCTGGAACCATGTGAGTTAACTATCTTCACGAGTTTTCGCATCTTAACTAGCTGACCCTAATTGTTTGGATCTTGATCTTCATTTTTTGTTTTGTTTGTGGTGTTAGAGGATATATGGCTCCAGAGTATGCGCTATGGGGCTATCTGACCGAAAAGGCAGATGTTTATAGTTTCGGGGTCGTCATTTTGGAAATTGTTAGCGGGAAGTGCAATACAAGCTACAGGCCTCAAAATAATGATTATGTTTGCCTTCTTGATTATGTAAGTTAGGAGATTGTGATTTTTCCACTAATATTCCTATATGATAAAGGCTGTCCTAGCATAAACAAGACTCGAAAATTTTAGCGTGTCGCGTTTTGATTAGATCGTTCTCTTTCAGGCCTTTGTTTTACAAAAGAAAGGAGACTTGTTGGACATAATGGATCCAAAATTGGGAAGCGAATTCAACAAGGAAGAGGCAAAAAGAATAATCAAAGTCGCTCTTTTGTGCACCAATGCATCTCCGGTGCTAAGGCCAACGATGTCGGAGGCGGTCAGCATGCTTGAAGGAAAAACCGATGTCGAGGAAATCTCTGATCCTGGTATTTATGGTGACGCTTTTGCAAATGATTTGAGATTTAAACCCCTCAAAGCATTCCAAGAACAAATTCGAAGCAAGAGTACTAATACAGCAGAAAAACAAGGCAAAGATTCATCGAACGCGTTACAAACCGAGCCTTCCACGAGTACTTCTGCACTTGATCTTTCCCAGGGAAATCCTGAATCCTTAACCATTTCTTCTGATGATCTGTACAAGATCAATCCGGAGTCCGCGGACAGCAGTAACATTTTTTCTTAATGTCACATCATAGTTCTTGAAATCTAGCTTTCTAGGATTTGCCGAATTGCAATTTGACCCCATTCTTTTTTTCTTTATTTATTTATTGCAATACATCTTTCCATACAAACTTGTTGTGTAATAGAGAATAAATTTAATTTATTATTTTTGTATGAACTTTTATTCTTTTCAAGTTTTATCTTTCAAGAAAATAAATTGAGCAAAATCATTATATTCATTTTAATTTATCTTTTAATATAGTAAAATTCATGTTTTGTTTTTAAACGCATAATTTAATGCACGAGGAGATAGTTAGTAGAGTTTGAGAGACCTATACATGATATGTCCTCCAAAATTATATAGAAAAATACTCAAATGTTATATTTTGTTATAATATTGTTTACACTAACGAGGTATTGCAAATACTTTCAGACATCCTAAAAGCTTCTATTAATATCAATATTTTTCTCATCGTGTATGAACGATAAATGTAATGTACTTATATTATGTTATCTTTCAAATCATATTTTTAGTATTTTGATTAAGAATTTCATTTAATTTATGTGTTCAGATCTCTTATTCCAAGTTCAAAAATAAAATAAAGAATATCATCAATTTCACATAAACATTTCTCATCAGTAAATAACTTAATTAAATAAAGATTTAATTTGGCTCCAATCTTTTAACGTGAAATGTGAAATAAAATAGCATTAAACCATTTCAATTATATACAATGACGGATCCACGTTGAGAGGAGTGGGGCACGTGCCCCCGTTGAAAAAACAAAAATGTACAGAGGTTCACTCTTTCTGATCAGTTCTGCCCCGCCGAAAAGTAGGACAGCTCATTTGGGCTTTAGTTATAGGCTAGCCCATGTTTTGGGCTTGTGGAACTCCTTTTCATTTTTTAAAATTTTTCATCAAATTCTACCCTAAGGTGCCTGTTTTAGAATAACATAGGCCTCGCAGCCAAATTTTTTATTCCACCCAGTTTCTACAGACTTATTATCAGTATTTATTTTGTTATTCTATCTCATTAATTATTATTTTTTTTTTAACTTCCTTTCCTCTGGCCTTATTTATCATACTTTTATATCAAAAATTTAGTTTCTTTTCAAAGTTATTAGCTTCGTTAACCATAATTTATGTTAATTAGCAAAATATTTTAGAAATGCATGCTTTTTTCTTAAAAAAAAAAAGAAAGAAAAATAAATTACGGTTTAGTTGAAATGCTTATACTTTTAAGTTTCGTTTATGTGATATTGTTTAATAAATATGCATAATATTAAAATTTATCAACTAAAAGGTTAAAGTTTGTTAGATTTTTTTTAAAACTATTTGATTTATGAATTTAGTTCATATTTGTGCCCCAATTGATTTCTAATTCTAGATCCATCACTGATAAACTTATTTATGATGGTATTACTCATCTCAATAACGGGTCCGTTCTACCAACACTTAGAGCTCGTTTGAAGAACAAGTTGGATTTAAACTTTTGGAGGTTTTTTTTTTTTTTTTTTTAAATTAGAAATGAGTGAATATTTAAATATAGGATTATCCTTATTTATGCTCCTTGAATTTTGGCGTCACTTTCTGTTTGCCCTCTCAACTTCAAAAACTCCCACTTTGCACGCTAAACTTTGAATTTAACCACACTTTATCATTTATACTAGAATTTCAATTAAAAACATACCCCAAAAAAAGTGAGTTAAGTGCAATTATGTGGTCTTTTTCCGTTTGTTCATAGCAGAATGCGCTTAGTAAGACTAATTCCCCAATTTTTCTGTCTATTTCTAATTGAAATTTTAATAGAAAGGATAAAGTGGGGAGAGTAAAGTGAGAGTTTTTAAAATTTAGAGGGCAAAGTGGGAGTGACCTTAAAGTTCAAGGGGCATAGATGAAAATAACCATTAGAAATATGTGTATGGTTGAAATGAGAATTAAACGCTTAATGATTTACACTACTACAAAAAGTACATTACACGACGGAGATTACACGACGGTTCCTTGAAACCGTCGTGTAATGTCGGACTTTACACGACGGTTTCTAAGAACCGTCGTGTAAAGTGCTCCGCGAGGACTTTACACGACGGTTCCAAAAGAACCGTCGTGTAAAGTCCGACTTTACACTACGGTTCCAAAGAACCGTCGTGTAAAGTGTCTCGCGGAGCAACTTTACACTACGATTCCAAAGAACCGTCGTGTAAAGTCCGACTTTACATTACGGTTCCAAAAGAACCGTCGTGTAAAGTGCCTCGCGGATCAACTTTACACTACGGTTCCAAAGAACCGTCGTGTAAAGTCCGATTTTACACTACGGTTCCAAAAGAACCGTCGTGTAAAGTCCGACTTTACACTACGGTTCCAAAGAACCGTCGTGTAAAGTCCGACTTTACACTACGGTTCCAAAGAACCGTCGTGTAAAGTCCGACTTTACACTACGGTTCCAAAGAACCGTCGTGTAAAGTGCCTCGCGGAGCAACTTTACACTACGGTTCCAAAGAACCGTCGTGTAAAGTCCGACTTTACACTACGGTTCCAAAAGAACCGTCGTGTAAAGTGCCTCGCGGAGCAACTTTACACTACGGTTTCAAAGAACCGTCGTGTAAAGTGCCTCGCGGAGCAACTTTACACTACGGTTTCAAAGAACCGTCGTGTAAAGTTCGACTTTACGGTTTATTTTAAGACAGTTGTGTAATCCCCAAGAGGGATTACACGACGGTCCCCCATGGGACCGTCGTGTAAGATTACACGACGGGCCCTGGGGGCCCGTCGTGTAATCCTCCAATTTTGGGGGATTACACGACGGTTTTAAAATAAACCGTCGTGTAATCTTAAAAAAAATTTGAAAATTTTTAACTTTCGTTTTTCGAAATCCGCGCGCAAACCCATTACTTAAATACAACTTCCTCTCCTTTTCTCTCCACATACCTTCTCATTTCTCTTCACACTCTCTAAATTTCTCAAGTACCCACTTCCTTCTCCAAGCCGCCGTCAACTCCGTCGTTGCCGCCGCCATCGCCGTCGCCGTAGCCAATTTATTGGTGTTGGAGTGTCTATTCATCTTCAAAGAAAATCAAGGTAAGTTCATATACAATTTCAAATAAATTTGGGATTTTGTCTTGTTGTTTGTCACTAAAGATCCATTTTTAGCATGGGTGTTTAAGTTCATAATGATGCTCTTTGTAGATTAATGGTTTGTGAATGGTTTTTACACTTTACATACACATGAATTTTTCCCGCCCACAATATGCTCGATGAAATGTCAACTTAAGTTTTTGGAGGAATAATATAGAAGCAATCACTATTATATATGTATAAAAGCATACACATGAATTTTTTGAGTGTTATTTTGCCCTATGGCAGTGTTTTTTTTTGCACTTATGGTTTTTTTTGTCCTAATTCGTGGGGGGCGCCGAGGCGCCCTTGTGGGGCGCCCGGAACTGTCGTGTAATCTACTTTTGGTGTAGTGTGATTACACGACGGTTCCGGTAGGAACCATCGTGTAATCACGGTAGATTACACGACGGTTCCTCCCGGAACCGTCGTGTAATCTCATTGGGCACATAGGAGATTACACGACGGTTCCGTCCGGAACCCTCCTGTAATCTCCTGTGTTTTGGAGATTACACGACGGTTCCTACCGAAACCGTCGTGTAATGTTCGTTTTTTTGCTCCGCCACGTAACTGTTTACCGGGATTACACGACTGTTGGAAAACCGTCGTGTAAAACTTAGATACGACGACGGTATTAAAACCGTCATGTTATCTTCCACGACGCTGGATTACACGACGGTTAAGAAAACCGTCATGAAAACTTTACACGACGGTTAAAACCCGTCGTGTAATCTCTCTTTTCTAGTAGTGTTAGAATCTTAACAAATACGTGTATTAGTCAAATAACCCTTAATTGAAGTTAAACTTAAATGTTAAACGAAGTATGAATCCTACAAAAAGTGTAGCCATAATCAATCGCGGAGGCAGGTAAGGCCATTAATTTTTGAGATTAAAGTATATTGTTTTTCAAATTTTTTCATATATGCCCCCTTAGTATTTTTTCATCTATGCCCCCTTAGTAAAAATTTTTCAAACATTTTTCCATTAATTTAAATTTTTTTTCCTTTCAATCTTTTACTTTTGAATGTCTCTATGTTGCTCCTATAAATAATTAAATATATATATATATATATTTCAAATATAAGTATTTTTTTCCCTTTCAATTACTATTTTCTTACAACTACGTCTAATTTGCCCTTGTTAAAGTTTTTTTTTTTTTTTTTTTTTTTTTTTTTTTTTTTAAATTTTTCAAATTTGTCCTTGAATATTTTATTCCTGTGGTCCTCTCAACTACCATTTTAATAAGTACATTAAGTTTATTTTGTCCCATTCTTTTTTAAGTCGCTTAATTTTTGTTTGCTAAACTAAATTCTTAAGAGATGATAGATTAAGGAAAAAACTAAACTTTTAAGAAAATTTCAGTCATGTTGCAAAAAAAAAAAAAAAAAAAACCCCAACAAACTGGAAATATGCATGTGCATAACAGGTGCTTTTAATTAGTTAATAGTACTAAGATCTACTTTCAAATCTCTTCTCTCTCTGTAGTGTGCAATGTATCTTGGTTGGTCACCGAAATCTCGGTCCTATGCTTTGGAATACATCGTGATGGCTCTGTTGGCGGGGATGATTTTATGGTCAGAACAGGTGCATTCTGACCTCTTTGATTATGTTGGATGGTTTGTCACCATAGGTGTTATATATATAGTTGGATTCTGTTCTCCTTTTTGTGATAGTTATTTATTTAAAATAAAGATATATTTTTCCCACATAATGTTTTGTTTTGTTCCTATATTTTTGTTACCATTTTGTAATAACGGTGTTGGGGGTGATCTTTTTACCATAAAACTCTCGGTTTTGATAATGAAATAGTGTCGATAAAAGAGTCATACGCGTGCTCGATAATTTTCATTATTTGTTTTTTGTTGGAACTTGGTGCGCCTCTTACATCCTCTCATGTGCGTTATTAGAATTTATCAATGGAACCGGTTTGTGATTAGGATTAAGTTTATTTGTATTATTGAAATAATTTAAGCTAGTATTAATATTGGTATTTTTATGATTTGAAATACAATTATGCTTTTGTTTTTTTGTTTTTTTTGGAAAATTAGGCTGGAAAGCTGGATTTGCCACCTAGCCAAAATATATGACCCAAACTTATTTATTTATTTAGGGAAATGACCGGATTTCCCTTTTCTAGTCAATCATTTTTTCTGCATCAATGGTTGCTTCGGAGATTTATGGTGAAAATCAGGTGGCAAGGGGTGGCGGCACAAACTAGGAAGCTTAGGTGTCGATCTGGTTTGCATGTTGGATGGTGGACAGCGGCGCGAGAAATCTGCTCAGATTGGAGTGGGGAGAGATTCGGAGATCGCCAAGCTAATCATAATTTTGGAGCAGAGATTGGGATGAAGGGTTGTGAGCAACTGGCGAGTAGCAATGCAAGGGCAAATTGGTGAGGGCGAGGAGAAGATTGGCCAGAGTCGGAATGGGGAGGGCCGATCTATCATGGTGGTTGCTGGGCGCCGTGCAGGTGCTTTACAAATTTGACCTTAAAATGGTCATCCCATCACATCACTAACCTTCAATAGAAAAGTTTTACAAGGATGACCACCATTTTTAATGAAACTTTTGTATTCTCTAAAATGATATTTTGTAAACAATATATATATATATATAAATGAAAGAAAATATAAACAAAAACCTCATATTATTTCTTCAAAAACCTTTACTTTCTCTCCACCACCTCACCCTCTCTCCCACCACCGTCGCTGCCCCCAACCATTGTCTGACCACCATCATCCATACATTCTGGCTGATGTTCTTAGGAGTTTATACTTTTGGTGTTGCATGGGAGAAGTGGAGATTCAAAAGCTTTGCAAAGTCTAAAAAAATTTGAGGAATCAAGTTTTAAATTGTCATTCAAAGTATGGGCATTCATATTTATGAGTTTAAACTAGAAAAACACAAGATTGACCATTTTGCTCCGTTTTCGACCTAAAAAATATGAAATTTTGAAGAAGAAAACGAGACGAACAATACTAGGAAGATCGTGCAAACCGAGCATACCGTTTGTATCGATTAGTACGGTTGGAACAGTCATGATGGTCATCTCGTTCGGCTTAATAGGAATTTCAAGGTTTTCTTTAGAATATTTGACCCTATTATTAAAACTCTTTGATCATAATTAAACGTATTAAATTGTGGACATATTACTATTATTGTACTACTATAGTGGTAACATAAATTTACTATTGAAAATTTTAAATGTGATTGAAATCAAAATAATTTACTTAGTTTAGACTTTTCTACTCAATATGATCGGGATATGAGTGTGACACTATTAATTACTATGACAATACTACTAAATTCACAAGTCACTTTTTATTAATGAGTATACAGTTGATATATACTTACTAATTAAAAGAACTTGTGGTAGAGTTAATATTTAATAAGTTTTAGATCAATAAGATCGTCTTAAAATATAACAGTTTGCACGATCTGTGTGAATGAATCGTGTAATGGTTTGCACGGTTTGGTTGGTCTGCTAATGTGATCGAGGTCACAGTTCACTTGGTTTGCATGGATTATGAAGCAAGTAATACTCAATAATTGATAAAATCTCTCTTTGTAATTCTCAAATCACCAAAACACATTTTGAAAAAAGATTAAAATTGGATTAGCCATATATATATATATATATTTAATTATGACTCCACTTTATTAAAACTCTATAAACATAACTTCACGTATAGAGTGTGATTTGATTACTGTAATCATACTATTACAATAACAACAACGTCAAAATTTACAATTAAATCTTTAAAATGTGACTAAAATCGAAATAATTTACTTAATTTAGGCTTCTTCAATCAATATGATTAGGGTACTATTGCCACTCTATTACAATGGTAACACTACTAAATTCACAAGTCACATTTTAATTATGAAGTATCTAATTCATAGGTACTTACTAATTAAAAACAATTAAAGTAGAGTTGATATTTAATAATTTTAAATGAGAAGACCATCTTAGAATTGAACTGTAATGACCAATTTTTTGACGGACTTGTGATTTCCTTTGATACCAAGGAAATCTAAGCCTGTACTATGTATGCCTGTTTAAAATGTATGATCTGATTTATCAAAATACGTTTGAGTTCTTATAAGTTAATAGACTCAATGTTAGTATGAGGCCTTTTGTCGAGGAGGCAGAATCATGATTTATGATTTTGTTCTGGCCTATGTATAATCAGGATAACTCATGACTTGAATAGGACGATACTGCAGTGCAATAAGCAATATAAGAATTATACTGTGTCTGACCGTTATTGCGAATACCGAATGAAGAATAAGGTATGTGATCACTTTAGAAAAATCAGGAATAATATTTGGAGTAAGGAGGACTAAGTAGTTTCAGGTCCCAAGAAAAATCCATACGCGGTCCAATTAAGTGCAGATGAATTCTGGACTGCAGTCCAATATTATAGTACTACTAATAGTTAAAACATTATTGGTATTATCTAGATTATTAAGTAAACGGACTAAATATTAGGAAGGAGTGCCAAACATGACTCTAAATAGAGGACACCTCACCAAAAATAATTATTTAATTTTGGGAATTTTTGGTAATTATGGAAAATTAGTGGATAAGCATGAAAAGATTTTTGTTGCTTAAGCCTCCACATGGCCGGCCATTGAGGGGTATAGATGACAAAAACTTTGTATTTAAGGCCAATTAAGTAATTCAAGGAGAGTTCTTTTTTTAAAAAAAAAAATAATTGTGAAAAATTAAGGATTTTTCACTTACAAATCGGGACTGGGGGGGGAAGGGGGGGTGGTAGAAGTAAAACCATTTAGTTGGACCCCAAATTTTTGGTTATCTTTCAACTTTCCTCTCTAGCCTTAGAAAAAAAAAAAAAAAAAAAAAAAAGAGAGAGAGAGAGAGACAAGAGTGAGGTGGCCGGTTGTGGTATAGTGGTGGTAGAGCAAAATTGTTCTTGAGGTATTCTTCCAAACTTTAGAGGACAACCTTCCAAACTTTAGAGGTATTCTTCTTGACCCTCTAAGAATTTAATTAAGCTTTTGATTAAGGAGTTATGTGTTTTTCAAGTGTGGGTTGTAAGAGCATAAGCTCATGTCTATTAATTTTTTTTTTTTATATGTTATAGTTTTTTATATGGTTGGTGATGATAGATTTATGCTTAGGATATCTTGAATGCTAGCCCTAAGCATGAATTTAATTTTTATGCTCTAGAATGAGTTTTAGGGTTGCATGTGCCTACCAAGTGTTTGTGAATATGCCTTCACATGTTTAACTAGGAAAAATTTATATATGATGATGAATGATGAAGATGATGATGATGGTGTATATGTGGGTTAAGAAATTAACCTAAAAACACAACTTGGTAAGCTAATCCATATTGTGTTTTTAAGTAAGAAGATAAATGTATGGTTGAATGTTAAGAACGAATCCGATGCACTGCATGTTGATTTAGGCTCACGGTTTTGACCGTTTGAGGTAGTGTGTGTGGAATTTTAAACGAAACTAACAAAATTCAAAACTATCAATTTTCGGATTTAACGGGATAGTTTTCGGGAAACTTGATTTTAAGCCCCTTAGAGGCTGAATATGGAAAAATTCAAAACTGCAAAGTTGTAGAAAATGGAAAACCCTATAGGGAAATGTGAAGTCAAGATATTTTTCAAAAAAACAAGATATTTTTAGCAAAAAGGATAAAATGGGCCAAAGTTACTCAATAATATAAGTAACAATTTTATGACGGATAGTAATCAGTTTAGAGACCAAACTAGGATCCAAGGAAATGAAATAGTAAGCCCAAGTAATTTAGAATATGATAACAATTACATGACTAAAGGTAATCGGATAGAATACCAATTTATTATAATAAGGTTTGTATATATGATTACCAAGAGTAATCAGATTGGATACCAATTAAGTATGTCATGGTTTATATTAACAGGAGTGTAACCTGTTGTTGTGCCTCGTTGAATGATAGACCAAGAACGTAGGACAACTTGTAAGTACAACTCCACCTACAACATAGGCAAAATGTTTTACTGCTTTGCATGTTTTTCAAAGCTCATTCATTAAAATATGTGATGCATATGTTTTATGTTTTATTATTATGGTATTATGAAAGCATACTCACCAATAATAATTACATGACATAAACAAGACTAATTTTCAAGTACGAAACTGTTTTTAAGAAATTGTTTTAAGAAACTGTTTTCAAGTAAGAAACTGTTTTCAAGTATGATGATAAGAAAGTTTTCTCGTGTCGTACCGACTTATCACAAGGGCGGGTTTGGTCCATGGTTTGAGTTAGACTAAGATGGCCGCCCTAACCACTTCATGGCTGCACGCTACGGTACGTACACTCATGTTATGTAAGGACCCAATAATATGCTAATCTAAGAAAGCAAAAAGAAAACACATTGGTTCATACATTCGTCTATTGGAAATGTTTTGCGGAAGAAAAGTTGTACTTGTTGGGCGAAAGCTCATGACTTATGTTTATACTGTAGGTAAACATCCTACTGGTAATGTGTGATGCAAGATTGTGGAAGTGGGCATAATGAACTGTGAAACTCTGGGCTGGACACCGCCACGCGTATTGAAAAAAAAAATGTATAGAAATGTTGGTATTATGTTATGATAGTTTGATGGTACTAATATCTAGTAATTAGTATATTTTATAAATGTGTTAAGATGGTTTAAAAACTTAGTACTTGCCTTGATCAAGTACATATATATGAGTATGAAATTAAAATGGGATTTAAAATAAGTTTTTAAAAAAATTATTTCAGTAATTTTTACATAAGATAAGAGTCAATTTCTAAGTGAGGTAAGTATGGTAACGGCTTACGTAAGACGGGTCGTTACAAGAACGATCTTCACAGTCTGCACGATTTGCGTGGATGAATTGTGTAATAATTCACACGGTTTCTTTTGTTCTACTTGTGTAATTAGGATCAAGAATTGCTCAATTTACTTAGATCAAGAAGCAATTAATACTCGATAATCAAGTCACCATGCTGCATTTTGAAATATGATTAAAATTTAGATTACTTCACATTTTTAATAATTACTTTACTTAATTAAAACTTTATAATCAGCACTCCATGTGTATAGTGTGATCTGATTATTATTGTCTTACTATTACTATAGAAACACTATTAAGTTCACAATTAAACTTTTGAAACATGATTGCGATTAGAATAATTTACTTTATTTAGGCTTTCTAATCAATATGATCAAGGTATAGTTGTCACACTATTACTATGATAATGCTATTAAATTTACAAGTCACATTTTTCTTAATGAGCATGCAATATAATAGTTGATGAAATTTTAGATCCAGAAGACCGTCTTTGTATATAACAGTCCACAAAGTCTACTCGGTTTACATAGACAGTTCACAACGGTTTGCGTGATTTTCTTGTATGATTGGGATCATGGTTCGCTAGCTTCGCTTATTGCGTGATCTTCTTCTCTTGGCTTTTGCTAATGCCAAAAAAAAAAAAAAAAAAAAAAAAAAAAAAAAAAAAAAAGAAAAGAAGTTGCGGAGAAATGGCTTATGGTTTCCTAGTCTTAATGGGTCGGCTTTGGGCTTTTGACTATTTTATTTTATAGGCAACTAACCTGATTTATGATCATCAGTCATCACCCACAGCACGTCCTCCACCAAGTTGGAATGGCTCGTTGGCCACGGCAAGGGGATCGCCAGCCTCCCACTCCGTTGCTCACTACTTTTTGTTTGATGAAATATGTGATTATTAAATAAATTTGTATCTCATATTTTTTATTATTTTTTAGACTAACTTTTTTTAAGATCTGTTTTTTCAAATTAATCTCTGCAAAATGATAATCGAGAAGAGATTGTTGCTGTCTGATCGAAGTTTCTTCATTTTCTCGAGAACCAAATAGTCACTTTGATGTGTGAAAGTGAGAGAGAAGATTCCTGAAAAAACAATAAAAAAATAATTCAAAACAACAACTTAAAAGATAAAAAATAAATGAAACGCCAACAACAATAACAATTGTTTATATACAATGGGCTTAAATTTAGTGCAACCAAACACATCCCTATCACACTGCAGTTGCCATCTAACCCATCCATTTCAAAATAATACTAAATATGAATCGTTGGATGAGGCACTATCCATTGGGTCTCTCAAGAGGTCTCTACTGCTCCTTTTTTTTTGTTTTTTTGAAAAGTACATATGGACCCCTTAATTTTTTTCCCCTGAATCTCATAGGTCCAATTTAAATCCAATTAAGGAAAGTGTGTACAAATAAAGTAGTTTAACTGCCACTGGGATTGAACTAAAAGAGAAGGGTGCGTTTGATTCACCGGTTGAAGATGTAATTTTTAAGTTGAAGTTGGTTGATTTTTTAAAAATTAATTATAATTTTTATTGACTTTTTAGAAAAAGATAAAAACTGAGATGAAAAATTTAAGTTAGAGATGTCGAATCAAACGGAGGCTAAGTCAAAATTTATAATAGGAACTGTACTTTTATTTTATAGATAAATTTTGTTATTTTAACTATTAGATTAATTTTTTAATAATCTAATTCATGATTGAAAACAATTATGCGTCATGTGTTATAAATTTCCATATTTGATCGTTGAAAAGTTAATCTAATAATATATATATAAAAAAATCTATCCAAGAAGTAAAAGTAGTTAACAAGAAGTGATCATCCGGTCTCTTTCTTGTTTTTCTACAAATAGTACTGAGAGAAACTAATATAAATAATCCATCTTTCTGTTATACATAAAAAAAATAATTAATATCTATAAGATTGAAAACCTGAAAATAATGGGATCAGTAGCTCATGTTTCCTTTTACTAGAATATATATATATATATATGTATATCAATGATGCAATACGTCCGTCACGGTCCAACGGTCCAATTATATAGATATATAAGGTCTCTGATATGGAATTTAGATTCCTTGAAATAAATATAATAATAATAATGAGATGGAACTTATAACCGTGCATAAATTCGGGACAAACGTTTTGTTATTATTTTTTTCTGACAGATTCGATATGACTTGGGGCGGACTTTTTTGGACTTGAGTTTTTAAGCTCAGGTTACCTATTTTTAAAGCTATCTTTACTCTTATCCTTTTAGGGAAAAAAAAATGACATGAAAGATCGTGAGAAAATGGTAATCGGACCGCTTAGCATTTTTGTTAAACAATTTATTTTATATTATCCTGTCCCATTGGCTTAATGGCAAATCTGACACATCTCGATATCACCGTGTCATCATCCTGTGCATGGCACCGGGCCCAATATTTATGAGGCGTTGTTTCTAAGAATGTCTCGAGCAATTGAACTTTACAGCCTATTTAATTTGCCACTTACATTTTTAGTCACTTTTGGTGTGCTTGCAGACATTTGACTTTAGAAACAGCGAATAGGATGTTGAACTATCAACTACAGCTATCCCACTCTCCAAACTCCAGAACATAAATGGCCATGTCGATCTTTAGATATATATATTTATATATATAGAGAGAGAGAGAGAGATTTTATATACACAAAACGCTGGTTAGAGAATAAGTAGGTTGAAATTCTCGTCAGATTTCTTCAAGCTCGTAATATTAATCCACCAATATATATAAAAACCAAAGCTCCAAGTATGTTTTTCTTTTCCCAGAAGTGGTGTCTTCTTCTCTGTTAGTTTTGGGAAGTTATTGCTTTGGAGGACTCCTAGTCTGTGCTGATGATTACATGCCTCTTCATCCTGACGAAAGTAAGTACAAATATATATATATATTTATATATGTAAATGCGTGTATGATTTTGCAGATAGATCTGATCAGCTTATAAAAATCTATTTCGTGTTTTGTTTCACGAAAATTAGCGAATACTAGTTGGTTTTCGATTATGAAAATTTGTTGTCATATGATTTTTATTTTTATTTTTTATTTTTTAGCTAGCTAGGGATTTTAACTCCTTAAACTTCGTAGTCATGATTCTGAATATATATATATATATATTTCATTGGCTATATGCAATATCTCATCTCATTGTGATTAATTTCTGGCCTTTCATCTCATCTTACTTTATCCTGCCCAAACCATGAAGAAATGAATATACGAATATATGAAAAAATGAAAATATCATAATTAATATAAAGAAGAGTTTATAAATAATAATAACAATAATATAAGGAAGAAACGTCAAGCCTGTCGTGCATTAGAGAAGGGCTGAATGTATAGCCATTAGAGAAGGGCTGCAATTTGCGGTGGACAGTGGTCTCCATCCATATCATTGAGAGTGATGCTTCCCTTGCAATTAACAAAATTGTCAATTTTGAGGTTTTAGCTCCTGATTTTCCTCTATTTGAGGATATCTCTAGGTTGATGGACGGATTGGATAGTGGTTCCTATCGTTTCATTTTTCGTTTTGTAAATGATACGGCCCACACATTTACTCGTCATGCTTTAACTCTAGATAATTAACGAGTGATTTTAACTGAAAGAAATATGGAATTGTATTTCTGATATTGTTGTTAATAATATAATTTATAATCAATAAAAATACAGTCATTTCATTAAAAAAAAAAAAAAAAAACACGTCAAGCCTGTCTACTTTCGTATGCCAAAAGTAGAGGGTGGCCCATTTAAAGCCTAGAAAAAGTCATATAACATGTTTGTACTGGCATGGAAATTATTGATGAGAGACGCAAAGAGAACAGAAAGGCAAAGGCTGTCGAAATTTTGTCGTCTTTCAATCATTTGCCAAGGCCATTTCTATGGTCCAGCCCATCCCCACGTGACCTTTACTGAACATCGGCAGAGGACACAAGTAAACCGCGTATTGCCGGTTGTGGGCTTGGGATTCCACCGGTTGTGAGAAAAAGGGTGAGAGTTATGTGAGTAATTAAAGGGCATATGGGTAAAGTCACACAATAAAGTTGTTGGTGAGAGTAGAAAAAGGTTGAAAGTTTTGGATAACGTTAAATAATGAATACCAAAAGAATAAAAATTAGGTGAGGAGTCATGACACAATAACTAGAGCTAATAAATTTTGAAAGAATAAAAATTGAATACGGAGTCGTAACGTAATAACTGGAGATAATAAATTTTCAGAGTAAAAATAAGGTGAGGAGCTAGTTGTAATAAATTTTCAGAGAGAGAAAATAAGGTGAGGAGTCGTAACATTATACATATACTAAAAGGATAGACTGAGTTTCTGTTTATTGTATAGTAATAAATAGTGATTTTTGGGGTTTTTTTAATTCATTTTTTTCTGTTTTGCTATAGTACCTAAACAGTAACTGTACAATAGAATTACGATTTTGCCCTTCAAATTCAGTGCTTTTTCCTGGCTGTATAGTAACTTACCGGTTTTGTCCTTTTGGCATTATCCGGCCATTAGAGAGAGAGAGAGAGAAATCCGGTCATTAGAGAGAGAGAGAGAGAGAAATAGAGATAAAGAGAGAGAAAGTAAAAGATATATATATCTACATTAAAATAAATTTAAAAAGAAATAAATATAAAAAAAACTATAAGATAAAAAATT
This sequence comes from Ficus erecta, assembly GCA_008635985.1. NCBI lineage: Eukaryota > Viridiplantae > Streptophyta > Magnoliopsida > Rosales > Moraceae > Ficus > Ficus erecta. The sequence goes on along the minus strand of BKCH01000120.1, from coordinate 153,938 downwards.
ATATTTTATTAAATTATTTCCAATCATAAAAAATAAAATTAAATACGTTAAATAATATTTAAAAATTTTAAATTATTGAATTAATAAAAATTTAACAAAAAAAAAATAGATTAATACATTTAAAGAATAAATTAATACAATTAAATTATAATATTCAAAATAAACAAACAAATTAAAAAATTTGAAATTAAATAATAATTTACAAAAATTCCAAAATATAAAAAGGTCTATAAAATTATAATAAAATTAAAAATCAATAAATTATTTTTCTACTGTAATGAAACGTAATTATCAAAAATATATATTTATAATTATTATAGCTAAATTATTATTTATGTAATATATTAATATTATTATTTAAAATTAAAATTTTAAAAAATATTTAATCTGTTTCTAGGTTTATTTATTAATTTAATTAATTTTGTTTAAATTTAATAAATTTACTTAAGTTATAAATTTTTTTGACTATTTAAGTTTAAAGTTTTTAATTTTATTTATTCTTTTTAATTTTTTAATAACAATATATTATTATATTTTATTCTATTAACAACAATTCTTACACTTAATAATTTATTTTAATATTTGATATTATTATTTTTTTATTCTTTGACTTCTTTTATTTTTTTTTTCTTCTTTTTTTAAACAAAATGTTCAATAAGTTTCTTTTATATTTATATCTATAATCTTTAGAAATAAATTGTTTTAAATTTTTATTCATTTTTACGTTTTATTTGTTAATTTAATTGGTTTTTTTATATTAAATTTACCCCACAATTTTGTTATCCCTTTGATATTTCAAATTTTTTAATTTTATTTATTATTTGAACTTTTTTATTTCAAGAAAATTACGCTTATAAATATGAATGTATGTACTTTAATATTATAATAGTAAATACTAAAAAAAATATACTTACTGTAATTATAATATATATCTTAATTAACTGCTTTTATTATATAGAACTCAATTTTTTTCATTTTTGTTTTTTCTTCCTTCCCCGTGCAACGCATGGGTATTAAACTCGTATCAACTAAAAGTAGTAAATTTTAAAAGAGTAAGAATTAAGTGAGGAGTCATAGTAGTAAATTTTGAAAGAGTAAGAATTAACTGAGGAGTTATAACATACCAACTAGAAGTAATAAATTTTGCAAAATGAGAGAGTATCTAGTTTTGTACGAGGCATTGAATTTAACAATTGATAAATTGAGATATCGGAAATTTTTTTTCACATAACAAAAATGTGAGAATTTTTGAAAGTTAATTAACACATCAACATCGGAAAATTTTCATGAAAACATATGAGAATTTTATAGGATTTAATGAAAAGTTTTCGGAATACAAGAATGTAATTTATAGCGGAAATGATGTTGAAATTGAGTTTTAATTTTCGCAATCGTAATGCATATCCCATTTAAATTAATAAGTACTTAGAAAATCAGTAGAAACGAGAGTAATAATTTGAAATGTAAAAAACATATTAAGAATCTTACTTAAGACAAAAGAGTTGTTGTTTTTTTTTAATATCATATGAATCTTGAACAAAACAGTATATTATAACCTTGACAATTGATATATTAATCTAAAGTTTGCCATGGATATAAAGCTGAAAATATAATTGACTGGGAGAAATTTTTTATCATGGGACAATTGATATATTATTATAGAGTTTACCATCCCTAGTAAGGACCCAAATCCCATCTCCGTAGCCAATTCCTTCGACTGCTCACCCAAACCTTTCACTATCGAATACAATCGACTGGGAGAGAACACCTCATATCGAATTTTTTTGAACTCCCAATGTTAGTCTTCAATGCACCATTTTCTTCCACTGATTGATCAAACAAATCAGCATTTGCGTTTTCTTCCACTCCGTCCTCCATCCAAATTTTTTTTTTTTTTTTTTTTTTGGAAGAAACAAGTCCGGATGAATGTTGCTTCTGCATAATGCACAAAATATCCGCCAATTCCACAAAAAATCTTTGAAAGTTACCTGGAAGTCAATAAAAAAATCAGTCCAAATTGCACAAAAATTCAATCACATTCCACGACAATGGTCCATCAATTAGCAAACAAACCATTTAGGTCAATGCTTTGAAGGTAACTAGGTTACTAATCGCAAGCAAGTCAAAAATTTACTAACAAGAATTTCAATGTCCACTGAATCCAACATATATCAATATTTTCATACTTCAACAAGAAAAAGCAAGTAACCTGCACAAAAAGCAACTGTGCTTAAACTGAAGATTTAAAAAAATAAATAAATATATATATATATATATATATATATCTAGCTAATCTATCTAACACGAGCCATTCTTTTTTTACAGATTTCATTTATACACATTTATATTACTAGTGATCTCATCTGACTGTATAACAAATTTTCTGCCTAGATTTTCCTCCCTCCAAAATTATCCTAAGGAAGACAAAGATGGCTCGAAAAGTCAGCAAAAAAAATTCATATTCTGTATTAGGCGTTATATCAAACACTTTGCGTGCATAGCACACATGCCCGCATTTACAATACATGTCGATCAAGCATTCCCAACAGACGAATCATTTGCAAAACCCACTTTAATTACCATCCCATAACCTCTTTTCCTCTCGTCCATCAAACCAAGACAAGCCTTAAGCACATTCGAAAAAGTGCGCTTATTGCCACAAACTTTGAGAGTTTCTCCAAAAAAAAAAAAAAAAAGCATGGAAATTCAAAAGAAAGACAGATTAAACAGGAAAAAATAAAATAATTAAACATCACCTGCTTGGGAATGAGCTGCGGCGGCTGGAGGGGGCAAATATGAAGTCCTGTGATTCAACCTTGACTAACCCTTCGAACTTCCCGTCTCCTTTTTTTTTTTTTTTGCCCGCCTGAAAACCCACCACGGCGTCTGAGAGCTGAAGACCGGAATTGCCGGTTTCAATTTTTCTCTAACAATTTTTGCCCCTAAGTACCCTTGCAAAGCCTCAACCGTTGGATCACTTTTTTCAATTAAAAAAATCCATTTTGATAAAATTGAATGGCTATGATCAAATGGGGGACATGACCTCCATTACTTAACTGGGGGTCTGTAGCCCCTAATGCCAAAGGCTAAAGTAAGACATCTATAGATAGATAGAAAGTGGCTTTCTTGTAGACCATATTAAAGTGTCACATAAAATAGTATTTGGGATAATTAAAATTTTTTAATATTACACTCTTTTAATATCAATACTAGATTAGAAAAGTGTAATTATCTGAAGTAATTAAATATCTTAGATTACGCTCTTTTTCATCAGTATTATGTTAAATAAATTTTATGCTATGTCTTTTCACGTCAATGTTATGTTGAATGAATGTCATACTATATTTCTTATTTTTATTTGTTAGTACATCTTCAAAATAATGTCAAACAGACACTTGGATGAAAAAATTGTTCTCAAATTGAGTGCTATCTTTAATGTGGTAAATTTTGCAAATGCTTGCAAATATTAGATTTGACGTTTACTTTCTTTTTGTCAATACCTTGAGTTTTTCTCTAATAATTACATTGAAGTAGATACTAGAGAGTACTTGAATACTAAGATTTTAGTTTTATGAATTTGAAAACTTAATATAATATCAAAAGGTAGGTATGTTGAAGTAAAAAATTTCACATGTATTATAATAAATATACCGCTGACATTGACATACATTAGACATAAGAGCAAATGTATATGTCAATGGTCTTGGGTTATAAATATGGCTTGAATAAAGGACCATAGCAAAAGCCAATAGAAAGAGTTACAACCCAAAGTTTCACAAGATTTTGACCAATCACCAATTCTCTATGGTAAGAGCATCTCTAATTAAGTGTCAAATTCGTATGCTAAAATCAAATTTTGTTATATTTGGGTAGAAAGCCGCTCTCTAATATATGTAAATGCTATTTCTTATGTAAAATTTGACTATATATTTGGTAGCAATTGCTAAATTTCTATATTTTGATTGCTATTTGTTAACGCCTTAACTTTTTTATTATAATCATTATAATATTTTTATTTTTAAATTATTTACTAGTAAGAGTTTATTTTAAAAGTTTCAGAGTTTAATTATGATGGTAAAATATAGATAGGTATTAAAAATAATCTTCAGTAGAATAATACTTGGTGACAATTTTGAAATTTGACATTTAATATAACACTATATATTCACCCAAAATTTGAAATTCGGTATTGATACTTGAATTCAACTCTTCATTGGAAATGCTCTTGTTGATTGAATTGTTAAAGCTGTTTTGTTTTTTGCCAAAGAAAAGTTGTTCTGTTTTTTTCGTTAAAAATTGTAGTACTATAAGTTCACCCTTTTTTTATTTTTTATTTTTTACTTTTTGAGAAGCACTAAGTTCACTTATTTCTAGGAATAAGTAGGCGAGACTTTTAATTTCCAGATTTACCATTTTAATTGGTAACATGTGAGGCTTGATTTTCGTGAGTATTAGTTAGGAAAAATTAGGTGGATGGGTGGTTGTGTTTTGGCCACCCCTTTAAATAAAGGAAAATTCAAACCCTTAAAGTTTTCACTAAAATACATCGTTTGTTCCTATGTTTTTTTATATCCAAAGTCTACTCCTAAAGTTTTTAAACCATCAAAAAATTATCCCCTTAACTTTTTTAAAATAGTAAATGAAACTATTAAAAAAAAAAAACCATCTGTCCATTTCTCTTTCTAAGCAATTAGGCTATTCCAAAGAGGTGATCTAGTTGCTCAATACTGATCAATGAGACAGAGAAAGAGAGATTCGTTTTTGTTTTTTGTTTTTTTGTTTTTTTGTTTTTTTTTTTTTGGAATTTTATAGTTTTAAAATTTATTATTTGTATTCTATATCATTATTGCTTAAAATAAAATTTAAGTATTAATTGCTAAGGATGTTTTTAGTAGTTCAAAAACTTTAACTGATTAGAGGAGTTATTTTTGTTTTTTAACTCTTTCCAAAATTTAGGGGATAATTTTGTGACTGTTTAAAAATGTAGGGATACTTTTTGGATTATCCAAATACAGAACAAATGTAATATTAAGTGAAAACTTAAGGGGGTACCTTTTGTATTTCTCCTTCGAATAAATAGTCATACATTTTGTTTTTCAAAAGCACAAATTTTAAAAAAATGCAAACCATTTTCATAAGTGAGCTCATTATGAATCTAGCATAAGGAAAATTGATTTAAATGAATCTCTTACTACATTATATGTGACAGTCTTCACTCCCTATAAGAAAAAAGATAAGCTGTGCAGTTTCACTTTACTTGAGAATAGATATATGTGATGATTATAAGTAAAGAAATCATCTCTTAATGATATGAGGCCTTTTGGGGTGAGTTCAAGAACAAAACCGTGCGGGCACGTGGTCCAAAATGGACAATATCATACCAAAGAGATGCATGGATCGCTACATTATAAAAGGACTGAATGATCATTTTATAGTGCCTTTTGTCCTTCCTCAACCCGCCACATGACATTTTTTTAATTTTTAATTCTTAAATTTTTAATTTATTTTTTGTATAACTTTTACTTTACTTATCTATTTTGCATGCTTTTCAACTATTAAAAATTAAAATTCTGTTGTATATATAAATATGGACAAAATTAATTTGCAGTGCGGACACTGAAGCAAGTTGTAGCCACAATGGAGGCCGGACACTTGAACTTGGAAAACAATACATGTGAATTCAGTGCAGCTGGTTCCAACAGCTCCGTCAAGTGTGCCTGCACCAATACTTCTTGCCACATCACGGAGTTGTAAGTATATAACCTATATATGAAAAAATTTACAGCAGAAATCGAACTTTTATCTCGTTTTATATTTGAGAGCACTTTTGTGTCGGGCGATATAAAATTTTTAATGTGAACATTAAACCGTTAAAAAGTTAATTAATTACTAAACCAATTGTATATTCTCTTCTTGCTTAACAGATCTTTGAGAAGTTACAGTCTAAAAGGCAGGATTCCACGCGAAATTGCCAACCTCACATATCTTCAAAAGCTGTAAGAAGAAAATTTCCTCTGCTTTTATTTTCCTCTTCTATGGGGATTTGGTTTCAGAGCTGGCGTTCTCTGTTTGAGTCTTGGTTGTTTTCGGTTGTTCTATGTTGAATTATATGTAGTTTCAGGATCTTATTTAAGTCCATGAATTTTAAATTGTCTCAAAATCGATCCGCATACTATCAATTATTAGTCTTGCAATAGTCATTTTCAGTCTAATAAACTATTTAAAAAAAAAAAAAAAAGAATAGAGTGTAGTTATCAAGTGAAAATAAAAAGTGCATCTTAATTAGGGTTAATTTTTTTTCATTTTCATGCCACCAGAACCTTTTATTAATTTGGATTTCAATTATGGAATTATAAATTTTCAAAAATACACATAATCTTCACATAATAACTGTTGTTTATTTTTCAAAAGTATTTTAGACAGAAGGGTTATTGTGGGACAGATTGATAATCCAAGAAGTTCAGGAACAATTTAAAATTCAGGGAATGGATGAAAATGAAGTTAAATCTTTTAAATTTGTAGAATTATATTTCATCTATGCAGTAAGCTAGACTCTTTGGCAAACTAAATGTATTCTTTTTTTAACATGACCTTTTCCTTTGGCTCATACGCACAAGGATTTTGTTTTCATAGGATAGAAATTCTAGTTGATATTAACTTAGTTGAAATATATCTTTTCCTCACTCTATATATATAATTTTCTTCTCGTATTTGGATTGACTAAGGTGGTCTCTTCTATTTTTTTCATGAACATTATGTTTTTTTTTTTTTCCAATTTGAGACATAGACTAGGTTTGAGATTGGTTTGTTTGCTTTTTTTTTTTTTTTTTTTGGGTCTATTTAATTGAGATATTTGAGTTTTTTTTCCAGATACTTGTTGCTTCTTCTCTTCAATTAAAAAAAAAAAAAAAAAAAAAACTTTATCGCAGCACTATAAACTAATTTAGCTTCAAACTTTACAGTGATCTGACCCGCAACCTCCTTTATGGCTCACTCCCAATAGAATGGACTACCATGAAAAATTTGAGTTCCATGTAAGCAAAATCATGTTGCTCTTGTTCTGTTTTTTCTGTTATAGTTAACCCTGAAAATAATTGTTGTTTTAATTCTTAATATTCTTAATATTAATATTATTTATTTTTTGTAGTTCTCTCACTGCCAATCGCTTATCGGGAGAAGTTCCAAAGGAGTGGGGAAACTTTCCTAATCTCACTCACTTGTACGCTTCGATTGATAAATCTAATTTCAAGTTTCATGTTGCATATTTATGAATTGCCTTGATCACTAGTAGCATTTGCATTTTTTGTACTTAAATTTTAATTTTTTTCCTCGCTATTCACTTGAAACTGAACAAATTTTTAGGAGCCTTGAAGCCAACAATTTCTCCGGTAATGTCCCTGAGGAGCTTGGAAATTTGGTCAGCCTAACTGGACTGTAAGTTGTACGGTCTAAGTTTGTAGTAAGATTTTTTTATTTGAATAAACTTTGAACTTGGGTTCCATTTTGTTTCATTGGTGAGTCGCTGATTTTCTGCACAGATGAGCAACGAAAAAACAAACTGAAATCAATAATCCCCTTTATATTAACAAATTATAAAAAAAGAATTTACACTTAGTTATATTATGCTTTGAATTTCTTATTTTTATTAGGATACTCTCATCCAATAACTTTGTGGGAACGATACCGAAGACACTTGTTAAGCTGAAGAAGTTGAGGAATCTGTAAGCTCTAATTGTTTATTAATTTGCATGTTCTCTTGTAATGTGCGTGTGTGCACACACACATATATATACACACACATATTTATATATATATATATATATATATCTGCTTGCTAGTAGTTGAATTTTAATTCCCTATGTATATTAATTTATCTTTGGCAATATGGCAGGAGGCTAAATGATAACAACTTTGAAGGCAGTATGCCAGCATTTATTGGGAATTTTACTGAGCTCCGAAGATTGTAAGATTTATATCTATTTCTCAATGTAAATAAAAACTTTAATTAATCCTAAAACTAGTTACCTCTTTCCATTAGTTAATTTATTGAACTAATTATAACATGAAGGGAACTGCATGCAACGGGAATGAAAGGACCAATCCCTGATGGCATCTTCCTCAACATGACAAAATTGACTGATCTGTGAGTACATTAAAGAAACTTTGTTCACCATAGTTAATTTACAAAGGCCAAATATATATCTATATATAATATACATGAGGCAAGGAAAGATTATTTACACTTATGCTACTTTAATTGTGGGGTCGTTTTCTTTTACTTCATGAATTTAAAAAACTCACTTCGGCCTTTGAATTTTCAATTTGTCCTAATAAATCCTCTGTAGTAGAATTTCTATTAAAAAAAAAACTGAAAAAAATAAGGTTAAGTGCATTCATGTAAATTTAAAAAAAAAAAAAATTATTTTTAATGGAAATTCTTATATAACTTGTACAAGTGGTTAAGAGATACTAATTCTCTTCTTTTAAATGGAAATTCTACTGAATATAATTAAGTAGAACTAATTCAAAGTTCAGGAGGTCAAATGAGAGTTTTAAAAGTTTAGTTGATTACATGAGAATGACCTTAAAATTTAGAGAAGTCATATGAAATTTGTCGATTAATGAACTTATGATCAGAAGTGATTTACATTACTTGTTCTTTGTGCAGGAGGATAACTGACATGGAGGGAGAAATGTCTGCTTTTCCTGCTCTAAACCATACAAACATAGAGCACTTGTATGCAGCACATAAATTTATTTGGATTTTTGTTTATTAATGTTTTTTACATTTGAAATTTGTGCAATTTCGAAGCATTTCTTAAGGAAACCTCGAATCTAATTCCTTCAGTGTTTTGAGAAACTTGAATTTGTCTGGACCAATCCCAACATCTATCTGGGAAATGCATACGCGTATTTCTGATGAAGATGTGCGTGAGATATTGTAAGTTTTTCTTTTTTTCTTTTTAAAAGCATTTTTCTTTTTGAAACAGGATGCTATGAAATGTTGCTCTTGTTATGTTTGCTTTAAATTTGTGTAACATTCTTTTAAAATGAAATCTGTGTAAACCATAAATGTAGGAAATTTTTAACTTAAGCTCCCATTTTTCAAACCACTTTTCAAATAATAATAATAATAATTTTTCCTTATAAAAATTTGATTTTACTATTTGAATTATGAGTTAAACTTATGATCCAAATGGAGTTTAAATTCTGCTATGTACCATGTATATATTTACTATTTTAAACTTGGCTGGTATACATTGATCTAAGTGATCATATATAAGTATGTATTAATTTACATATATATGATATATGTGTACATATATTGAGAGGATTTCTCTATAATTTCAATGATTTTGAAAATTATTGTTTTGCTATTTTTCCCCAGAGACTTGAGCTATAATAATCTTGAAGGAGAACTGCCTACAACTACCCCAATACTATTTACGTAAGCTAACTGACTAGTTCATTCGAGTCTGTTACGAGACCTTTTCAGCAATCCATGTGCGTGAAACTTAATTTTCCGTGTTATATATATTTGTATACATATATATATATATGTATACATGTCAGATTTTTGGGTGGCAACAGGCTAAATGGAAGTGTACCAGATTCATTCCTCGTCTATGGTGAGAAGTATGCTGTGTATGTTTCTCATGAGCTCTTCTTCTTCTTCTTTTAAAAACCTAATTTAAACATGAAAAAAAGAACATGAAATTTAAGATCCTTAAAATAAACTCTATATTTATATATATAGTGAATAGTAATATCCAATCCTATTGGGATTACTGTTGATCAACGGATGAGAAGGGAGGTTCGAAACTCAACGAGGATTTCTTTCAAACTAGTAAAACGGATAGTCATAAAGTCCCAAAAATAAAAAAGAGAAAAAAAAAATCTATTTAGATGAGTTCTGCATATTACATTGCTGAGTTTCTAAGACCGATATTTTTGTTGTAATTTACATTTGGTGACATTTTAAAAAACCTTAATTAATTGATTTTAACTATATAATTCGTATTCATTATCTGCAGTGATTTATCAAATAATAACTTTACCTGGTCACCATCCAAGTGTAATCTGAGCAAATCAGGGTGAGATTATAAATCTTAAAGATTGTATATAATAATTATATTTCTTGATTGTATCAAATAAAGTTAAATTTTGTCCTTTTTCTTTTTAAAAAAAACGTGCCAGGTCGTTAAACACATATAAAAGTTCGTCCACGAAGACCCGGTAAGATTATTCTCTTTGTGCATTAATATTGTTATCTCATTTGTGACATTTTATGGTTCTATTCCGTGTCTCCATTACTAATTATTAAAAATGCTTCGAGACATTTTGAAGCATCACAATTAATAAAAAATAAATCTCACATAACAAGACGCACTCTTTAGTAGTAAATATTGTTCATTGCTAATGTATGAATTTGTTAATCTTGATGTCAAACAACAGAGAAGGACTTCTTCCATGCTCAGATAAACCGGCCAATTGTCCAGAATGTATGTATTCGTTCTTGTTATCATCCTCTTAAGAACAAGAAATTCTTTTTTTTTTTTTTAGACTAAACAGATTATATACATAGGGAAAATGCAAAGTGATTAAAAATAAGCTTTTATGAAATTACAATATACGTGAACTTATGCAGTTACGCAAAAGATGAGTGTGTTTGTAGAGACATAAGATGTTTCCAGTTGAGATATCCAGAGGTTTCAGGATCTTAGATTCTAGATTTGAAATATGAATTTTTCTTTTAATTCAACAATGTGGATGTTCATAGATCTCATAAAAAAAAATAGAGAAGTTAGATGTTAAGATATATAATAATCTATGTCTCAATATTACTATTAAATTATCCTAGATAATTAATCATGTTGCAAATTAATAAGAACTGGTCATTAAAAAAAGCTGTCCACTAAACAATTAAAAAAAAACGACAATTTACCAGTTATATTTAGATGGTTAAAAAAAAAAAAAGTGAAATAATTAAAAATTTGTTACTTCTTTAGTTTTAATATTATGCCTCCATATTTTTTTCGGACTCTATTTTTTTGCAATCAAAGAAGCAAATGAATTTAGGCTTGATGGAAAAAATATAAGAAATTGTGACATGTGACAGATCGTCAATCACTTCACATAAATTGTGGTGGGGACAATGTAACCATAAAAACTCCCAAGGGTAGTCTTCTCTATGAAGGTGACAAGAATCAACAAGACACTGCTGCAATGGACTCCGTTCAAACCTACTGGGGATTTAGCAGCACAGGAGACTTCATGGACGACGATATTAATGTTGTCAGGGCAGACTACCATGTCGAACGCACCGACCATGCTCCCTCGGGGGATTCGTCGCCCTTGTATGCTTCCGCTCGAAAATCTCCCCAGACCCTCACCTACTATGGATTCTGCTTGGACAATGGAGTTTACACTGTCAAACTGCATTTTGCGGAGATTGTTTACTTAATCACAGACGGCACAGAATATAACAGTCTCGCCAGACGCGTATTCGACATATATATTCAGGTGGTTTGGATAGTAGTAGAAGGAAAATATATATATATATATATATATATATGAGTTATCGAGTAGTGTCCATAATTCATAATGATGCTTTATTTAAGTACTCTTGATCTATAATTATAATTTTTTTTTGGCAGGGAAAAAGAGTGAGGAAGGATTTCAATATCAGAGACAGAGTCAACGGGTCGGATCCTCTTGTAGAAACCTTCAATGTCACCGTGACGGATCATACGCTGGAGATCCGCCTTTATTGGGCAGGGAAAGGAACTACTTGCATTCCAAGGAGGGGAAATTATGGTCCTCTTATATCTGCCATTTCTGTCTGTCATGGTAACTTATTTCGATCCGTCAAAAACACCATTTCTTTTCTTCTTTTTCCCGATCAACGAATGTTTATCGAAACTTTGCGTTTTACCATTGAGCATAACATATATTTGTGCTTTCCTCCATTTCAGGTTCCAAATCTCAGTGTGAAGGTGAGGACTCTTGTCAAATGCATATGTATTTATGTATAGTTTGTCATTTTACATCTGAATTTCGCAATGTAGTAGATATGATAGTCTTGTTTTTGGGTTGTTTCCTCGCGGGAATATCACCGTTTTGCAGAACCTGAAAGTACAACAAGTAGAGTACCTCTTGTGGCAGGTGTCGTCGCTTCGGTTTTATGCCTGATCATCTTCTTTGTTGGTATAATCATTTGGAGGAGTCGTAACCGGGATAAATATAGAAGACATAAATCAGGTGCATGGTAGATCCATTTTCGGTGATATTGAAGCTGCATAACAATTTAATTTTGCTTGTGTTTGGTCTTATACCGATTCCATTTTTCACATATTTAACATGAAAAAATCCTTCTGTTTGCTCAAAATCCGTTGGCAGAACTTACGGGGTTAGAGCTACTAACTGGTTCCTTTACTTTGCGGAAACTGAGAGCTGCGACTAATGATTTTCACTCCGAAAACAAGATTGGAGAAGGCGGTTTTGGAAGTGTTTACAGGGTATGATCACGTACACCGGACACTTTATTAAATACCGATGTTGGTTGTCCCGAGTTACATGTTATAAATTTCAAGACGTATATTTAAACAAGTGTAGTAATGCCGATGCAGGGTGAACTATCGGACGGTACAGTCATTGCAGTGAAGCAACTGTCCTCCAAATCTAGGCAAGGAAATCGTGAATTCGTGACCGAGATAGGCATGATATCTGGTTTGGAACATCCGAATCTCGTGAAGCTTTATGGATGTTGCATTGAAGGACACCAATTACTGCTGGTATATGAGTACATGGAAAACAATTGCCTTGGCCGTGCGCTTTTTGGTAAAACTCGTTATCTTTTCTTTCTCCGTTGTATCGTTGCCTTCGCTATGAAATCTTGCAAAAGAATCCCAAGAAATTGTGTTTTATTGTGATTGGAAAACCTCTTGTCATCCGATGATCCAGGATCAAATGGTCCGAAATTGAATTGGGCTGCGAGGGTTAAGATTTGTGTCGGAATAGCCAAAGGTCTCTGCTTTCTTCATGAAGGGTCAGCTCTTAAGATTGTCCACAGAGACATCAAGGCTACAAATGTGCTGCTTGATAGAGATCTTAATGCCAAGATATCGGACTTCGGTTTGGCTAAGCTTCATGAAGAGGAGAACACCCATATTAGCACTCGAGTTGCTGGAACTATGTGAGTTAACTATCTTCACGAGTTTTGGCATCTTAACTAGCTGACTCTAACTGTTTGGATCTTGATCTTCATTTTTGTTTTGTTTTGTTTGTGGTGTTAGAGGATATATGGCTCCAGAGTATGCGCTATGGGGCTATCTGACCGAAAAGGCAGATGTTTACAGTTTCGGGGTCGTCATTTTGGAAATTGTTAGCGGGAAGTGCAATACAAGCTACAGGCTTCAAAATAATGATTATGTTTGCCTTCTTGATTATGTAAGTTAGGAGATTGTGATTTTTCCACTAATATTCCTATATGATAAAGGCTGTCCTAGCATAAACAAGACTCGAAAATTTTAGCGTGTCGTGTTTTGATTAGATCGTTCTCTTTCAGGCCTTTGTTTTACAAAAGAAAGGAGACTTGTTGGACATAATGGATCCAAAATTGGGAAGTGAATTCAACAAGGAAGAGGCGAAAAGAATAATCAAAGTCGCTCTTTTGTGCACCAATGCATCTCCGGTGCTAAGGCCAACGATGTCGGAGGCGGTCAGCATGCTTGAAGGAAATACCGATGTCGAGGAAATCTCTGATCCTGGTATTTATGGTGACGCTTTTGAAAATGATTTGAGATTTAAACCCCTCAAAGCGTTCCAAGAACAAATTCGAAGCAAGAGTGCTAATGCAGCAGAAAAACAGGGCAAAGATTCATCGGACGCGTTACAAACCAAGCCTTCCACGAGTACTTCTGCACATGATCTTTCCCAGGGAAATCCTGAATCCTTAACCATTTCTTCTCATGATCTGTTCAAGATCAATCCGGAGTCCGCGGACGGCAGTAACATTTTTTCTTAATGTCACATCATAGTTCTTGAAATCTAGCTTTCTAGGATTTGCCGAATTGCAATTTGACCCCATTTATTTATTTATTTATTTTCCTTTCTTTCTTTATTTATTTGTTGCAATACATCTTTCCATACAAACTTTTTGTGTAATAGAGAATAAATTTAATTTATTATTTTTGCATGAACTTTTATTCTTTTCAAGTTTTATCTTTCAAGAAAATAAATTGAGCAAAATCATTATATTTATTTTAATTTATCTTTTAATATAGTAAAATTCATGTTTTTTTTTAATTCACGCCCAATTTTTTATGCACGAGGAGATAGTTAGTAGAGTTTGAGAGACCTATACATGACATGTCCTCCAAAATTATATAGAAAAATACTCAAATGTCATATTTTGTTATAATATTGTTTACACTAACGAGGTATTTCAAATACTTTCAGACATCCTAAAAGCTTCTGTTAATATCAATATTTTTTCTTATCATGTATGAATGATAAATGTAATGTACTTATATTATGTTGTCTTTCAAATCATATTCTTAGTATTTTGATTAAGAATTTCATTTAATTTATGTGTTCAGATCTCTTATTCCAAGTTCAAAAATAAAATAAAGAATATTATCACATAAACATTTCTCATCAGTAAATAACTTAATTAAATAAAGATTTAATTTGGCTCCAATCTTTTAACGTGAAATGTGAAATAAAATAGCATTAAACCATTTCAATTATATACAATGACGGATCCACGTTGAGAGGAGTGGGGCACGTGCCCCCGTTGAAAAAACAAAAATGTACAGAGGTTCACTCTTTCTGATCAGTTCTGCCCCGCCGAAAAGTAACGGGTCCGTTCTACCAACACTTAGAGCTCGTTTGAAGAACAAGTTGGATTTAAACTTTTGGAGGTTTTTTTTTTTTTTTTTTTTTTTTTTTAAAATTAGAAATGAGTGAATATTTAAATATAGGATTATCCTTATTTATGCTCCTTGAATTTTGGCGTCACTTTCTGTTTGCCCTCTCAACTTAAAAAACTCCCACTTTGCACGCTAAACTTTGAATTTAACCCCACTTTATCATTTATACTAGAATTTCAGTTAAAAACATACCTCAAAAAAAGTGAGTTAAGTGCAATTATGTGGTCTTTTTTCCGTTTGTTCATAGCAGAATGCGCTTAGTAAGACTAATTCCCCAATTTTTCTGTCTATTTCTAATTGAAATTTTAATAGAAAGGATAAAGTGGGGAGAGTAAAGTAAGAGTTTTTAAAATTTAGAGGGCAAAGTGTGAGTGACCTTAAAGTTCAAGGGGCATAGATGAAAATAACCATTAGAATATGTGAATGATTGAAATGAGAATTAAACGCTTAATGATTCAGAATCTTAACAAATACGTGTATTAGTCAAATAACCCTTAATTGGAGTTAAACTTAAATGTTAAACGAAGTATGAATCCTACAAAAAGTGTAGCCATAATCAATCACCGGCGGAGGCAGTTAAGGCCATTAATTTTTGAGATTAAAGTATATTGTTTTTCAAATTTTTTCATATATGCCCCCTTAGTATTTTTTCATCTATGCCCCCTTAGTAAAAATTTTTCAAACATTTTTCCATTAATTTAATTTAATTTTTTTTTTCTGATTTTCTTTTATTTTTTTCCTTTAAATCTTTTACTTTTGAATGTCTCTATGTTGCTCCTATAAATAATTAAATATATATATATATATATATTTATTTCAAATATAAGTATTTTTTTTCCCTTTCAATTACTATTTTCTTAAAAATACGTCTAATTTGCCCTTGTTAAATTTTTTTTTTTTTAATTTTTCAAATTTGTCCTTGAATATTTTATTCCTGTGGTCCTCTCAACTACCATTTTAATAAGTACATTAAGTTTATTTTGTCCCATTCTTTTTTAAGTCGCTTCATTTTTGTTTGCTAAACTAAATTCTTAAGAGATGATAGATTAAGGAAAAAACTAAACTTTTAAGAAAATTTCATAGTCATGTTGCAAAAAAAAAAAACCCCCAACAAACTGGAAATATGCATGTGCATAACAGGTGCTTTTAATTAGTTAATAGTACTAAGATCTACTTTCAAATCTCTTCTCTCTCTGTAGTGTGCAATGTATCTTGGTTGGTCACCGAAATCTCGGTCCTATGCTTTGGAATACATCGTGATGGTTCTGTTGGCAGCGATGATTTCATGGTCGGAACAGGTGCATTCTGACCTCTTTGATTATGTTGGATGGTTTGTCACCATAGGTGCTATATATATAGTTGGATTCTGTTCTCCTTTTTGTGATAGTTTTTTATTTAAAATAAAGATATACATTTTCCACATAATGTTTTGTTTTGTTCCTATATTTTTGTTACCATTTTGTAATAACGGTGTTGGGGTGATCTTTTTACTATAAAACTCTCGGTTTTGATAATGAAATAGTGTCGGTAAAAGAGTCATACGCGTGCTTGATAATTTTCATTATTTAGTTTTTGTTGGCACTTGGTGCGCCTCTTACATCCTCTCATGTGCGTTATTAGAATTTATCAATGGAATCGGTTTGTAATTAGGATTAAGTTTATTTGTATTATTGAAATAATTTAAGCTAGTATTAATATTGGTATTTTTATGATTTGAAATACAATTATGCTTTTGTTTTTTTGTTTTTTTTGTTTTTGAAAATTAGGCTGGAAAGCTGGATTTGCCACCTAGCCAAAATATATGACCCAAACTTATTTATTTATTTAGGGAAATGACCGGATTTCCCTTTTCTAGTCAATCATTTTTTCTACATCAATGGTTGCTTCGGAGATTTATGGTGAAAATTAGGTGGCAAGGGGTGGCGGCACAAACTAGGAAGCTTAGGTGTCGATCTGGTCTGCGTGTTGGATGGTGGACAGCGGCGCGAGGGATCTGCTCAGATTGGAGTGGGGATAGATCCGAAGATCGCCAAGCTAATCGTAATTTTGGAGCAGAGATCGGGATGAAGGATTGTGAGCAACCGACGAGTAGCAATGCAAGGGCAAATTGGTGAGGGCGAGGAGAAGATTGGCCAGAGTCGGAATGGGGAGGGCCGATCTAGCATGGTGGTTGCTGGGCGCCGTGCAGGTGCTTTACAAATTTGACCTTAAAATGGTCATCCCATCACATCACTAACCTTCAATAGAAAAGTTTTACAAGGATGAACACCACTTTTAATGAAACTTTTGTATTCTCTAAAAGAAAATATAAACAAAAACCTCATATTATTTCTTCAAAAACCTTTACTTTCTTTCCACCACCTCGCCCTCTCTCCCACCACCGTCGCTGCCCCCAGCCATTGTCTGACCACCATCGTCCATACATTCTGGCTGACGTTCTTAGAAGTTTATACTTTGGGTGTTGCTTGGGAGAAGTGGAGATTCAAAAGCTTTGCAAAGTCTAAAAAAATTTTGAGGAATCAAGTTTTAAATTGTCATTCAAAGTATGGGCATTCATATTTATGAGTTTAAACTGGAAAAACACAAGATTTGACCATTTTGCACCGTTTTCGACCTAAAAAATATGAAATTTTGAAGAAGAAAACGAGACGAACAATACTAGGAAGATCGTGCAAACCGAGCATACCGTTTTTATCGATTAGTACGGTTGGAACAGTCAGGATGGTCATCTCGTTGGGCTTAATAGGAATTTCAAGGTTTTCTTTAGAATATTTGACCCTATTATTAAAACTCTTTGATCATAATTAAACGTATTAAATTGTGGACATATTACTATTATCGTACTATTATAGTGGTAACATATATTTACTATTGAAAATTTTAAATGTGATTGAAATCGAAATAATTTACTTAGTTTAGACTTTTCTAATCAATATGATCGGGATATGAGTGTAACACTATTAATTACTATGACAATACTACTAAATTCACAAGTCACTTTTTATTAATGAGTATACAATTGATATATACTTACTAATTAAAAGAACTTGTGGTAGAGTTAATATTTAATAAGTTTTAGATCAATAAGATCGTCTTAAAATATAACAGTTTGCACGATCTGCGTGAATGAATCGTGTAATGGTTTGCACGGTTTGGTTGATCTGCTTATGTGATCGAGGTCAAAGTTCACTTGGTTTGCATGGATTATGAAGCAAGTAATACTCAATAATTGATAAAATCTCTCTTTGTAATTCTCAAATCACCAAAACACATTTTGAAAAAAGATTAAAATTGGATTAGCCATATATATATATATATATATATTTAATTATGACTCCACTTTATTAAAACTCTATAAACATAACTTCACGTATAGAGTGTGATTTGATTACTGTAATCATACTATTACAATAATAACAACGTCAAAATTTTCAATTAAATCTTTAAAATGTGACTAAAATCGAAATAATTTACTTAATTTAGGCTTCTTCAATCAATATGATTAGGGTACTATTGCCACTCTATTACTATGGTAACACTACTAAATTCACAAGTCACATTTTAATTATGAAGTATCTAATTAATAGGTACTTACTAATTAAAAAAAATTAAAGTAGAGTTGATATTTAATAATTTTAAATGAGAAAACCATCTTAGAATAGAACTGTAATGACCAACTTTTTGACGGACTTATGATTTCCTTTGATACCAAGGAAATCTAAACATGTACTATGTATGCCTGTTTAAAATGTATGATCTGATTTATCATAATATGTTTGAGTTCTTATAAGTTATAAGATTCAATGTTAGTATGAGGCCTTTTGTCGAGGAGGCGGAATCATGATTTATGACTTTGTTCTGGTTTATGTATAACCAGGATAACTCATGACTTGAATAGGACGATACTGCAGTGTAATAAGCAATATAGGAATTATACTGTGTCTGACCGTCATTGCGGATACCGAATGAAGAATAAGGAATGTGATCACTTTAGAAAAATCAGGAATAATATTTGGAGTAAGGAGAACTAAGTAGTTTCAGGTCCCAAGAAAAATCCATACGCGGTCCAGTTAAGTGCAGATGAATTCTGGACTGCAGTCCAGTATTACAGTACTACTGATAGTTAAAACAGTATTGGTATTATCTAGATTATTAAGTAAACGGACTACATATTAGGAGAGAGTGCCAAACATGACCCTAAATAGAGAACACCTCACCAAAGATAATTATTTAATTTTGGGAATTTTTGGTAATTATGAAAAATTAGTGGATAAGCATGAAAAGATTTTTTGTTGCTTAAGCCTCCACATGGCCGGCCATTGAGGGGTATAGAAGGCAAAAACTTTGTATTTAAGGCCAATTAAGTAATTCAAGGAGAGTTTTTTTTAAAAAATAATTGTGAAAATTAAGGATTTTTCACCTATAAATCGGGGCCGGGGGGAGGGGGGGTTGGTAGAAGTAAATCCATTTAGTTGGACCCCAAATTTATGGTTCTCTTTCAACTTTCCTCTGTAGCCTTAGAAAAAAAAAAAAAAAAAAAAAGAGAGAGAGACAAGAGTAAGGTGGCCGGTTGTGGTATAGTGGTGGTAGAGCAAAATTGTTCTCATTCTAAGATCTAGGACAACCTTCCAAACTTTAGAGGTATTCTTCTTGACCCTCTAAGAATTTCATTAAGCTTTTAATTAAGGATTTATGTGTTTTTCAAGTGTGGGTTGTAAAAGCATAAGCTCATGTCTATTAAAATTTTTTTTATATATGTTATGGGTTTTATATGGTTGGTGATGATAGATTTATACTTAGGATATCTTGAATGCTAGCCCTAAGCATGAATTTAATTTTTATGCTCTAGAATGAGTTTTAGGGTTGCATGTTCCTATCAAGTGTTTGTGAATATGCCTTCACATGTTTAACTAGGAAAAATTTATGTATGATGATGAATGATGAAGAAGATGATGATGATGTATATGTGGGTTAAGAAATTAACCTAAAAACACAACTTGGTAAGCTAATCCGTATTGTGTTTTTAAGTAAGAAGATAAGTGTATGGTTGAATGTTAAGAACGAATCCGATGCATTGCATGTTGATGTAGGCTCACGGTTTCGACCGTTTAAGTTAGTGTGTGCGGAATTTTAAACGAAACTAACAAAATTCAAAACTATCAATTTTCAGATTTAACGGGATAGTTTTCGAGAAACTTGATTTTGAGCCCCTTAGAGGCCGAATATGGAAAAATTCAAAACTGCAAAGTTGTAGAAAATAGAAATCCCTAGATGAAAATGTGAAAAGTTTTTGAAAGAGAGGTTCCAAAGGCCTCTGTTTTATTGAGTTTTCAAACCTGGCCGGTCCCAGTTTTATACACGGCCAGTAGCTTTCAAATGGAAAAACGGATAAGTTAAAGATATAATAAAGTTTCAGGTAAAGAACAAAAGTTGTAGATGTCAATGAGATCTACAACTTTCATGTAGAAAACTTTTTCAAATTCTGAACCAATTTAAAGATAAAACTGGAGTTTCAAAACTGTACAGTATACAAGAAATTCTTGCACACGTACTTTCAACCAAATTAAAAAGCAGTTTACTAAGTTTTACAGTTTTACAACTTCTTTTACAAAGAAACTACGGTTTTAAGAAAAACAGTTTTAAAGGGTTTTAATCAATTGGAAATGTCACAAGTAATTTTTATAAGGCAATTTTAAGTAATAAATCAAGATAATACTTGGTTTATGAAGTCAAGATATTTTTCAAGAAAATAAGGTATTTTAAGCAAAAAGGATAAAATGGGCCAAAGTTACTCAATAATATAAGTAACAATTTTATGATGGATAGTAATCAGTTTGGAGACCAAACTAGGATCCAAGGAAATGAAATAGTAAGCCCAAGTCACTTAGAATATGGTAACAATTACATGACTAAAGGTAATCGAATAGAATACCGATTTATTATAATAAGGTTTGTATTTATGATTACCAAGAGTAATCAGATTAGATAGCAATTAAGTATGTCATTGTTTATGTTAACAGGAGTGTAACCTGTTGTTGTGCCTCGTTGAATGATAGACCAAGAACGTAGGACAACTTGTAAGTACAACTCCACCTATAACATATGCAAAATTTTTACTGCTTTGCATGTTTTTCAAAGCTCATGCATTAAAATATGTGATGCATATGTTTTATGTTTTATTATTGTGGCATTATGAAAGCATACTCACCAATAATAATTACATGACATAAACAAGACTAATTTTCAAGTACGAAACTGTTTTTAAGAAATTGTTTTAAGAAACTGTTTTCAAGTATGATGATAAGAAAGTTTTCTCGTGTCGTACCAACTTGCCACGAGGGTGGGTTTGGTCCATTGTTTGAGTTGGACTAAGATGGCCGCCCCAACCACTCCATGGCTGCACGCCACGGTACGTACACTCATGTTATGTAAGGACCCAATAATATGCTAATCTAAGAAAGCATAAAGAAAACATAATTAGTTCATGCATTCGTCTATTGGAAATGTTTTGCGGAAGAAAAGTTGTACTTGTTGGGCGAAAGCTCATGACTTATGTTTATGCTGTAGGTAAACAGCCTACTGGTAATGTGTGATGCAAGACTGTGGAAAAGGGCATAATGAACTGTGAAACTCTGGGCTGGACACCGCCACGCGTATTGAAAAAAAAAAGTATAGAAATGTTGGTATTATGTTATGATAGTTTGATGGTACTAATATCTAGTAATTAGTATATTTTGTAAATGTGTTAAGATGGTTTAAAAACTTAGTACTTGCCTTGATCAAGTACATATATATGAGTATGAAATTAAATTGGGATTTAAAATAAGTTTTAAAAAAATTATTTCAGTATTTTTTACATAAGATAAGAGTCAATTTCTAAGTAAGGTAAGTATGGTAACGGCCTACGTAAGGCGGGTCGTTACAAGAACGATCTTCACAGTCTGCACGATTTGCATGGATGAATTGTGTAATAATTCACACGGTTTGTTTTGTTCTACTCGTGTAATCAGGATCAAGAATTGCTCAATTTACTTAGATCAAGAAGCAATTAATACTCGATAATCAAATCACCATGTCGCATTTTGAAATATGATTAAAATTTGGATTACTTCACATTTTTAATAATTACTTTACTTAATTAAAACTTTATAATCATAACTCCATGTGTATAGTGTGATCTGATTATTATTGTCTTACTATTACTATAGAAACACTATTAAGTTCACAATTAAACTTTTGAAACATGATTGAGATTAGAATAATTTACTTTATTTAGCCTTTCTAATCAATATGATCAAGGTATGGTTGTCACACTATTACTATGATAATGCTATTAAATTTACAAGTCACATTTTTCTTAATGAGCATGCAATAAAATAGACTTGCAACTTCAAGTTGATGAAATTTTAGATCCAGAAGACCGTCTTAGTATATAACAGTCCACACAGTCTACTTGGTTTACATAGACAGTTCACAACGGTTTGCGTGATCTTCTTGTATGATTGGGATCATGGTTCGCTAGCTTCGCTTATTGGATCAAAATGCAATTAACGCTTAATAATTGATAAATTTCATACTATAATTCGTAAGTCATTATGATGCAAATGAAATTTGATTAACATTGCGATAGTTTGTATTTTTTTTAATCATCACTTTACTTAATTAAGACTTTCTAATCATAATTAAGTGGAGTCATGATTTAAAAATACAAATTAAATCAGATTTTAATCATATTTGAAAATGTATCATGGTGAGTTGGGAATTATAGTGTGAGATTTGGTTAATTATTAAGAAACTGTGCGAACCGTTACACAGTTTATCAATACAGACCGTACTGACCATTCTATCATAAGACGTTCCTCTTGATATTAAACTTCTTACATATCAAGTACACATCAAGTTCCTTTAATTGACAAGTCTATATTACTAATATAGGTTAATGTCATTCATTTTTTTGGGGAAAAAAAAAAAAAAAAACTTTGAAATAATGAGGAAAAGATGAGAAGACCATATAGATTGACAGAACGGTTGGAAGATTTGTTCGGGCTGTCCGTGAACAGTCGGGAATTTCAGAGAAAACTTTGAATTTCATTTAAAACCAACCGAGATGGTTGTCCTAGCCATTCCAACTGTACCGAATGATACAAACAATATGCTCGGTCTGCATGGTATTCCCTGTACTGTTCATGCCATCATCACTTGAGAAATTCCAGATTTTTTAGGCCGAAAAATGACCAAAAAAAAAAAAAGGATGAATCTTATTATTTTTCCAATTTAAATTCCTAAATTTGAAAGCCTATACTTTGAATAACAATTTAAAAGCCAAAATGAAAGAAATTTATCAACACGAAAAAAGGCTGAAATGAAAAAAAAAAAAAAAAAAAAATTTGGGCTGAAAAAAATGAAAAAAATAAAGGACCAAAAAAAAAAAAACATACAAAAGTTTAAAAAAAACGAAGAAAAAGGACTAAGTTGAAAAATATAATTGGTCCGAAAAAAACTGAAGGACCAAAAACTAAATGCAAAACTTTTTCGTCCAAAATGGCGAATTGGTGGAACAATACTTTTGACATTTGTATGTATTCATAGATACTAAAAGGTGGATATTTTGAAATAAAAAATAAAATAAAATAAATAAAATCTTGCTGTGGAAAAGTTCAGGGGAAAAAAAAAGGAAAGCAACACAAAAAGGGTTAATTTTAAACAAAAGAAAACAAATGAAAAACTATAAAAAAAAAAAAAAAAAGTTTCAACCAAAACGATGAATATTTGTTGATAGTTAAATTTGTAAATTTTTTAAGACATAATGAAAATATTAAAATAAAAATATATTTGAAAAAAAAATAATGTTAGCATAAATAAATCATTAATAAAAGTATTTTCACAAGGTATAACTAAAATATAAGACTTAAAGTGGTTACAGATATAGTTTAGAGATAATTCCACACTTGATTCGAAATAAATGGAGAAAATGTTTAAACAATAACAAAATAAAATTATTATATAGAAAAATTAACTACAATTAATATGAATAAGAAAAAAACTTTTAAATAGAGAAGAATAAAAAAAGGAAAGGAAAAAAGCTATACGATAATTAAAAATAAAAAAGTAAAAATGTAAAGAGTGTAAAAAAAAAGTCCAGATATGCTGTATCATTTTTCTCTCTCAACGATTGTCTTCTTAATAGTATTTTGACAACTGATCAATTTGTTCAAGAATTTTTAGTATTTAATTTTTTTAATGTGATTAAATTTTTAAATTTAGATGATAAGACATAATATTGTTGAGGGATAATCAATGAGACAAGAAATCAAAACAACATATCTTAATTGAAAAAAAAAACAAAATAAGGAAAAAGCTATGAAATTTTAAAGAAAAAAGAGTTTAACAAAAAGCATAAGAAAATACAGAATTAAAAAAAAAAAAAAAAAAAAAAAAGAAGCCAAAAGCCAACGCCAAAAAGAGGGGGGGGGGGGGGGGGGGGGGGGGGGGGGGGGGGTTGTGGTGGGACGGACGGAACGCGTTTGGCGTGTGAGAAAGGAGAGAGTGGTGTTTTGAGAAAGAAATGAAGGGTTTTTTTTTTAATTTTTTTTTTTCGTGTCTTTTCAACTAAAAAATTGAATAAATAAAATGTGAAAGGCAAAAAATCTTTAAAACAAGGTTAAATTTGTAGTGGTGTTTCATTCAGAGGTTATATAAGCAAAAAGTCCGCGCCGTGGACAAGAAGATAGAGAGGGGAAGAATATGGTGAAGATAGGGAGAAGAACAACTTTTAATTTTTTTTAATTGGTAAATCCAATCCATAATTATTTATTAATTAACCGGAAAATTGATGATTTTATTTATCGTCAATTAGTGATTGATTATAAAAATTAGTAATTTAATCAGTGATTAGTCGTAATCAATCAGTGATTGATCAAATTAATTATACTTTATGATCAATAAATGATTTACCATTTATAAAACTGATTTATTATTTAAAAAAAAAAAGATCTTTTAACTAATTTTTATAAACTTAGGTCATTTGTTAAAACAACTTCTTAAAAAAAACTATTTAGCTATAAATCCTTTTTTCTTAAAGAAAAAGATTCCCTTTAAAAAATAATATTATTAAGGTTTAATATTTTTAGGGATTTCTAACTTATATTTCTCATATTCTTACTTTTATGCCGCCGAAATAAAACCATCACTCCCTCACCTGAGTATGATCATGTGGCTCCACATCTACTTATATAATGTTGGATGGTTGGCAAGAGAGATATCAGTCGCCATCTCCAATAAGTCAATATTATAAATGTGTAGGTTGACTTTCAGCTCATGAACCTTGACTTTGAGAACTTGGTTGAATTCTTCATAGCAAACACGACTACATGAGCAGTAGTCAACGGAATTGAATAGAAAAAAATGATACTCTATATATATATATATATATATATATATATAGGTCATGAGTTCCTTCCATGGCCAACATAAGGATATGCTTAGCATTCCGATCAGAAACATGTCCATCATTCTCATTAAACGCTGGCATCTTCTACTTTCTATCATTTCATGTAGTTTCTTTCCAATCTCAACATCCTCTCAGCTTCATGCTGATGAAGGTAAGTAGTTCTTGCTCAGCATAATCGAAAAACACACACGCAGTTTTTATTAATAGTATTTTTAAAAAATTTATTTTTATATTTTTAATAAAATAATTTACACCTATACAATATAGAGTAGAGAGTATACGAATAGATGAGTTTGGTGTGTTTGTGCAGTGAAAGCTCTAAGAGAAATAGCTGATCAACTGGGGAAGAAAGACTGGAACTTCAGCATAGACCCCTGCAGTGATCACGCTACTTGGAAAACACCCGCATCTTTTCCTCAGACTTCATTGTACAACAATACTGTTGATTGCACTTGCAGTCATGGTGTTTGTCACGTTATTCACACGTATGAACTTTTACTCTTTTTTTTTTTTTTTTTGCTGATCAAAATAAAGAAAAAATAATTTAGGGCCAGGGTCTAATATATATATATATAACTCCGGAAATTTTTCCTTAAACACAATTAAGAGATGGTGCAAGTTGGTATATATGTATAGTTTGGTCCATCATTATTAAAAAATTCACTGAAACAAATTGACAAGGTTTGGGAAATCATTGTGATGTATAATTGTACAGATTTCTTAAAGGGCAGGATCTTGCTGGAGTGCTTCCTCCATCTCTTGCCTAGTTACCGTACCTCAAAGTCGCGTGAGGAAACATTTTATTCTGTGAACATTCATTATTCGTAATCTATGCCTGACAGAATTAGTTAATCCAAATCGGTTCCTCAAGTTAAATGCTAGTTATGATATATGCTTGTCTATGATTGTAGTGAATTCGGACGCAACTTCCTCAGTGGTAACATACCGAAGGAATGGGCTTCTATGATACGCTTGGAACACCTGTACGCAATTTCTGAACTATGTAACTAATGTTCATGTCAGATTTGTTTTGACGATTTTTGTAAGTTGGAATTAACAGAATGAGTGAAATACAGGGCCTTTTTCTATAAACAACCTCTCAGGACCAATTCCTGAATACTTGGGAAGCTTGACGGGTCTCATTTACTTGTATGTTCGATCTCTCTGTCAACCGAGATTTCCTCGTGCCTAAAATAATTTGTACTTCTTATTGGGATTTCTCTCTTGTAATAATGGAAAGAGACTATGCTTTCAGGCGCTTAGAGAACAACCTCTTCTCGGGAACCATCCCTGCCGAGCTTGGGAAACTGGTAAACTTGAAGAACCTGTAAGTTCTCTTATTTCCTTGTAGACTTTTTCCATTATTCATCAGTCATTAGAGTTATTCCTAGTGGGGTTAACGTTTTTACTTATGTAAATGCAGCATTCTCAGTACTAACAATCTCACCGGTGATCTACCCGTAGCTCTCACTAATCTGACCAAATTGACAGAACTGTATGGCTCTATCAACTACTTGTAGAACAAATTTAGACATTGCATTCGGGCATATGTTGCGTTAATTTTTTTTTCCTTCATTCTTCTCCTCAACGTGCGGTAGAATTAGCAGCAATTATTTCAGAGGAAGAATACCCGACTTTTTCCGTTATTGGCCAGATCTTGAGAAGTTGTAAGTATGATCCTCACGCGCTTTCTTAATCTCTTCAGGGAAGTAAAGTTTTCATAACCTTTAACACGAATATACATTGTTTTCTTAACAGAGAAATTCAAGCAAGTGGTCTTGAAGGGCCTATTCCTTCTGGCATATCTGTGTTGCATAATTTAACTGAACTGTGAGTTGTCATTTCTCGAGTTAAATGTACAATTATTTTCAGAATCTCAAGGTGGCTTTTCCAAATGAAAAATCTTTTCTTCTTTATTTTTTTTAATTGTTTTTTCTTTTATTTATTTAGTTTTTAATTTACAGAAGGATTAGTGATTTAAATGGAGATCAGGGTTCAGAGTTTCCCCCCTTGGAAAATATGCAAAACTTATGGAGATTGTAAGTAATTCAAGTGTCCTTTGAAATGCAATAGAATTGGAGGTATTCTCTGTTAAGAGTAACTTAACATGGAAGCCAATTTTATTAACAGGATGTTGAGGAGTTGCAATCTCTATGGAAGGATCCCGGCATACATATCTCAGATGACACAACTCCAAAAACTGTAAATACCATATTCCCTTCATCGTTGCCATTAGATTCAAACTGCTTCAGACACCAATAACTTCGCTTTGGACAATGTAGCAGTGAACGTTCTTTTATGTACTTTAACATCTCTCTCTCTCTCTCTCTCTCTCTTTTGGGCTGTTGTAGAGATCTCAGCTTCAACAGATTGGAAGGAAACATTCCTCACTTGGGGGGGTCTGGAGAAATTGGAGAGACTGTAAGCATTTCTACGAGTCCATATTTTTTATGGGAATTTCCGGCCTTCCATTGTATATTGTGTGGTGATGTGCAATAAGGAAAGAAACATAGTAGCACAGGGTTATTAAATGGGCTACAGTAGAACTTATCCCCTAAATGCTAGCTCAAGGGGAGGGGGTGACCAATCCACACGTAGTGACGGGAACAAACTCAACTTCTCACACCCATGCAAAAGTCTCGCTCTGATACCATGTTAAATGGACTTGGGTAGAACTTATTCCCTAAAAGTAAGTTCAAGAGGAGAGGGTGACCAATCCATATATAGACACTTAAACTGTCCAGTAACTTAGCAATGCGGGACAAATTCAACTTCTAAGGAGTCAGTTTCTAAGAGTTAGCTAGGTTGAAGTTTACCAACCATACCTTTGATATATAATTTTCACAAAGGAGTGGTCTAAAATTTCCAACTGCTCTGGACACTACATACTGGTGCGATGCGTCAATACATTAAAAGACTAGTTAATAATCTTTCAAAAAAAAAAAAAAAAAAGTTAGGAGAATGAAGTTTTCTGCTCTCTAATTCACAAAGTGATTTTGATGCTGAATGGGCAGATATCTGACAAAAAACTTGCTGAATGGGCTGATTCCTGATTGGATAAAAAGCAAAGACTCCGACTGGTAAGTTCACCATCATAAAGTACCTCATATCAGAATTTCATTATATTTCTTTTTCATAATTCTGTTGAAGCAACCTCCTTCTTCGAATGGTGTTTCTCTTAATTAGCTCTTTTGTAGACTTAAACTTCGAACTTAGAAATGACAAAGAGATTGCATTCCATGGAATAGTAAAATAAGTTTTCTAAGTTTTTATTCCTCTTTCTGCACACTAATCAGATGACTTCATTCTAAACACTTCAAATTGATTTAGAGAAAAATCTTCATGTTTTCCATGTTTGTAATTTGTTTCTGGTTAGAGATGTATAAAGGAAATACTACGTGCATGTGCAGCCACATAGATCTTTCCTACAATAACTTTTCTGAGAGCTCTCTGCCACCTAATTGCAAAGAATCACTGTAAGAACAATATCCTTCCTTAGTATCTACAAACTTGTTCTATTCTCCCTTCTATTTCTAATTCCTTTACCTAATTTTCGTTCATCAGGAATTTGTATAGAAGCTTTGCTTCAAAAGACATCTCGTAAGCTTCTGATTTATCTTTCAAGAACAGAAATATACTTTACTTACTCTCCCACTTTTTACTGACAAACTTTGTGATTCTTTTTGATACATCTCCTTAATCAAGATCACTAGACAAGTGCCCAAATATGAATCCGTGTTCACAAGGTAGCTCTATAACTAGTACAATCGACATATATGAGATATATAATTAGTGAGTTTTCTTGCGTTGATATTCGATTCTGTGCGATCATAACTAGTGTTATTCATGTTCTGTTTCTGAATAGAGTACTACTCATTGCATATAAATTGTGGTGGAAGAGAAACCGCAATTGGCGGTATGAAGTATGAAGCTGATCAAGATGAAGGTGGTTTAGCTAAATTTGTACCTGCTGGTGATGGTAGATGGGGAATCAGCACAACTGGAGAATTCTGGGGTATAAGCAACGACGAATCAAACAACTATATAGCAAAAAATTCTTCCATACTCAGAATGAACGACTCTGATTTGTACATTAATGCCCGCCTGTCTGCTCTTTCTCTCACGTATTATGCACGTTGCCTAGCAAACGGAAATTACACGGTGAAACTTCACTTTTCAGAAATTATCTTTAGGGACAACAGATCTTTCTACAGTCTTGGGAGGCGACTATTTGATGTTTATATTCAGGTAGTCAATAATCTGCCTATTATATATGTGTGTGTGTGTGTGTGTGTGTGTGTGTGTAAGTGCTAGAAAAAAGATTTCTGAATTAATGAACTTGTTGCAGGAAAAGTTGGTAATGAAGGACTTTGACATTAAAAAGAAAGCATATGGCGTTGATAAGGTGGTCATTACAAAATTTAACAAAGTTCAAGTCAAGAATAATATTCTTGAGATCCGTTTTCATTGGTCTGGGAAAGGAACAACGGCTGTCCCAAAGAGAGGAACATACGGTTCTCTTATATCAGCTATATCTATGGTGTCTGGTAAGTTGCTCAAGTTCTTTTCTGATCCTCTTGTAAGAACTTGTTTGAGAATCTTTATGCTTCTAAATAAAACTTTGATGCGTTAAAGTAGGTCGGTGAATAACATATTTTGCTACCTAAATATTTCAATCTCGCCACTCAATGCCATTTCTCTCTACATTTAGCCATTATGACCACTGGCCACTTGATGTCTCTCTTTCTAAATGATGTCATTTGGCTTAGCCATTGTTTTACTAATGTAGCGAGTTCTAAATGCGAGACTTTTAGACAAATAATACCAGCACTTTTCTTTAATTTGACATCTTGTGCTTTCTATTGACACCTTGTACTTATAATTGATGGCTCATTTTTGCTCATGATTCTAGTAAGTAGGGTTTGAGCATATAAATAGTTGTGCATACATTTCTATCCATAGATCAGACTTATGTCATAGGTCTTTCTAGTTCTCTGTTGCCTTAATTCTCCTGAAAATGATGTCTTAGCACTTTCCTAGACGGTTCCACTATATTCTAAAAGGACTACCATCTAGAACTTTCGAGAAGGTCCTAGAAGCGAATAGGTCTCTCTGGATGTCTTTGTGAGGAAACTCTTTGGTTAGCAAATGTTATTCTTAATTTGCTTCAAGATAACTTTGTACTAGTCTCTTTGTGGAGTATTTGTAAAACTATTACCTTCACGTATAAGCGGCTCGCTCCTTTAATACTTGACGTAGAACTAAGCTAAATTATGGTGCATAAAAGAATTAAGCAAGCATACGAATTAGGGCGTCAAAAGGATGTTGTTCTTGATTTTACAGAGTGACAAGTCTTTGCTATTCTAGTACACGGTGGACCGGATCTCGTCTGGAATGCTAATAACTATTGTTTTATCATGCAGAGTCCAAGCGTTCTCATAATGGAGCAACAAAGAAAATCATTGTTATTGGCGCTTCCGTTTTGGTGTTATGCCTTGTTTTTATAGTCTTAGGCATTCTGTGGTGTAAAGGCTTCTTTGGAGTTGGAGGAAGCGCATCAAGGGAAAAAGGTGAAAACTCTACAAATCAACACTAGTGCACAGTCAATTTTTCTTGGCTAGTTTTAAGATATAGTGACACATCTTAACCTCTTTCCTCGAATAGTACTCGGAGGACTAGATCTGCAACCTGGTTATTTTACCTTCAGACAAATTAAAACTGCTACAAATAACTTCAATCCCGCAAATAAGATTGGGGAAGGTGGTTTTGGATCTGTGTACAAGGTACCAAACAAAAATGAAAACATACTTTTTTACTTCTCATACTTATTTATGTCGATTTGAACATTTTTTCTTATCAATAAAGAGTCTATGCATTACAAACCTAAAAGAATGCATTTCAATGCAGGGTGTGTTAGTTGATGGTAGCTTAATTGCAGTTAAGCAACTTGCATCACAATCAAAGCAAGGGAATCGTGAGTTTGTGAATGAAGTAGGCGTGATTTCTTGTTTACACCATCCAAATCTTGTTAGACTGCATGGATGTGGCATTGAAGGAAAACAATTGTTCTTGGTGTACGAGTACATGGAAAACAATAGTCTTGCTCGTGCTTTGTTCGGTAAGCTTAATGATTCTACTGTGGCTTATGATTTCTTATGCAGTACGAAGAGGAACACATAAATGAGGAGGAAGTTGCATAAGATCTAATGCAACTGAATTGATATATATATATATATATATATATATAATTATTGCAGGTCCACAGGAAAATAGATTGAATTTGGATTGGTCCAGAAGGAATAAAATTTGTCTGGGCATAGCGAAAGGTCTGGCTTTTTTACATGAGGAATCATCACTTAGAGTTGTTCACAGAGACATCAAAACCACCAATATATTACTTGACCAGGATCTTAACCCTAAGATCTCAGACTTTGGTTTGGCAAAGCTTGATGAAGAAGAAAATACCCACATTAGTACAAGAATTGCTGGAACGTTGTAAGCATACTCTTTCTTTATCAAGTGACATATATTCTTAAATGTGTAAGATAAATCAGCTGTCAGAGAATTATACTACCGAATATGATGCAGAGGATACATGGCACCAGAGTATGCTTTGTGGGGTTACTTGACCTATAAAGCAGATGTCTACAGCTTTGGAGTCGTGGCACTGGAAATTGTCGCCGGAAAGAATAACATGAAATATCAGATCAATGACCGTTGTGTTTGCCTTGCTGATTGGGTAAGTTGGATCTTCACTGGAGTTCCTTAATTTATACAACCAGAGGCACATAATATGGACTTGTTGCTTTATATATGACATGTTCAGTTTTTCATAATCAAGTTGGTCATCCTGCTCTGTGGTACGCTAAAGTCTGAGGAAGTCACAATAAAAGTCATTTGTTGTGATGCGGATAATTGTTGTTGTTCTCGTAAATATAAAAATGAAAAATTGAATAAATTTGTACATCACTGGACAAGCATGAAATTTACATGCCATTGTTTAAATATCCATTAGAAATTATGCAAAACCAGTTTCAAAAATATTATTCATTTGATTTACAACATGTTTTTTTTTTTAAGTATTATTTGGCTTAGACAGGATCACATTCTATCTTTTCAGGCCCTTGTTTTACACCAAAAGGGGAATTTGACGGAGCTGGTGGATTCCAACTTGGGCTGCGATTTTAACAAGGATGAAGTAGTTAGAATGATCAAAATAGCCATATTATGCATAAGTCCATCTCCAGCGCTTAGGCCTACCATGTCCGCAGTTGTGAGAATGCTTGAAGGCCGAAGCACTGTTCCTGAAGCGGATCCAAGCAGTTATGGTGATGAACTAAGATTGACAGCCGTAAGAGAGCAGTCTCATCAAGTTGCACAATGCGGCTCATCTGAACCTGAAAGCCTCGTTAACTCAACAAATGAAACACTTTCTGCGCATGATCTTTACAAAGTCAATCCTGAGATGGAAACCGTTCCTGGTCATGATCTCTATGAGATCAATCTTGAGTGCCTAAACAATAGCAACATTTCTTCCTCCGTGTCCGGTGGTGCTGCTTGTAGCTAAAAAATTGGAACATTTCGTCCTCAATATTTTTAGAGTTCGTGTTTTGCAATCGTCTATCTTTCTACGTTCGAACTTCTTGCATTACTGAATAAAGTTAAACGTTCTTGATTATTCGCTGAGAGATATTGTTAAATTGGTTAGATTACTAAAAGTACATGTTTGGCTCTCTATCTCCAACTCAAAATTCCAACTTAGTTTTTGTCTTTTTCTGAAAAGTAAAATTTTAACTATTTTTTGAAAAGTCAATCAACTTCAATGCTTAATAATTTCAACTCTAACTTGCAAAACAAATGGGTGTAGTACTCCTTTTCGCTCTAAATGTTGAGCTATTCCTCTGAGTACTTTAAGTTAAAGACAACAGGGAAACTGTTTGCGCACCAAAGACGGAAATTGTGAATTTGAGGTGCAAATTATTCTTTTAAAAGTTTATTTTTCCCCATTGAGAGTTTGCTACGCAACTTATATTGAATATAACAAAGGCATGAATTGTATAAATAATAATTGTATTACAATATCACAAAATTTGTAGTTGGTGGCTCCCTTAGCTTGATGAAGGTTAACACTAGTAATCCAGTAGGTGACTGATGTTCCTCCCTTGGGTGATGGTCACCAGAACCTTGCCAATTTCGACGAATCTATGTCGGCTAGATCCAACCTGATTTGGCCCGAACTGACCCTATTTGGTCATCTCGGGCTGCCCTTGGTTTGCACCTCACAAGCTGACATTTGCAAAGCATCAACTATTTAAAGGTTTTGAGATAGAGCAGAGATAGAAATTTATATCAGTGATTTGGTTTAATTTCCTTCATTTTTTTTTTCTTTTGTTGTTAAGTTTTTACTAACCCAGCGGAGGGGAAGGGTTAGGATAAGAGCTATTTGGTTTAGTCAAATTTGAAAATGCAACAGAGTTTTCAATGTTTTTAGTAGGTGAGAGCCGTAGAAGTTTTAAAACTGAAGCTTAATAAGGATATTAAAAACTTATATCCTAATTTAAAAAAGGTATATACAAATAAACTTTCAAATTAAAAATATACTAGGGGTTCAATTGAAATCTTATGAAACTTACATACAAAATTTAAAAGGGAGAATTATACTGACACTCCCCGTATTTTCTTAAAATTACATTGCAACCTCTTTGAATAAAATTAACAACGTCAATGAACCTTAGACATGGATCCCTTTGAACCAGCCAAAAAAAAAAAGATATGGACCCCTTGACTAAAATTATAAATGGGCTTCGGCGGAGTGTCAACTTCTGGTGTAGAGGGCTTCGGCGAGCAGCGACTTCCGATGCAGCAACTCTAGATCTGGCGAAGAGAGGTCCGGTCGGGGGCTGGGGGGCTGTGCACCGGCGGTTTCTCCAATGCTGCTGTTTGAGGTTTTTTTTTTTTTTTTTTTTTTTTTTTTTTTTTGAGTCTAAAGGAAGGGTTGTAAGTTATTCTATTAGGGGTATTTTAGTCATTTTCATTCTAATTTTAATAGAGCTAAGGGGATGGGTGCTACTGTTATTAGTTTAATTCAAGAGTGTCTTTGTTATTTTGGAAAAAACGCAGGATGTGTTAGTGTAGATCTTCCAATTTAAAAAGTAAAAACATTCAAGAACTTAAGCGCCTGTTTGGGGAGATTTTGAAGATATTTAAATTGGATTTTTAAAAATTTGTGTTTGGATAAAAAAACTTTTTGGGGTAAAAAAAATGTAAAAATTTAAAATGTAATTGAAAAAATATATCAATATATATATAGATCTTATTTTGTTCCTCTCAAAATTCTATGTAATTTGAAAAAAAAAAAATCTAATTTGGACTTGAAATAAAAAATTATAAACTTTTAAAATTTGAGTTTATTGTACACATTAGGAGATGTGAACAGGCCCAAAAAATTTAGGGGAAGGGGGGTTGTGGCCCTTAAAAATTTAGGGAATGGTGGGGGTGTTGTGTGTAGTAAAGGGAAAAGTACTTGAACGACATAAATTTAAAGATTATTGTACTAACTTGATATAAAAAATTAATATTAGACTAATACGACACAAAATTAAATTAAAATTAAATAAAAATATATGTCATGTTAATTAATAATGTGAAATTTATATCATGTTGACCAGTAGATAAAAAAAAATTGGTTATCTAGATAATTTTCTCGTGTTTTTAAAATGAAGGTTCAATTGAAGATCTTACAAAATTGACGTTAAAAAAATTGAATGGTTTAAAAACTAAGTGCCCCGCCGAGTATGATATGGCTTTGCGTAGACATATAGTGTTGGATGGTTGGTCAGATAGATATCAGTCGCCATCTCCAATAACTTAATATTATAAATGTGTAGGTTGACTTTCAGCTCATGAACCTTGACTTTGAGAACTTAAGCTGAATTCTTGATAGCAAACACGACTACACGAGCAGTAGTCAACGTAATTGAATAGAAAAAAATGCTACTCTCTTTATATATATATATATATATATATAGGTCATGAGTTCCTATTCCCCGGCCGACACAAGGATATGCTCAGCATTCCGATCAGAAACATGTCCATCCTTCTCATTAAACGCTGGCATCTTCTACTTTCTATTCTTTCATGCAGTTTCTTTGCCATGTTAACAAGCTCTCAGCTTCAAGCTGATGAAGGTAAGTATTTCTTGCTCAGCTAGCATAAAAGGAAAAAAACACACACGCAGTTTTTTATACCAGTAATTTTCAAATTTTTTTTTTCTGAAATAAAATAGTGTAAAACTGTATATTATATAGAAAAACATGAATTGATGAGTTTGGTGTGTGTCTGTGAAGTGAAAGCTCTAAGAGAAATAGCTGATCAACTGGGGAAGAAAGACTGGAACTTCAGCATAGACCCCTGCAGTGATCACGCTACTTGGAAAACACCCGCATCTTCTCCTCAGACTTCATTGTACAACAATACTGTTGATTGCACTTGCAGTCATGGTGTTTGTCATGTTATTCACATGTATGAACTTTTACTTTATTATTATTATTTTTTTTTTGCTGATCAAAAGAAAAAAAAAATTTAGGGCCAGGGTCTAATATATGAAAAAAACTCTGGAAAATTTTCCTTAAACACATTAAGAGATGGTGAAAGTGGGTATATATCATTAGTTTGGTCCGTCATTAAATAAGAATTCGCTGAAACAAATTGACAAGGTTTAGGGGATCATTGTGATGTATAATTGTACAGATTTCTTATAGGGCAGGATCTTGCTGGAGTGCCTCCTCCATCTCTTGCCAAGTTACCGTACCTCAAAGTCGCGTAAGAAAACATTTTATTCTGTGAACTTTCATTATTCTTCATCTATACCTGACAGAATTAGTTCATCAAAATTGGTTCCTCAAGTTAAATGCTAGTTATGGTATATGCTTGTCTACGTTTGTAGTGAATTCGGACGCAACTTCCTCAGTGGTAGCATACCAAAGGAATGGGCTTCTATGAAACACTTGGAACACCTGTAAACAATTTCTGGGCTGAGAAATAATGACATTTGACTATTTAGTCACTTTGGTTTGATTATCAAATCGCGTGGTTGATTGCAGGTCCTTCTCTGTAAACAACTTATCAGGACCGATTCCTGACTTCTTGGGAAACATAACAAGTCTTATGTACTTGTATGGTACCTTTCTCTTTGTTGACAATGTTTTTTATTTTTATTTTTTTAAATTGTTATGTAAACCAATTTGAAGTTTCATTTGGCTTTCTGTGAAAAAACACTCTTTTTTAGGAGCTTAGAAAACAACCGCTTCTCGGGAAGTGTTCCCTCCGAGCTGCGGAATTTGGTTCTGTTGGAAAATCTGTAAGTTCCTTAATTACCTAGAAGGTATTTCCAATGATTTGTTTGGTTCCCAAGATTTTGTTTCATCAAATTATTCTGTATAGCTCATCATTTTCCTGTTGGTCATGAATAAAGCACTCTTAGTTCTGACAATCTGACTGGAGCTTTGCCCGTGGCTCTCACTAATCTGGCCAACTTAAAGGAACTGTAAGTCCATACATTCTGAACCTAGAACGATTATATATATTTCATTGCGGAAAATCTCACCTCCCTTTTGTTTGCATTTATTATTTATTATTTGTTTATTTTTTTGCCACTTGCAGTAAAATTAGTAGCAATAACTTCGAGGGAAAAATTCCTGATTACTTCCATAATTGGCCAAATCTCGACAAACTGTAAGTGTAATTTTTGTACATGCATTTTATATAGATCTCTCTTCGTGGCATTAATAGTCCTTACAGGTTTAAAGAAAAGCCTATATGCATACTACTATCAACAGAGAAATTCAAGCTAGCGGTCTGGAAGGGCCAATTCCTGCGAGTATATATGTGTTGCATAATTTAGCTGAACTGTGAGTTCTTTCTCCTTCTAATTATAGTTTTTGAGTTAACTGCACAGTTCTTTCAAAATCTCACTGCTTGCAAAATGAAAATATTCAATCATGATCCAACATTTTGCAGAAGGATTAGTGACTTAAAGGGACAACAAAGTTCTGAATTTCCTCTCTTGGAGAATATGAAAAGCATGAAAAGTTTGTAAGCCGCTCGAATCTTGGCTCAGGGTGATAAGATCAGTTAACAGTAGACCAATAAACAATGCATTTTCCAGCGCGCTAATTAAGTAGTTAATGGCTCATAGGATGCTCAGGAGTTGTCGTCTCTCTGGAACAATCCCTAAGTACTTATCTCAGATGAAACAACTTAGGAAGTTGTAAGTACCCTATTCCCTCTTTTCCCATTAGATTCAAGTTATTCTTCAAACAAAATACCGCTAACTTCAAGTAGAATTCCATGAACTCTTAAATG
Organism: Ficus erecta; assembly: GCA_008635985.1. Lineage (NCBI taxonomy): Eukaryota > Viridiplantae > Streptophyta > Magnoliopsida > Rosales > Moraceae > Ficus > Ficus erecta. The sequence continues at coordinate 116,192 of BKCH01000120.1, read as the reverse complement.
TACCTTTCCGTTTTTGTAACAACCTTTTTTTCCCCCTTTTTGCTACTGTAGAGATCTCAGCTTCAACAAGTTAGAAGGAAATATTCCAAATCTTGAAGCTCTAGCAGATTTGGATAGAATGTAAGTACTGGTATTAGCGTAAGTTTGAAGCACGGGGTCCTGCGTGCATTATGAAATCACGTAGAGACTAATACTAGATGTCACAATTTTAGGTAACTAGTTGGCAAATAAGCTAACCATCTCACTTGGAGAAATGATTTTCACATAGATTTGGCTTTCTTTTACTACTGGTATGATACTGCATCATGACACCTAGTAAAATGAAGCACTTGTAAATATCCTGGGGAAAAAAAATGTAAAACAACTATGATTAGAAAATTTTCTGGTCCATCTGTTTAATACGCCTGGACAGTTATGATGCAAGAAACTAAATGTTTTCATAATGTGATAATTCTGATGCGTGATGGACAGTTATCTTACAAGCAACATTCTCAGTGGATCCATTCCTTATTGGATAAAAATGAAAGATTCCGAACGGTACACTCTTCGTGATCCCAAACTCCAAATTGGATTTAATTTCTATTTTGGTATATATTGTGATTCGGCTTGAAGACCTGTATTCTTTCAAGTTATCATAATCTTTGACAATTACTTGAGAGAATCATTAGCATTGGTGGTGCTCCTTCTAATGATTCTTTTAGAGATAAATTTAAATCTCCATTCATCCATATGCGCAATGAAAAATATCCTTGTCTTTTTGCCCCCCCGGCTGGCAGCGTTACTCTGCATTTATTTTTTATCCGATGCAGTTCACGAGCTATATTCAAGACCGTGTGTTCCATTGTCAAATATTAGATATTCGTTCTTTGCTATCTGAAGGACTAAAGCTCATTTTCAATCTAGATATGAAAAACAGAGTTTCTAGTTCACTGAACAGTACAGCCAAGCTTCTTTAGTCTCTTCATTCCACTTTCTTAACACTTAAATAATGACTTCATTTTCGTTAAATTAAATTTCAAGTACTATAATGTGTTCTTTATTTATGGCTGTTTAGAAATATTAAATGAGCTGTCATGCTTATATGCAGGCAAATAGATCTGTCCTACAATAATTTCTCTGAGAGTTCTCTTCCACCTAATTGCAAAGAATCACTGTGAGAAGATTTTTCTCTCTTAATATCGATTGACGTTTTTTTTTCCCCTTCAGTTGCTAATTTTATTGAGATAAACATAATATTTACTGGTTTATCAGGAATTTGTACAGAAGCTATTCCACAAACGACAAATCGTAAGCTTCGAATTCAACATCTATGAAGAAAAGAATATTATACATACTCTACCACTTTTACTTACAAACTAACTTGATGGTTCTTCTTGTGTCTCATCAATCAAGATCACTTATGGAATGCCAGAACATGGATCCATGTTCAAAAGGTAACTGTATGACTCATATGTATAAATTTTCCACCGTATATCTAAACAATGGAGCAATAGAATTCGACGTTCACATGACAAAACGTAGAAATGTAAAAAAGGGTTAATTTATATTGCTAGTTAATTTATATTGCTATGATTAACATTTGATTCTGTCTCAAGATAACTAATAAAGAAGTTCAAATGCTATTTTTGTACAGATTATTATTCGCTGCATATAAATTGTGGTGGAAAAGAAACCACCGTTGGAAACATCAAATATGAAGCGGATCAAGATGTTGGTGGTGTAGCAAAATTCGTACCTGTTGGAGATGGTAGATGGGGAATTAGTACTACAGGGGAGTTCTGGGATTTAAGCAAAGGCGACTCGAACATCTACATAGCAAACAATGCATCTATACTTGGAATGAACAACTCCGATTTGTACATTAATGCTCGCCTCTCTGCTCTATCTCTCACATATTTTGCACGTTGCCTCGCAAAAGGAAACTACACAGTGAAGCTTCACTTTTCAGAGATTATAATTAGAGACAATAAATCTTTTTATAGTCTTGGGAGGCGAATATTCGATGTTTATATTCAGGTATTCAATATGCATTTCTAATATTATCTATATGCCGTAGAAAAAGAATAAACAAGATTTTTGCAGGAAAACTTAGTGTTGAAGGACTTTAACATAGAAAAGGAAGCTCAAGGAGTTGATAAGGCAGTAATTAGGGAATTTAAGAAAGTACAGGTCAACAATAAGGTTCTGGAGATCCGATTTCATTGGTCTGTGTAACGCCCTAAATGCTAACCAACAATAACATTAGAAAATTAACATTAGAATTAACATATGTGATGAGATAGAAATTTCTTAATTTTAATATTTTGTTGAGTTATTTTTTTTCAGGTGACGCGATGAGGACTCGATGTGCTAGAACAAAGTTCATGCCAAATTGATAAAATTTTCTTATGATGATTTGATGAATTCATGTGACAATTTTTTTTAGTATATATAAAATGATATGTTATATAAATGGTTATGTTATATGTTTATATGTATATACTATATGTTATAAGTATATTTTATTTTATGTATATATTTACCTTTATATATATATAAGTATATATATGTTAAGTTATTTGATTAATCAATTATATGTTATATTATATGCATATATATATGTGTGTTTATATGTGGTATGTACGGTTTTAAAAAAAAAAAAGGGGGAGGGAAAGTTATTGCAGCCGAAGAAAAGGAATCAAAGGTTTGACAATTTATTCATTAATTCCAAATTTTAATTGGAATTAATAGCTCTTGATTTATAGGATTTATTGTTTTGATTCTTCCTCCCTCACGCACAAACCCATCCTCTTTGTCTCTCTCTCTCTCTCTGCCTCTCTCTGCCTCTCTCTCTCGCACAAACACAGAAAAAAAAAAAAAAAAAAAAATTTCTGCCAAACCTCCAAATTCTTCCAAGACCGAAAATCAAAGAATTTCAAGGTATGTTTCGGAATTATTTGATGATGAGGATGATTTTGCTATTTGTTTTAGTTTGGGATTCTTTGAAAGATTGGATGATTTTCATGACGAGTGTTTCATGTGAGTTTGAGGAAAGGATGAGAAATATTTATTGAATGATGATCGAAAAAAAAAGGGCGATATGGTTGATTTTGTGAACAAGACGAAATTAGGGTTTTTGTTGATTCTTTATTTATGATTTCATTGGTATGGTGATTGCATAATTTTATATGTTAGAAATATGTCTTAGGGCTGTTTTTATGTGTGTGTATATGAATTATATATCTATTGTGATGATAATTTATATACATATATTTCTATTTATTTTCGGATTTGACACTGCTACTGGAATTTCCAGATTCTAAGGTAAGAATTCCAAATAGTTTTTAAGGGTGCAAATGGACTCCATTTTTAACAAATTTGATATTTTTGGAAAGCCCTAGATGTCTATTTTCTTTTGAAATCAGTTTCATATCGTTTGGAGTTATGTGTGAATTTTTATGATTTTTCAAATAGGCAGAGGTCGGACTGCCAGTTTCGGTAAAATTTTAACGATCAGATTTCAAAACTATTTTTAAAAATCCAAACGGTCTCCGTTTTTAACAAATTTAATATTTTTAGAAAACTATAGATGTATATTTTCATTTGGAATTAGTTTTATATCATTTGGAGATATCTATAAATTTTTATGATTTTTCAAATAGGCAAAGGTCCGGCTGCCAGTTTCGGTAAAACTTTAGAAATCAAATTCAAAACTATTTTTGAGGGTACAAACGGTCTTCATTTTCTACAAATTTGGTACCATTAGAAAGATCTAGATGTCTACTTTCATTTAAAATTAGTTTCAGATCATTTGAATCCCTGTGTGAATTTTTATGAATTTTTGAAGGGACAAAAGTCTAACTGCCAGTTTCTGCAAAGATTTGTAATTTCATGGAAGTGTTCAATTTTTGTGTTTTGATGTTATTGAATGATGAAATAGGCCTTTTAGGCGCTGCTATGATATGGTGGATGTGTTTGATGTATTATTATGAGCTTTTGTTGATTTTATTACATTTATTATTTATGGCATGAACGGTTCTAAAGGTGAGCACCCGAGACCTCAATCGCGCGTCACCATTGGAAAATTTGAAAATGTTAAGTAAGGCATTTATGTAAGTACACTCTCACCTGCAACATGAATTAAAGATTTGAGAAGTATATATTTTGATGTTGATGTTATGATGTTCTTAAATAATACTTCTCCTATGTTGACGTTTTGATGAAACGTTTTGATAAAAAATATATATATATGGTATGTATATGTATTTTTATGTTTTAAAATGGCGTTGTACACCCTTGATGATGATGATGATGATGTTGTCCGGTGAGCGGACTTTTGTCACCGTTGGTTTGGGATTTGCTACCCCAACCCTTACGTGACTAGCGCGCTATGATGGTACAACGCCGGGCCCAATATATGACGGTTTTAAAAGTAAAAAGTTTTTAAATGATGTTTATATTTATGATGATAAAAGAAAAATATTTATTTACATTTGTGAGAATTAAGTGTCTTACTAAGCCCTTGCTTATATAAGTTAATTCATGTTGCAGATAAAGGAAAGGGTAAGATATAGTGTTGGAGGAGCTTGGAGCGGATAGCGGGACGATATGTGATAGGAAAACGGGAGGAACGATCATGAGATGGACATTTTAATTTCAATAAAGTTTTGAGACTTTAGCTTATTATTATTTGATTGGATGTTTCATATGGACTTAAATATTATTTTATGATTTGGGTTTTCAAAAATATATATATATATTTATATATATTAATTATGAAGTTAAAATTTTGATATAGTTTTAAAAAAAAATTCTAGAGTTTTCTAAAATTATCTAAGTAAAGTTTTCCATTATGTAAATATTTTTATTTCAAGCTTAATATTTTTCGCAATTTTATAAGAGATAAATGATTAAATAAGAAGTCAACGGTAACGGTCCGTGAGGGGTCGTTACAGATATGGTATCAGAGAGGTTTCCTATTTCCTATCATGCATCGCCACGTATCCACTTCAAACTTCTTCAAGTAAGTAATTAACTAGTTTCCTTAAATAGAAATGTAAGAGTTGTGAGGTGATGTTCTATTTATGGAAAGTTTGAATCCTGACTCGATATCCAAAAAAAAAAAAAAAAGAGTCACTTATTGACAATTTTGCTACTAACAGACGACTAAGATAAGATGGTACGCGGACGAGGACGTGCAGCTCGAGGACGTGCAGTTCGAGGACGTGGTAATGGCCGAGTGCATGTTGAAGATGAGGTTGCTGCGGAACCTAACTTGGCAGAAGTTATGGAGCAGTTGCGTCAAGACCAACGAAGAGGTCGTGGACAAGTTGAAAATGAAGCGGTGGCAGAGCCTAATTTAGTAGAAATTGTGGCTCAACTTCAGAGGCAAGTTCAGCAACAACATGCCCTTATTAACAACTTGCAAGCTAATGCCAACAGAGTGGAAGTCCCCATTGATCCACCGGCTGCACAGCCAGTGCAAAATAGAGGAGTTCAAGCAGCAACAAATCATGAGCCCCTGTATCTGCGATTCAAGAGGATGAAGCCTAAGGAATTCAATGGTTCAACAGACCCTTTGGTGGCTCAAGGATGGTTGAAGTCGATCGAGTTAGTGCTTAATTTCATGGATTTAACCGATAATGAAAAAGTGAAGTGTGCTTCCTACTGTTTGATGGATGATGCTAGAATCTGGTGGGAAGGAATAGAGCTGAGCAGGGACATAAGTCAGATGACGTGGGAAGACTTTGTCCAAGAATTTAACGAGCAATATTTCAACATGTCTGTGACCAGGGAACACTATGACGAGTTTAATAACTTTCGTCAAGGAAATCTATCGGTGACAGAAGCTGTTAAGCGGTTTAACCAATTGGCACGTCTTTGTCCCCACATGGTGCCAAATGAACAAGAACGGTTGAGGAGATTGATCGGGATGCTGAAACCCAAGATTGCAGTGATTGTTGATAGCGGGACTGCTCCACCAACCACCGCAGCTGAATGTGTCAGGTGTGCCCTTCGTGCTGAATATCATCTGAATAAGCAAAAGGAAAGCCAGCCTCGTCAGAGCGAAGTCCCTAAGAACAACAACAACAATCAAAACCGTGGAAACTTCGGAAATCAAGGTAGGTCTCAAGGAGGTCAGTAGAACAATAACAAGAGGAATGGGAACTTCTCCAATCAGAGGAACCATAACAACCGTCAAGGAGGGGGCCAACCAGCTAAGCAAGCTAAGAACATTCCACCATGTTCTAAGTGTGGAAAGCTACATTTGGGGGAGTGCCGTATGGGCACAAATCTATGTTATGCTTGCGGACGCGAGGGTCACCTGTCCAAGGATTGTCCAAACAAGACGTACCAGCCCTTCCAGCAAAGACAACAGAGAAACCCACCAGCTCAGCTCCATAGTATGCAGGCCACTCTTGATGGACCTCATATTTCCCAGGGACGACTTGAGGCTCCTCCATACCTAAAATTAGGTCATAGTCAAACATCTCGAGCACTATCAGATTACTGTAGAGCTCTCTATCAACAATTCTCACTGGCACTGCTCGTAGCCAATGAGTGGACATCATCACTTCCCCAGAGGGTAGTGTCGTAGTGAATCCCTGACTCAAGATATCTTGATTTATTCCTACTCTTTTAGCAAAAGTAGAAGATACAAAGGAGTGTGAGGCTCCTGTGTCGAAAAGGACATTAGCACACTGGTTATTAACAAGTATCTGACCTGTGACAACAGTAGATGTCTCGGCGGCTGCTTCTTCTTTGGTCATGGTGAAAATTCTGGCATTGGTGAATTTCTTGGGAAAGTATAACGCGTCTATTGAATGCCGAAGACGTATGGTCGTGTTTAATCCCGAAGGAGATGATCAATTTGAATTCATTGGTGATGCGAAGAAGAAGACGAAGTTGTTCCTGTCGGCTATGAAGGCTCGAAAGCTGCTAGCCAATGGCTGTAATGGTTTCTTAGCCAACATCGTGGATAAGAAGAAAGAAGACAAATTGAAGCTTGATGATGTACCCGTCGTACGAGAATTTAGTGACGTGTTTCCACAGGACTTGCCAGGTTTGCCGCCAGATAGAGAAATCGAGTTCGAGATTGAGTTAGCACCGGGCACTGGGTCAATCTCTAAGGCACCTTATCGAATGGCACCTGCTGAATTGAAGGAATTACATGAGCAACTTCAAGAGCTGTTGACCAAGGGTTTCATTCGCCCTAGTCATTCACCGTGGGGAGCTCCAGTTTTATTCGTGAAGAAGAAGGATGGGACAATGAGACTATGCATCGACTACAGGGAGCTAAACAAGGTGACCATAAGGAACAAATATCCATTGCCGAGAATTGATGATTTATTCGACCAACTGCAAGGTGCGACTGTGTTTTCGAAGATTGATCTACGATCTGGATACCACCAACTGAAGATCAAGGAAGGAGATATCCCCAAGTCAGCTTTCAGAACTCGATACAGTCATTATGAGTTTGTGGTCATGCCATTTGGGTTGACCAATGCCCCTGCTGCTTTCATGGACCTGATGAATAGAGTGTTTAAAGAGTTTTTGGATAAGTTTGTGATAGTGTTTATCGACGACATTCTCATTTATTCAAAGACTCGAGACCAACATGAGAGGCATATAAGGACAGTTTTGCAGACATTGAAACAGCACCAGTTGTATGCCAAATTCTCTAAATGCGAATTTTGGTTGGATCGTGTGGCATTCCTTGGTCATGTGATTTCTAAAGATGGCATAATGGTGGATCCTGCGAAGGTTGAGGCCGTTAGCAATTGGAAGAAACCGACCAACGCAAGTGAGATCAGAAGTTTCCTTGGTTTAGCGGGTTATTATAGGAAATTTGTAGCTGATTTCTCGAAACTTGCTATGCCGCTTACGACACTTACCCGAAAAGGAAAGAAGTTCGAATGGACAGAGGATTGCGAAAAGAGCTTTCAAGAGCTGAAGAGACGACTCACAAGTGCTCCAATCTTGACGATTCCGGATGGGGATGAAGGGTTCGTAATTTACAGTGATGCTTCTAAAATGAGACTTGGTGCAGTCTTGATGCAGAATGGGAAGGTAATTGCCTATGCTTCAAGGCAATTAAAGGACTATGAAAAGAACTATCCCACTCATGACCTAGAGTTGGCTGCCGTTGTTTTTGCTTTGAAAATATGGAGGCATTATTTGTATGGAGTCCGATGCCAAATATTCACCGATCACCAAAGTTTGAAGTACTTCTTCTCGCAGAAGGATTTGAATATGAGGCAAAGGAGGTGGCTTGAGCTAGTAAAGGATTACGACTGTGAAATCCTATACCACCCGGGGAAGGCAAATAGGGTAGCTGATGCATTGAGTCGGAAGACCCCAGCCACGTTAATGTCCTTGAATGCGATGTCCAAGCCCCTTCAAAAGGAGATTTTTGATTTTGGGTTGGAATTAATAGTTGGGCAAGTTTCTGCAATGACTTTGTCTCCAACTATTTTAGATGACATTCGGAGCAAACAAGATCTTGATCCAAGCCTTGTGAGGATTAAAAGGAAATGCTCGAAGGGAAGTGTGAAGGATTTAGTGTGTGTGATGATGGAGTGCTGAAACTTAAGGGACGGTTATGTATTCCTAAGGACGAGGAGATGAGGAAGAAGATTCTTGAAGAGGCGCACAACACCCCGTATATGCTTCATCTTGGTGCAACCAAAATGTACATGGATCTTAAGAATAGTTTCTGGTGGTTCGGAATGAAGAAAGATATAGCACACTATGTGAAGCATTGTATGACGTGCCAACAGGTTAAGGCTGAGCACCAAAAGCCAGGAGGGGTACTTTAGTCAATTCAGATACCGGAATGGAAATGGGAAGACATTGCGATGGACTTTATTACTGGACTGCCAAGGACTACGAATGGATATGATGCTATATGGGTGGTCATTGACAGATTGACTAAGTCAGCACATTTTCTTCCTATACGATTGACGTCCTCTATGGAACAGTTGGCAGAATTATATGTGAAGGAGGTAGTGAGGCTTCATGGTGTTCCCAGATCTATTATTTCAGATCGAGATAGTAGGTTCACCTCCCACTTCTGGAAGAGCGTTCAAGCTGCTATGGGTACGAAGTTGAAATTTAGCACGGCTTTTCATCCGCAAACCGACGGTCAGACGGAGAGGACTAATCAGACACTTGAGGATATGCTTCGAGCTTGTGCCTTGGACTTCAAAGGGAGTTGGTGTGTAAGTTTTTGCCATTGGCTGAGTTCGCTTATAACAATAGTTATCAAGCGACGATTGGGATGGCACCCTATGAGGCTCTTTACGGAAGACGATGTAGGTCCCCAATTTATTGGCATGAAGCTGGGGAGAAGAAGCTAGTGGAGTCAGAACTTAAGGAGAAAACTGACTTCTTCAATAAGACGACTGAAACATTGAAAGTGATTCAGCAGCGGATTGCCACAGCTCATAGTAGGCAGAAAAAGCTATGCGGATGTGCGTCGAAGGCCCTTAGAGTTCGAGGTTGGAGACTTGGTGTTTATCAAGGTTGCCCCGATGAAGGGCGTGATGCGATTTGGGAAGAAAGGCAAGCTTAGACCCAGGTATGTGGGACCATATATGGTGATTGAGCGTATTGGCAATGTGGCATATAAGTTAGATTTGCCTCAGGAGATGACGTCCATCCACAATGTATTTCATGTCTCGATGTTGAAGAAGTATGTATTGGCATGAAGCTGGGGAGAAGAAGCTAGTGGAGTCAGAACTTAAGGAGAAAACTGACTTCTTCAATAAGACGACTGAAACATTGAAAGTGATTCAGCAGCGGATTGCCACAGCTCATAGTAGGCAGAAAAGCTATGCGGATGTGCGTCGAAGGCCCTTAGAGTTCGAGGTTGGAGACTTGGTGTTTATCAAGGTTGCCCCGATGAAGGGCGTGATGCGATTTGGGAAGAAAGGCAAGCTTAGACCCAGGTATGTGGGACCATATATGGTGATTGAGCGTATTGGCAATGTGGCATATAAGTTAGATTTGCCTCAGGAGATGACGTCCATCCACAATGTATTTCATGTCTCGATGTTGAAGAAGTATGTACCGGATCCATCTCACGTCATCCAACCGCAATCGATTCAGATTCAAGAAGATATGAGTTACGTAGAAAAGCCGGTTGAGATTCTTGATCGAAAGACGAAGACCTTGAGGAACAAAGAGATTCTTTTAGTAAAGGTTCTTTGGCGTAATCACAAGATGGAGGAAGCTACATGGGAGCGAGAAGACGCAATGAGAATGAATTATCCGGAATTATTCTAAGTTTCGAGGACGAAACTTTTATAAGGTAAGAGGGATTGTAACGCCCTAAATGCTAACCAACAATAACATTAGAAAATTAACATTAGAATTAACATATGTGATGAGATAGAAATTTCTTAATTCTAATATTTTGTTGAGTTATTTTTTTTCAGGTGACGCGATGAGGACTCAATGTGCTAGAACAAAGTTCATGCCAAATTGATAAAATTTTCTTATGATGATTTGATGAATTCATGTGACAATTTTTTTTAGTATATATAAAATGATATGTTATATAAATGGTTATGTTATATGTTTATATGTATATACTATATGTTATAAGTATATTTTATTTTATGTATATATTTACCTTTATATATATATAAGTATATATATGTTAAGTTATTTGATTAATCAATTATATGTTATATTATATGCATATATATATGTGTGTTTATATGTGGTATGTACGGTTTTAAAAAAAAAAAGGGAGGGAAAGTTATTGCAGCCGAAGAAAAGGAATCAAAGGTTTGACAATTTATTCATTAATTCCAAATTTTAATTGGAATTAATAGCTCTTGATTTATAGGATTTATTGTTTTGATTCTTCCTCCCTCACGCACAAACCCATCCTCTTTGTCTCTCTCTCTCTCTCTGCCTCTCTCTCTCGCACAAACACAGAAAAAAAAAAAAAAAAAATTTCTGCCAAACCTCCAAATTCTTCCAAGACCGAAAATCAAAGAATTTCAAGGTATGTTTCGGAATTATTTGATGATGAGGATGATTTTGCTATTTGTTTTAGTTTGGGATTCTTTGAAAGATTGGATGATTTTCATGACGAGTGTTTCATGTGAGTTTGAGGAAAGGATGAGAAATATTTATCGAATGATGATCGAAAAAAAAAGGACGATATGGTTGATTTTGTGAACAAGACGAAATTAGGGTTTTTGTTGATTCTTTATTTATGATTTCATTGGTATGGTGATTGCATAATTTTATATGTTAGAAATATGTCTTAGGGCTGTTTTTATGTGTGTGTATATGAATTATATATATATATTGTGATGATAATAATTTATATACATATATTTCTATGTATTTTCGGATTTGACACTGCTACTGGAATTTCCAGATTCTAAGGTAAGAATTCCAAACGATTTTTAAGGGTGCAAATGGACTTCATTTTTAACAAATTTGATATTTTTGGAAAGCCCTAGATGTCTATTTTCTTTTGAAATCAGTTTCATATCGTTTGGAGTTATGTGTGAATTTTTATGATTTTTCAAATAGGCAGAGGTCGGACTGCCAGTTTTGGTAAAATTTTAACGATCAGATTTCAAAACTGTTTTTAAAAATCCAAACAGTCTCCGTTTTTAACAAATTTAATATTTTTAGAAAACTATAGATGTCTATTTTCATTTGGAATCAGTTTTATATCATTTTGAGATATCTATAAATTTTTATGATTTTTCAAATAGGCAAAGGTCCGGCTGCCAGTTTCGGTAAAACTTTAGAAATCAAATTCAAAACTATTTTTGAGGGTACAAACGGTCTTCATTTTCTACAAATTTAGTACCATTAGAAAGATCTAGATGTCTACTTTCATTTAAAATTAGTTTTAGATCATTTGAATCCCTGTGTGAATTGTTATGAATTTTTGAAGGGACAAAGGTCTAACTGCCAGTTTCTGCAAAGATTTGTAATTTCATGGAAGTGTTCAATTTTGTGTTTTGATGTTATTGAATGATGAAATAGGCCTTTTAGGCGCTGCTATGATATGGTGGATGTGTTTGATGTATTATTATGAGCTTTTGTTGATTTTATTACATTTATTATTTATGGCATGAACGGTTCTAAAAGCGAGCACCCGAGACCTCAATCGTGCGTCACCATTGAAAAATTTGAAAAGGTTAAGTAAGGCGTTTATGTAAGTACACTCTCACCTGCAGCATGAATTAAAGATTTGAGAAGTATATATTTTGATGTTGATGTTATGATGTTCTTAAATAATACTTCTCCTATGTTGACGTTTTGATGAAACGTTTTGATAAAAATATATATATATGGTATGTATATGTATTTTTATGTTTTAAAATGGCGTTGTACACCCTTGATGATGATGATGATGATGTTGTCCGGTGAGCGGACTTTTGTCACCGTTGGTTTGGGATTTGCTACCCCAACCCTTCCGTGACTAGCGCGCTATGATGGTACAACGCCGGGCCCAATATATGACGGTTTTAAAAGTAAAAAGTTTTTAAATGATGTTTATATTTATGATGATAAAAGAAAAATATTTATTTACATTTGTGAGAATTAAGTGTCTTACTAAGCCCTTGCTTATATAAGTTAATTCATGTTGCAGATAAAGGAAAGGGTAAGATATAGTGTTGGAGGAGCTTGGAGCGGATAGCGGGACGATATGTGATAAGAAACGGGAGGAACGATCATGAGATGGACATTTTTAATTTCAATAAAGTTTTGAGACTTTAGCTTATTATTATTTGATTGGATGTTTCATATGGACTTAAATATTATTTCATGATTTGGGTTTTCAAAAATATATATATATATATTTATATATATTAATTATGAAGTTAAAATTTTGATATAGTTTTAAAAAAAAAAAAAATTCTAGAGTTTTCTAAAATTATCTAAGTAAAGTTTTTCATTATGTAAATATTTTTATTTCAAGCTTAATATTTTCCGCAATTTTATAAGAGATAAATGATTAAATAAGAAGTCAACGGTAATGGTCCGTGAGGGGTCGTTACATGCTTGAAGGCCGAACTGCCGTTCATGACTTGATCATGGATCCAAGCATTTACAGCGATGAGCTAAGGTTTACAGCCTTAAGAGAGCAGCTCAATCAGATGGCAGAACGCAGCCCAACTGATTCACAGAGCCTTATTAACTCTACACAAGATCTCTATGAGGTCAACCCTGTTTCTGTGACAATTACTGGTCATGATCTCTACCAGATCAATTCCGAGTCTACAAATAACAGCAGCATTTCTTCTCTTGCCATCTAATCATAGCTCTTGAACTTCTTGGATGAGTGAAAAATAAAAAAGTTTACTTTTCTTCTCTATTTTCTGAGAAATATTGTTATAATGTGCTTAGGTCTTTAATGTCTGCAGTTGTGAGAATATATATACATACGTGCATATTTATGTGTGTATATATTATCAGGAAGGATAATGTTATATTATCCGTTGTGGAAAGAGAACCTCTGTTTTGCTTTCTTATTTTTATGTCGGTTAGACCTGTTCAAAGGTTTAGATGATGTTCTTACTTCTATTCTACATGTTCACATTATAACTAATTTATTTTATTTTTTCGTTTCCTTTTCTTATCATGTCGTAATTTTCAATTTTACAATTTTATTTCTCTTTTGGTGCATGGCTCAGACTAGCCAAACATAATAGGACTTCGCAAGAGAAACCTATCATCAGATGTTTTATTAGTTTTTTTTTTTAATTATTATTATTAGAATAATAGAAACAGAACAGTAAAAAAGGGGAAAAAATAACAGAAAATATCACATGAATCGTACATTATTTCTTACTTAAGGTAACAACTATGAAAAAAATTAGGTGATTTTCATTTGTTCCATTTTATTTTTAACATTCGTTAGTTAATTAAAAGACTATTTTGTAGTCTTAACGAGTGCAGGGAGCTTTTAGCCAAGAAAAAAAATTGTGGTCTAAATTACAATTTTGTAAAGAGATTAGTGACAAAACGAGCAATATATCTCAATTAAAAACTACTTGAATGTGATTACGTATTACTTATTATTTTATTAGAGCATTGACTTTTCGTATCAATAATTTAGTACTTTACTCTTGTGCACTTAAGGAGAAAAAACAAGAAAGTTTCTATTAAAAAAAGTACTAACATAAAGTTTATGCTACACTAATGGCGAAAGAAAGATGCTTTATAATTCATTCCATAATCATAATCAAGCATACATTTTTACTTACTGAGCATGTTAGCTTATTTTGTATTGTATGTGAGAAACCTGGGAGAGTAGGAATTTGGAGGTATATTCCTAGACTTGGGGAGCAAGTTTCGTTTTGAGGCTAAACTTCGTGGTGTAACTAAAGCTATTCGATTCGTTTATCAAAACAAATGGAATTTGAATTGGCTTGAAAGTGATTCAACTTATCTTATAAATATCCGTCACAATCTTTCTCTTGACATGATCCCTTGGTGTCTTCGTTTGAATTGGGCTCTAGCTATATCTCGAATCAAGAAGAAATTACTTTTAGAGTTTTTTACATCTATAAAGAAGAAAATCAAGTTGCTGATAAATTAATCATTTTTTTGGTGTTTCTTGTGATGATACATAATGGTCGCATATGATATTGGTCTACTTACTAAGCTCGACTTGCTAAAAATGGATCGGGCCTTACTTTTTACCATTATCAATAATATTATAATGATCATGCACTCTTTTGTCCTTGTTCATATATAGGTTTATGTCACTAGGTTTTGCTAGACAGGTTATCGTCTGTGGGATTTTTTTGCTTTGGGAATTGGACAAGGTATTGCACATGCGGCATCTGTTTTGACGGGATCCTTGGTTTTTTATTTTTATTTATTTATTTATTTTTTTGCGGGGTGGGGAAGTATCACCTTTTAACTCTTTGTGAGTTGACTTGCATGCCTGGCTGGTTTTGTATTTTGTTTTATTTCTTTTTTTTAATCAATTAATAAATTTAAATATAAATATAATTTAACGATAATTTCATATCATATTAGATCAAAAGATATAGAATTCAAATTTATTTACTTTCAATTTAAATATAAATAAATAAATAAATTTGAGTATGAAATTTGGATTAGGCTTCTAATAAAAACTGTTAAACGTGTAAAATTAGAACTCATCCCAAAAGCTAATTAAGAAAAGGATGAGCTTAATTCACATATAAACACCACAACCGCCTAAAAACTTAACAATAAATATGAGACAAATACATAATCTAACATAAACCAATATAATTAGGATGTATTGAGAATCTTTGATATCCGTTACTTCTCAATATTCAACTAAAAAATGTTTATTTACAGTTTTTGATAAATAAAAATATGTACATGTGCTCTGGACGACTATGAAAATAAAAAAAATAAAAAAATAAAAAGGACGCCGATTGTTTTGTGGTCCACTAGATTTAGATCAACATGGAGCTTCTATAATTACATATGTGAATCATGAAATTGGGAGTTGAAATAATTATTGTACTTTTAGTGGGGCCTCCAATCAAAGAGCAAAGAGAAATATTATTAATAATGACACTTGAATTAAATAAATAAATAGATAAATAAATAAAAACAGTAATTATATGAATAATGTGGACCTTATTTATGATGCTGTATCCACCCTCATAGCGACATTATTTTGAAGTCATACTTAAAATATATATTTTTTACTAATACATATCTTTACCAATCTAAAAGTATAATTAAAGTTGAAAAGTAGTATTTCTTAGTCTAATTTGACAACTAAGAGGTTGCTAGAAATTTAAGTTGGATTAGGGGCGTTCCAACTGGGAACAACTCAAGAAGGTGCTATACCCAATGTGACCAGAGTGACAATATATAAAAATAACCACAGAATTAATAACTATATAATATAATCAAGTCCAAGTCAAAGTATACTTCCGTTCCAATAGTTAGTTAGAAGCAAAGTAGAAACTAATCAAATTGTTTTAAGGGTGGAAAATCAAGAATCTCCCCAATCAAACATAATAAAAAGCGTACAATATTTCCTGTGGTCACATTTATGATAGGAATTGCACGTTTATTCTATCTGTATTGTTATTTTAATTATTATATCAATTTTTTACGTTAAAAATTTATAACACAATACGTAAATTGCTTACAGTCATGGACCAGGTGTTTAAAAAATTGATCTAATAATTAAATCAGCAATACTAATTAAGGATAAGTTTAGAGTATATTTTATATCATAAGATTAATAATTGCCCTTTCATGTTTGTTTGTTTGTTTATTTCTTTTTCTTTTCCCAACGCATGCTAGTGGCCCCGTTTGACCAAAATTATTCAAAACAATTAAGGTCGTTATTAATATATGGTATATGTAGAAAAGATAACCAAAGCTCAAGCGAGCATCGACATTCACATGTGGAGAACATGGAAATGATAGCAATTAGTTTCCCTGGTTTGTAATGTTCATGTTGCTTGTAATTTTTGGAGCAGTCGAGGTTATTAGAGCTCAAACCGAAAACCTTCCCGATGATGAAGGTAACCATGCCTGCTTCTTCTGTATATATGTATGTGTGTGTGTGTGTATATATATATCTCAATATACCTTCTTCTACCTCTTCTCTTTTTCTTTCTTTTTTGCTTAATTATTATTTTTCTTAAATTTTCCATTAAGTACTTGGGAAAAGAATGACATAATCTTCCCTTAAAAAGAAAGGAGATATTATCATAATCAAGAGTTTTTAAATCATTTTAGTCTTTGAATTATTAGCACTGTGATGATTGTGTATTTGAATTTCCTCTTGTTCTTGTTCTTGTTCTTGTTCTTTTTTTTTTTTACAAAGTATAATTACTCCAATTAATTTTAATTTGTTTTGGCAGTTTAATTAGTAGATTGATGATGGATTTTTTTTTAAAGTCTAATGAAAGTAATCACATATACCACTCATATAATGACTTAAAATATCCGAAAATTAATTAAGTGAAATTCTTTTAACTTTCCATTGAAAGACCCTTTTTTTAGAAAAATTCAGTTGAAAATAGTTAAAAATTAGGAAAGTTGTTAATTATTTCAGTTGATTATGCATACACACATATGTATAATTTCAAGTTATAGCGTAGGAAAAATTCTAAGATCTGTGTTTAAATAAATATCCTAAGGTTCATAAAACTAGAAAATATTTGCTATTCATAAAAATGATCAATCAATTGTTGATCACTATCACGTAGCCTATGTTTGGTAGGAAAAAAAGAAAACAAGAGGGCAAGGAAAAATAGAAATAAAAGAAAATAAGAGAGAGATGAAAGATTTTATTTTTTTTGTTTTTATTTTTTATTTTTTTTAAGGTGGAAGATTTTGTTTTTCCTTTATGTTGTTTGATATGATGGGAGAGAAAATAAAACTATTATATAATTACTATTTATTTGCCTATATACATTATTTCATTCTAAAAGTAAGGATAAAAAAGTAATTTTAGTAGATCTAGGTTGATTTTTAGTTTTCCTCTCACTTTTGAAGAGAATAAATTTGTAGGTCTCACTACCATTTTCCCTTCCCCTCTTCCTTTCTACCAAATAAGTTAATATATCCAGTATTTCCTTCCAATAATCCCTCTCCCCAACTTCATTCATTCCTTTTTTCCACCATACCAAACACAATATTAGTGGTCAATTACTTAAACTTAGAGGTTATTCAATGATTAACTTGATGCTCATCACTGAATGATATCAATTAATGATAGATCATAATTTAACCAATGATAGACCATTAATTTCAAATTATTCCTTATCCTTCTTTATCGAGGTTTGCCTAATAGAACACATTTTCAGTGTTGCGGGTGGAGGAGGTAGGGAGATTTCAAAGCTTATCGGAGCTTTGTCATTTTTCGCTCAGGCGATCTCCTTCACCAAGCACTGGCTCATCATGTCGTCGCCTACACAGAAGCCACGCTGGCTTCATGCCACCACCAACCGAAGAAACTTTAGCCCTTAAATTACCGAAGCACAAACACACCCTCGCACCTGACGCAACCAAATATGCGTCTTTGCGTGTCTCCGTTTACTTTGACACCCAACTAGACCATAAAAATATGTAGATATATGACCATTCACAAGTCCTAGACCGTATTCACCACCGCGAACAAGACTGCCTGTTTTCCTTTTCCGAAAAAAAAAAAAAAAGTAAATAGCCATAAAAAAAATTTGATATTGATTGAAAGTGGCGATCAGATATGAACACCTCACCTTTTTTTTTTTTTTTTTTGAAAATTCGTTGTCGATTTTTAAAATTAGAGACGAAAATGGATATAATAAGTAATTAAAGCTAAAGAAATCTATTATAAGGAATCGACATAAATTTAGAGAGGAAAAGAATGATCTTGTATAATTAATAATATATGCCAGTGAACATATAAGTAAGGAGCGGGTCAAACTATTATGCATGGGCCTGTTTTGTCATCTTGTGCATGAATCAGGCTGGTGCATGAATCAGGCTGATTCAGTGTTCATATCGGTCAAAGCAAGTTTGTCAATATATTATGGTCGATCAGCCATAATGTCACGAGAAATATTGGAAATTGGGTGCATGAATGGTAGTCGTCTTTTCATATGAAAGGTTTAGGCTGTACTAGATTCTAAAATTTAGGGTCGTGTTCATTTGAACTCGTTTTTGTTTTTTTCGTTTAATTTTAAATTAATCTCAGTTAAATCATTGTATTATATTTTTAGTTAAAATCGGATAAAAAAAAAAGAACTAAACATATGATGTTAAAATTTCTGTTAAAAACAAATGAAAAAAAAATCATATGATCTTACTTTTCTTTTTTCAGTCTTGTTCTAATTGAAGCAGTTAAGCGAGATTAATTCAAAATTTAAAGGTAAAAGTTGTAGTTTCTAAAATTTAAGTGTAAAGTAATAAAGATCTTAAAGCTTAGGGATAGAGATGATATTGATCCTGGTAAAGATACTCCAATACGTGTCTAAGATTCTTTTTTCTTTTTTGTTTTTTGCTATTATTATTATTATTATTATTATTATTATTATTATTTGTTTTGTTCATTCGGTTCAATGTGAATGTTAACAGAAATTTTAAACTTTTATGTGAGAAAACACTCTAAAAAAAGATTTAAAATTGTAGATTGAATTTTATCAAACAGCGCTTTTTTCCTTTTTATTTTAGTATTAAATCAAGTCTTTCTTTGAGCATAGAACCTCCCCTAGAAGTATATAACAATCGCCTTTTCTCCGGTTGTAAAAAGTCACTTGGGTAACTGCGCCTGAGTCACCCAAATACCTTGAATAACTGGGGTTTTTTGACAATTTTATCCCTTGCCTATTTTTCGGCCGAATCGATAAATTTCTGGATGATTTAATTTTGAAGGTAAAATGATAGAATCCAAGAATGAAAAAATTAATAAAATACTAATAAGAAAAAAAAAAGTTTTGTCATGTACAATTTTGCAGTAAGGACACTAAAGCAAATGGCAGTGACAATGGGGGTACAAAGTTCGAGTTGGAATTTAGACGACCCTTGCAGCTCCTCTGCCAACGACAATGTGAATATTAGCTGTACATTCGCCAACGACGGTGTTTATCACATTACTGAATTGTAAGTGCCTCTGACTTTTTGGCCTTATGTTTGGTTGCTAAGAAAGTTGTCAACTATTTCAGCCCAAAAAAAAAATTGCAAATTAAAGATTTGTTTAGTAAAAACATTCTACAACTAAACCAAATTTATCAAGTGAAATTGCAGTGCCATCAACGAGGATTAAGATGAAAACAGCTTGTGTTTAATCGAAACGCGCTATTATGTGTTTTTAAAACATTTATTTATTTAGTTAAAAATAAATAACTATACCCCTAAGATTGGGTTAACCATATAAAAATCCCTCAATTATACATGCAATTTTTAGTTAAAAAAGTGAAAATTGTTCCGCTGTCTTCTTGTTTGATAGGCGTTTGAAAGACCTACTCCTTCCGGGGAAGCTTCCACCTGAACTAGTCAATCTTACACACCTTCAAAAAGTGTAAGTTTTTTTTTTTTTTTTTCTTCATTGGATATAAAACCTTCTGTTTGTATTTGTTGAGTTCCAAAAATTGTGATTTCTATACATTTTCTACCTCAGAAATCAATCGAGTTAAATTGTCTTCGTATGCAAATATATACAAGATAAATGTTCGGTGAAAACGACTTCTTATTAGGACTTACAGTCTTTTCATGCTGAATTATGTCTTACACGAGGAACAACAATGGTAATTCATTAATTTGGAATTTGTAGTGACTTCACCCGCAACTTTCTTCACGGCTCACTTCCGGCAAATTGGAGTACAATGAAGTACTTGAACTTCATGTAAGCATAATTTGGCTCTTACAAAAGTTCTGAAATGCATGGTACAATTTGGCTCTGTTTCAGTTGTTATGTTACACCTTTCCTAATATAGGAGCTGATTTTCTGTAGTTCTCTCACCGCCAATCGCTTGTCGGGGGAAATTCCGAAAGAGTGGGGATACTTTCCAAGTCTTACTTATTTGTATGTCTTTTCTTTCTTTCTTTCTTTCCCTCTAAAAAAAATGTTTGTCTCAATGTGCTTAAATTATTATTTTTTAACATATTACTCGTGGGAATTCTCTATTATTCAATTACTGGTCAAAAACTGAAATGTAGGAGCTTTGAAGCCAACAATTTTTCTGCTATGGTTCCCGAGGAGCTTGGTAATTTGGTCAACCTAACTCACCTGTAGGTCATTTCCTAGATTTTCAAGTACTCTTTATTTATTGAACAACGTGAAAGGACATCAGTGATGTTTAATTCTGTATACAAAGATAATGGATCTCATTCCATAATACAAGATCAAAAGGTGGAATCTCTGTTAGTTGCAGTGTTTAACATCGTTGTAACACCCTTTATTTATTTATTGACTAACATTAGGTTTCATTTCAAAATAGAAATTACACTCGACATAAAATGTGCAGGTTCTTTTCCTCCAATAAGTTTGTGGGAAGGTTACCGAAGTCTTTTGCAAATCTGATTAACTTGATCGATTTGTAAGTCGTTCTGATATAATTGTTTACATATGTAAACATTTAAATATTTTAATATGCAAATTTAAATTTCTTTTGCTTTTGTGATGTACAGCCGGCTAAGTGATAACTACTTTGAAGGCCCTATACCAGATTTCATTGCGAACTTCACTCAACTTAACAGACTGTAATATTTCTCTATACAGCCTTAAAATCTCATTGATCTTGTCAGGAACATTATATAAGGGGATTTATATAACTTTCTTTTGTGTGTGTGTGGGTCATATATATAAATATATATTTATTATATATGTTTGCAAAATGTAGGCAACTTTATGCAACTGGATTGGAAGGACCTATCCCTGCTGCCATTTTTCAAAAACTGGAGAGCTTGAATGACCTGTGAGCAACCTATTATATAATATATATATATAGATATAGATATATATTTCACAAAGCCTTGCACTGACTGTTAGAGATTTTGTAATATTGTTGGATGTGGAAAAAACCAAAATTCCCACATTGGAAAAAAATAAAAACAAGCAAAGAAATTAAGATAGAAACATGGAAAAAATGGTATCACATATATCTAGGTGAGTTTATGCTATTAGAATACACGGAATGCATGCGAGGGTATCAGTTTTATCTTTGTTCTCGGAATTTAATATTTCACGGGTTTTTTAATTCCTACTTGCAAACTTCTATTGCGATAGGTAATATCATCTTAGGAAAAGTATTCATTACGCCTCGAATCTACAATTTTCAACTTGTTTCTTGATTTTCGCCAATATGGTTGATTACAAAGAAGTTGATGAGTTTCTTAAATGTTTGTCACCTAATGTTTAATAGGAGGATCACTGATATGGCTGGCCCGGAGTCCAACTTTCCGATTCTAAATAGCAGCCAGACACAGATCTTCTTGTAAGATACTAAATTGGTCTATCTAGATGTTTATGAACTATTGACATATACAAATACGTGCTACTGAGAATCAATTGAAGTAACCTGCAGAAAACTTTCTTCATCAGGGTATTGCGAAACGTGAATTTATCTGGAACCATCCCGATTGATATCTGGGAAATGATCCCCAGGATGGTCATGCTGTAAGTTCTTTCAATTGCCTTCTTTGATTGCTCTAAATTTTACGGTCAACAAGACAGGAAAAAAACAATGGATTTGAACTCGAGTATCGGTTAGCATCTAATGTGTTAGGCTATTATTTTCTGTCCTTGTTATTTTTTTTTTTGGGGATGAAATTTTACATGAGAAGATGAGCTGATCTATTTCATAAATGCTATTCTATTTTTTGTGCATCTTATAGTTGGTGTAGTAATTCTACAAATAATTTTTCCCCAATGTTTTCTATATATTTCAAGACATGCTAATGCAACAAAATTTATTGATCTATATATTTCTTCAGAAACCAGGTAGATATGCAGTTTTTGAGCACTTATTTAAAAAATTATATATATATATTTTAATTTAGGAAAATATTGGTGGCCATTAAAATGTTGATTGACCCATCCAATTAATTAGTAATTGATCATAGTCTCAATCAATGATTCACCATGAATTGACCATTTCAAAAATATCGTTTTTCTAATTTTACAAAATTTCATATAGTTTTTGAAAAACAATTAAAAAATAGATCATTTACCCATATATCTCATATTTCTTATGCTTTTTTTTTTTTTGGGGCAATTTTTTTTTCAGAGATGTAAGCTTTAATAATTTGGAAGGAGAACTATATGATAGAACCAACACAGCAAGATACATGTAAGCTTTAACTCTTAACGTTACTTTCTGTCTTTTATTTTTAAGGATGATTTTAATTTCTCTGCTGAAATAAATCCATCAACTCCTTTTCAGATTTTTGACGGGCAACAAGTTCAATGGAAGTGTACCCAACTCATTCCTTGTAAATTCTATGGTTGACGATATGTATGTTCTTTTATATTTCGAGTAATTTCAATTCAAGATTTCTTTGTGTAGCGTGTATATAATGGTACTAATAATGATTTTTTTTTTTTCAGTGATCTGTCCTATAATAACTTTACTTGGTTAGATACCTCGTGCAATAGGAGCAGGTGATAATACGGTACTCTTAATATTGTCGCATCTCTTTATTAATTTTGTGGCTTAATTGCAAAAGTAGCTTACCAATTTCTTTTCCTAAACCTTTCAGCCTTGACACTGTAAACACATACCGGAGTTCGTCCTTGCAAAGCCCGTAAGATTGTTATTCTCAGTATATTTTTAATTTAGATCATTAGCTAGCATGTCAATAGAGCACTTCCTTCATCCCAAGTTAGGGGTGACTCGAGCTAAGCAGTATTATTCATCCCGAGTTGTGATGGCTTGAGATGAATACCGTCAATATTTCTTCTTGATACATTTCGTTTCTCACTTCGTACAGAAAGCAGCTACTTCCTTGCACGACTACACTCGATTGTCAAGCAAGTAAGAATTTTTTATTTTTTATTTTTAATTTAGTATCAATGAAGAAAGAGGACAACTAATATTAGAGAAGCTTAGCACATTTTAATTAGGTTGGCATCCACTAACCTTAGTTACGCATATATGCAACAGATCGTAGATCATCACTTCACATAAATTGTGGTGGACAGAGTGTAACTATCAAAAATGCCAATGGAAAGCCTTTCATATGATGGTGATTTAACCGACGGATATGGCGCTGCAAAGAGTTACACTGGAAAATATGGGGGTTTAGTAGCACGGAGTAGATTTTATAGACGACAGTAACGATATACGTAGCCATATTGTCGAAAATAAGGATCTGTTTGGGGATTCAGAGTCTCTGTATTCCACAGCACGTAGATCTCCTATGTCTCTTACCTACTTTGCTTGTCTAGAGAACGGAACGTACACAGTGACACTGCACTTTGCAGAGCTCATATTTGGAAAATTGAGCGGGATTGGCAAGCGCATATTTGACATTTACATTCAGGTATGTACTGAGAATTCTCTGAAAATGATGAGTATGATCTACTTCTTGTCTTCTGTTTTAGTAAACGATGAGAGAAGATAACTAACATCAAAGGTACAAAACAAGTTAATCCACTTATGAAAGAGAGAATACTTACTCTCGAGCTGAAACCATTTTCTCTCTCTTTTTGTTTTGCTTTTTCAGGGAAAGAGAATGTCCAAGGATTTCAATATAGAAGAGGAAGCCAATAGAACTAGCAGTAAAGCTGTTGTAATGCAATACTTTAACGTTAGTGTGATCGATAATACGCTTGATATCCGCTTGTATTGGGCCGGAAGAGGCACCACTGTCGTCCCTAAAGGGGCGACTATGGTATCCTTATATCTGCTATTTCTGTGTGTCCAAGTAAGTTTGTTTCTCTCACAACTTACAAATTTTTTTTTTTTTTTTTTTTGAACTTTAAGGTAGGGAGTTTCGAACTTTATGGCCTTTTGATATAGTGTGTGTGGAGCTACCATTAGGTTATATGCCTGCAACCACCTTCCAAATTGCATCTTATGGACTGAAGCTGATATATATATATATATATTAATATAGTGTTGTAAAATGTTGTAAGTTAGGATCATGTCATACCAACTATTCTTTTTAATAGCTGAAGAGTAATGTCAAAATATGTGAACTCTGCATCTAATTAGAAAAGAGCAAACAGAGGAAGGAAGAAGAACAACCCACTTAGATTTTTTCTATACGCAAAAGGTCATCCACGGCCTTCTGTATTACACTTCCCAAGTTCTTATCTTCGCCATACAAGTGTCGTTCTTACAACCATTTATTAGCTATTATTTGTAGTTTCAATAATGTGTATATATTGAATAGGCCTCGTGTTTCTGCAATTTCAGGTTCAAAATCTCATTGTGAAGGTGAGGAACACTATTCATATAGTTTATCTTCCGTTTTAGTGGATTTTTTTTCCTCCTAGTTTGGGTTGTTTAATTCCTTTCTTGGCATATTTTATCTCCCATTTGTAGAACATATAAAAAAAGCATATCTTTTGTGGCCGGTATAATTG
This sequence comes from Ficus erecta, assembly GCA_008635985.1. NCBI lineage: Eukaryota > Viridiplantae > Streptophyta > Magnoliopsida > Rosales > Moraceae > Ficus > Ficus erecta. The sequence continues at coordinate 91,186 of BKCH01000120.1, read as the reverse complement.
CTTCTGTCTTATGCCTAATCTTCCTGGTAATCGGTGTCCTCGCTGGAGAAATACCGCCAGAATAAGAATAGAAACGAACGATCAGGTGCGCAATTTATCGTTTTTGCAGTTGAAGTGTCAACTTACTTGATGGCCAACTCATTTTCTTTATACAAAGAATACTCGCATAATATTTCCTAATGGTTGCTCTAATTTAATTGTCAGACCTTACGGGCTAGAGCTGCTAACAGGTTCCTTTAGTTTGAGACAACTAAGAGCCGCGACTAATGATTTTAACTCGGAAAACAAGATTGGAGAATGGTGGTTTTGGAAGTGTTTACAAGGTAATTATGCTTACTAGGCAACACTAAAGTCATATTATATATATATATTTGCTTATGTTGAGCGTGCCTTGGATGATCAAGTGCACATTTGATTTTGGAAAGTATTAAATCCGCTGCAGGGTCAATTATCCGACGTACAGTTATTGCTGTGAAGAAACTGTCCTCAAAATCTGGCCAAGGAAATCGGGAATTCGTAACTGAGATAGGCATGATATCTGGTTTGCAACATCCGAATCTAGTGAAGCTTTATGGATGTTGTATCGAAGGCAATGAGCTACTTCTCGTATACGAATACATGGAAAATAATTGCCTTGGCCGTGCACTTTTTGGTAATTTACCGTTTCCCTCTTCGTAAGATTTTCATGTCTTGCTTTTATTGTAGCCAGCTTAGTTGGAATGTTCACTCTAGAATTCTTATACTTACGGCCTTGACCGTGTCATCTGCAGGTACTGGAACGAGTAGTCCGAAATTGGATTGGGAAACGAGGTTCAACATATGCGTCGGAATAGCCAACGGTCTCTACTTTCTTCATGAAGGGTCACCTCTGAAGATTGTTCACAGAGACATCAAGGCTACAAATGTGCTCCTTGACAGGAATCTTAATGCTAAGATTTCAGATTTCGGATTGGCTAAGCTTCATGAAGGTGACAACACCCACATTACCACCCGAGTTGCTGGAACTATGTGAGTCAAAATTTACAGTAATTTCTAATTAGATGAATTTTCTAAAATATGTATTGAACTCCCTGCTTTTTTTTTTTTTTGGTTGCTGTTTTGTTATTTTTAGTGGATATATGGCTCCAGAATATGCACTATGGGGTTATTTGACCGAAAAGGCAGATGTTTACAGCTTTGGGGTGGTTGCTTTAGAAATCATTAGCGGGAAGAGTAATACAAATTATATTCCTCAAAATGATTGTGTTTGCCTTCTTGATTATGTAAGTAAAGGAAATGTTTTTTCTTTTTATTTTTTTAAGTACCTTTCTTTTCTTTGCTTTTTTTTTTTTTTTTTTAATTTTTAAATGATATCAAGCTTGTCCGTTCATATACAAAAATTGAAGTTTCGGTGATTCTTAATTAGTTCTTTCCCTTGCAGGCTTTTGTCTTGCAACAGAAAGGAGAATTGTTGAAGATAATAGATGAAAATCTAGATGAAATCAACAAGGAACAGGCTGAAAGAGTAATAAAAGTGGCTCTTATATGTATCAATGCATCTCCGCTAATGAGGCCTACAATGTTCGATGTGATAGGCATGCTTGACGGCCGAACCGAGATTCATGAAGTGGTCTCCGATCCGGGTATCTATGGTGATGTTATAACAAAGGACTTGAGATTTAAAAGCCTCAGAGCCTACTATCAACAAATTCAAAACAAGGATACAATGGTAACCCGAGGTTCCAAATTTAGTACTTCGGATAAGCCTTCCGCAAGTACCTCTTCATATGATCTCTACCCGTCGACTCCTCAAATATCCTTGGCCACGTCTGGTCATGATCTCTATGAAATCAATCTCAATTCCAGAAACAACAGTGATTTCTTCTCTGACCTCACATCATAGTTCTTCAAGCTTGCATTAAGTTTTCAGAGTAACAACTACAAATCATCTTTTTCCAACATTATGAATGAATACATATTGAATATATTTTTTTGGCCATGTTAGATAGTATGAATTGTATTGTATCATACTAGGATGGTTTATTATCATTATACGATATCGTTTTTGATTTCAACCTCAAGGATGTTCAACTCTAGCTTAACATACGTTTGGTTGGTAGGATTGAACTAAAATATTTGGATTCAAGTTGATTGAGTTGAATTTTGTATTTGGATTGGTACTGATCCAAACTAGGGCTTAAGTATCTGAAAACCTTACAGTAATTGAAGATTTAATAAAGATTCCTGTTTTAGGAAGCAAATCCATGGCATGAAGAGGATAAATGTCGTGATGAGCTATACTTGGGTGGATTAAGGTGAAATTTTTGCAACAAGACGCAAAAACAATTCGTGTGAGTTGCTATCCAAGAGAAGAAAATACCTTAGATTATAGTTTGATGAGAAATCATACCAAAAACAACCCATAACTTCGAGAGAATTCAAATTTCCACTCTGAAAAGATCAACTTAAAGAGAAAATTACCTAAACACTACCTGTTTTTTTATCTATTGACGAACATGATACAAATTCTCAATTCTTGATCCACATGACACAAATTATAGAACTTTAGTTTAATTTATGTCATATTAGTCTAGTTTAATTTTTTATATCATGTTTGTACAGTAGTCTTTAAATTTGTATCATTCAAGTTTTTTTCCCCATTTTTGGGTTTGGAAAAGCTTGTGAAACAAGGAAAAGAGTTTGGGTTTGGTTCTATATTGATGGGAAGAGAAAGAAGCAAGAAAATTGATGTTTGAAGGAAGGGTAGCTAGGGTTTTTTTTTTTTTTTTTTTTAAATTTATATATATATTTTTTTATTTTGAGAGAATTAGAGAAAGAAAGGAGTGATGAGAGGAGCGTTTCGTAAGAATAATGGTCCGATAAGTTCTAATCGCCCTTGTCCATTAAAATTTCTCAATTTCTATTTTTTTAAAAGACCATAGTGTCCTTTCGTCTGATGGATGGAATGGGAAGGCCTCACCACACATTCCCATTTATAATTCAAATATTTTCGGAGATGACTGCATAGTTTTCTAAATTAAATCGTAGATCCTGTATTTCTCAAAAAGAAAAATTAAATATGTAGTTTTAAGACACTTATTAAAGCAAATAATAAATATTTTTCCGAAACTTTTTATTTAGGAAATAAACCGTTAATCAATTATTGTCTATTGTCAATGAATAAAAATACATATTAATATTGATCAATCACTAATCATAATCAATCAGACAATTAGTTAGTCACTAATTGACCTCCTTTTTTTTTTCAAAAAAGGGACCATTTTCTTAATTTTATAAAATTTCGGTTATTTATTTAAAAAACTTCTTAAAAAAGGTCATTAAGCTACATAATTTATAATACATAGCATATTATAAAGGCATAGTTTAAATATATAACATATTTGTTGTTACTGTAAAATTATAGCATATCTTATGTTTTGAAAGGTTTGAAGTGATGAAGGTTTGGGCCTTGGGGATTCTAATTGAAGAGTATTTTCATATTTTCACTTTGATATTTTGACCTAATTATGGTATTTGGTTATAATAGTTTTATTTCTACTATGATTTAAAGAATGGTAGTCCAATATGTTATTTTTGGTCTTTCTCTCGTTAAGCTATAATAGTAGACGCTGTACCTTTTAAAATTTTACAAATTTTACCCCCGGCATAGAATTTTACAAAAAAACAATTCCCTCTTAAACTAATGTCGCCGCTCTAATTAAGATTTTGTCGTTACAAATTCAATTCAGGATTTAATTCTATAAGTTTTGCTCCAATTTCTTATTTTTAGCAAGAAATTATCCATGAATCCTACATTCGTTGAACTGAACATAAATTATTGAAACTTAAAATCTAACTATTGGTAGGTAGCTGAGATATCGGAGAGCTCAGCTCCTTAGCGTGACTGGATACGCTTGTAGTAGTACCGGCACCCGAGAATCCCTGAGACACGGTTTCAAATATTTAAATCTCAAATATTGTCAAGAATATCAAATATTTATAGCCGGAATCTACGATTTCGAAGATTATCTCTAAACTTAAATTCAAATATGTTATTTGTATTTATAAATATCAGTTCGGGACATAAATATATGGTAAAGTGGCCTCCAGAAGCTCCAATTCAGAACTCAGATTACATTAGTTGTACCTTGAAAAAGATAATGAAACCCCCAAGTGACAAGAGGACGCAACTAGCATATTGACAGTGAAACTCTATGAATTTAGGTGTTCTCTATTTCTGTATTATTGTATTTATTGTTTGTGTGTTCTTGCGGTCGTGATAGTTCTCGGGGATTCCCATCACCGGGGACTTTTTAGACTAGTTTTTAGCCGTCAACACTAACCTTTTTCTAATGGCAAAAATTATTCTAGGCATGATTAAAAAATTTCATTTATTGTTTTATTTGGATCATATCCGTAGTCAACGAAACTCTAGGGTTCAACTTGCTAGGTTTAGGACTTGTTGGATTTAATCACAAAACTTCTTATTCGTAGAATCAAGATGTGATGTCTTGAAAACAAAAACAAAAACAAAAAACAAAAAACAAAAAAACAAAAAAACAAAAAACAAAAACAAAAAACAAAAAAAAACAAAAAAAAAAAAAAAAAAAAAAAAAAAAAAAAAAACTTGTTAATCGTAGAATTAAGATGTGATTACTTTAATAATAATAATAATAATAATAATAATAATAATAAGTGTTTCAACCTCGAATCTATTTCTAAAAATCTCATTTGTGTAAATATTACAAATTTAATCATCGATGGCTTAATGTATTTCTCTTGTAAAAGTAAGATTCATAATATAGCTGGTTTAATGATCTTTCTTTAATTATTTGGGAATTTGGATTACACACGAATTCTCAAATTTATTGAGGCTTAAATCATAATTATTATGCATTCTTACACATAGTAGAACTTTAGTACTACCATAGATCGTAATTATTGAAATAAACTAGAAGTCGTCCAAATCCTAATTATGTCATTAATTAGTTAAAATTAGGAGCCTTAATCATTCCTTGACCTGATACTGTTAAGAATTATATTAGGATTATATTTTTAATATGATTATTATTAGATTTATTTATTTCTTTATTAGTCAGGATAAATTTAGTATTTTATTACCGGGGAGTTTGGTCTTTTATTATTTGCTTGGAGGACCTTATTTTTAATGCATTTTTGTAATAATGTGAAACGCTAACCTCCGTTTTCTCTTCTTCTCTTTTCTTTTTCCCTATTTTGCGTTGGATATTTCACAAATGGTATCAACGCAAGTTAATCTTAGGGCCTATTGGCGTGTCCGGTGTTTTTATTTATTTTATTTTATTTTTTCTACAATTCCTTTTACGGTGTTTCTTTCTGAGCTAATGTTTTTGATAGTGTTTTTCCTTCTAAAAATAAATAAAATAAAAGAAAAAAGAAGAGGGGGGCCAAAAAAAAAAAAAAGGAGTGGCATCTTGGAGTTCGTTCAATTTGGCTGGGCCTAACTCTTGGCTTTCGTTTACTTCCTTATCGTTCCGTCGCTTTCGTTTTGACTCTTGATTTGGTTCACAAATTAGTTTATTTTCTCAGTGGCTATTCAAATGGATGGGATCAGGATTGATTCGCTACAGTAGGATACGAAAAATTATTCGCATTAGCATTATGTGGTGAAGAATTGTTTGAAGAGCAAAAAATCACATATGCAATAATTTAAGATGTTATGTGTATATTATTTAGTAATAATTGAACAAAAAGAATTAATACAAGTGATGGAATTGGATGTGGGTGTAAAATGATAATCTTTCATAGACTTAAAGCGTAGGTGGCAGCCATTTGAATATTGAGAGAGAAGGATAGCATATGAGTGAAAAATCAAGAGATGCAAATTATTGAAAATGACCTTTTTTTTTTTTTTTTGAGCAAAAAATAAAGTTGGAGTCATCTATGCAACATGCAAACAAATCAAAATATTTATTTCTGCCTTTGTCTCCTGTTTTCGTCATTCTAGATCAACCGAGCTTTAATCAATCTATAGCTATTTATCACGACTAGAATAAGTCAGAAAAGATGGCCACGTCCGAGAAGCTCACATGTCCATGCAATTCCTGCCCGTGACTTTTGTGGACGGTTAAATCTCGCCTGACAAGTTATTAGAGTTAATTAATCGCATTACAAAGAACTCATAGGGAAATAGTAAAAGTAAATATAGAAAAATAATTAACACGGAGATTGGAGCCAGGAAGAATTTCACAATGTAGAGAAATTACCAAAAAATTTATGTATACCAGAAAGTGCTTAGGGTTTTCTAAATGGCATGAGGGCCTATTTAAAACCCTCTAAATGAAAAATTCTATGAAAGAAAAGAAGAGAAGAAGACAGACTTTGGGTAATTTTCTGTATATTGATAATGAACAAATACAAGAATGATTTATACAACCAAAATAATGGGGAAAGTAAACGGGGAAAGGAAAAAGGAAACTAATTACAATGAGAAAGAATCCTAAAGAATTAATACAAATAATTACAATAAAGGAAAAAGGAATTATAATAAAGAAAAAATATTCTTTCCGTTAATACTCCCCCTCAAGTTGGAGCATGTATGTTGTGAATGCCCAACTTGTGAAGTAGTGAGTGAAAAGGCACTTGTCCCAATGCTTTGGTGAAGATATCGGCTACTTGATTTTCGGTTGACACATATGCCGTCTTGATTTCTCCCCTTTCAATCCGTTCCCGTACAACATGGCAGTCGATCTCAATATGCTTTGTCCTTTCATGAAACACCGGATTAGCAGCAATGTGCATAGCTGCTTGGTTGTCGCAATACAAAGTGGCAGGTTGTCTATGATCAATCCGCAGATCATGTAGTAAGTATCGTAACCAAGTCATCTCACAAGTAATGGAAGCCATTGACCTATACTCAGCCTCAGCCGAAGATTTGGACACTGTAGTTTGTCTTTTGCTTTTCCAGGAAATGACTTGCTTTTCCTAGAAAAAACAATATCCGGTCACTGATCGTCGCGTAGTAATACATCCAGCCCAATCCGCATCACAAAAACCTGTCAACTTCATATCGTTCTTGGAAGGAAAAAGTAATCCTTGTCCCGGAAGCCTTTCAAGTAACGCAATAAACGATAAACGGAGTCTAAATGAGGTCGCCTAGGCATCTGCATGAATTGACTTAGCACATTAACTGTGAAAGTAATCTCTGGTCGAGTGATGGTGAGATAAATTAATTTCCCTACTAATCGCCGATAATGAGTAGGGTCCTTAAGTAACTCACCATCGGTAGGACTAAGTTTCAAGTTTTGCTCCATGGGAAACTTAGCTGGTTTTGCCCCAAGTAAACCTGCTTCCTTGAGAATATCAAGCGTGTATTTCCGTTGATTGATGGATATACCGGCTTGAGATCGAGCCACTTCAACACCAAGAAAGTATTTAAGCGACCCAAGATCTTTGAGTTTAAAACAGGTTCCAAGGAAGTTCTTGACTTCTTTGATGCATCCTCATCGTCTCCTGTGATAATCATGTCATCCACATAAAGTAATATGGCTATAATAGAAGTTCCACACACCTTGGTGTGAAAAGAGAATAATCAGCTCGGGATTGTTGAAAACCAAACTTGGTGATGGCTGTGAGAAACTTGTGAAACCATGATCGTGAAGCCTGTTTGAGACCATAGAGATTTGTGAAGTCGGCATACAAGAGTCTCCCCCTGCCGACGGAAACCGGGAGGTGGATTCATATAGACTTCCTCAGTGAGATCACCATGAAGGAAAGCATTTTGAACATCCATTTGGTGGAGACCCCATCTACGAGCAGAGGCAATGGCTAAAAGACACCGAAGAGTAGTGAGCTTGGCGACCGGAGCAAAAGTCTCAGTGTAATCAATGCCTTCTCGTTGGGTAAAGCCTTTGGCAACAAGGCGAGCTTTGTATCGTTCCACTGTGCCATTAGAATGATACTTGATCTTGTAAACCCATTTGCATCCAATGGGACGATGATAGGAGGTAAGGGGACAAGAGACCAGGTTTTGTTGGCTTCAAGAGCACGTATCTCGGATTGCATTGCTTCAACCCATTTAGGATCCTGACAAGCCTGCTCATAAGATTCTGGCTCGACCATGTGAGAGATAGTGTAAGAAAACTTACGATAAGCCGATGAAAGGTTAGAATATGACACATACCTTGATAAAGGATGGTGAGTCGAGGATTTAACCGGAAGAGTCGTGTTCAGTGCTGGCAGAACATGGTTTATATGGTAATCTTCAGGTGAGAGGGTGGTCGGCTTTGACGGGTGGAGCGTCGGATGGAGGTGTTGGGGTGAGGGTCAGTGCCACGACTTGTATTTTCTGGCACTGCAGCATCGAGTATGGTTTCCGTAATGGGTTGGTCCAAAGAGTCAGCACCGCGGTTTGGAGTAGGTGGGGCCACGGCGCTAAGGTCTGGAAGTGGATTTGGTAGGATTTCTGGGATTTTTGGGTCTATGGTGGTGGATGGTAGATCAATGGGTGTGTCGAGAGGTATAGGTAAGGTTGGTATGGTGGTTGTGGTGTGGTCATTTTGTGGTAAGGTAGAATAAGGAAAAATGTCTTCATGAAAAACGACATCACGAGAGACAAAAAATCTTTTGTCAATTAAATCATAGATTCGATACCCCTTTTGTCCTTTAGGATACCCTAAAAAAACACATTTTCTTGCTCGTGTGTCAAATTTGTGAGTAGTAGTAAGGTTTGTGGCAAAACAAAGGCACCCATAGACTCGGATATGTGAATAAGAAGGAGGTTTTTTGTAAAGTGTTTCATATGGAGTTTTGTTAGAAAGAAGTGGTGTGGGCAATCGGTTGATGAGGTAACAGGCTGTTTGAACATGTTCCGCCCAAAATTTTAGTGGTAGATTAGCTTGAAACCGAAGAGCTCGAGCTACATTTAACAAATGACGATGTTTACGCTCCACAACCCCATTTTGTTGAGGTGTGGAAGTGCAAGAATGTGTGAAATCAATGCCATTGTCATTAAAAAATGGTTGTAAAGAATGAAATTCCCCCCCATTATCGGAACGAAGACTTTTATAGTACAACCAAATTGCGTTTTGACCCAAGCAAAGAAATTACGTAAGAGAGATTGTGTTTCAGATTTATAACGCATGAAAAATAGCCAAGTAAATCGGGAAAAATCATCCACAATAGTCAAAAAATATTTAGCACCAAAATAAGAATGTATTCTATGTGGCCCCCAAATGTCACAATGAATCAAATCAAAAGGTGCAATGCTAGAAATAGTACTATTGGAAAATGATAACCGAGTTTGTTTAGCCAAAGGACAGATGTCACAAAAAAAAATGTGAATCAAAAGAAATAGCTGGATTGTTCTTAGATAATAAACGAAGTGGAAGGATCGATGGATGCCCGAGTCGATTGTGCCAAAGGTTGGATTTGCGGTTGGTGGTGTTGGCTAGAGGAGGATGACGATCCATGGAGAGGAAGTATAAACCATTATTCTGCCTGCCCCGTCCAATCGTCTTCTTCGTAGTTAAATCCTGCACCACACAAAAATCATGATAAAATGTCACATTACAACCTAAGGCCTTTGTAAGTTTACTGATAGAAAGCAAATTGACTTTAAATTCCGGCACAAATAACACATCATCAAGAGTCATATCATCAGTATTATGAATGGGGCCAATGGAATTAATTTTAGCTTTCCCTCCATTAGTAGTTCAACAAAAGGATGGTGTTTAGTGTTGGTTTTGTTGTGTGCAGGGGGATATTTAGAAATATGGTCTGTGGCTCCACTGTCTATTATCCATTGATGAGTAGGGGATGAATGTATACCTGTGGTATTAGCAAAAGATTGGGTGTTACCGGTATTTTGTCGAAGAAGGCTCATAAGACGATCATACTCATCGAGTGTGAAAGTGGCTACTTTGCTTTCCTGAGTGCTTGTGGCATCATTAGCAATGGCTTGCGCATTGTGGGCTGCCTTCTTTGGTTTGACGTTTTTCCCATGAAATTTATGTCCGGGAGGAAAGCCATGGAGAAAGAAACATCGTTCGATGGAGTGTCCATCCATATCGCAATGAGTGCAATGGTAAGGTGGTTTTCTTTCCTTTAGCAGCCACTTGGTTGGTAGGGTTGGAAGGATTTACAGATTGGTAGTTGGCATGTGACCCTCCATTGTCTCGCTTTATAACAACATCTGCCTGTCTTTCTTGTTGTAAAATAAGAGCATGTACCTTTCTCGTGTCGGGGAGAGGACTCATCATGAGAATTGAACACGTATCGTCGAAAAAGAATCGTTCAATCCCATTAAGAATTGCATGACCCTTTCCTTTTCTTCTCGTTCAGCCAAAAACTTGATGCCTCCACAACTACAAGAAATAGGATCGTGATAGGAAGCCAATTCATCCCAAAGAGCCTTCATCTTGGTATAGTAAATAGAGACGGATTGATGTCCTTGTCGTAGTTCGACGATCTCTTGGCGGATTTGATAAATCCGGGTGTCATTCCCTTGTGAGAATCTATCATAGAGATCATTCCAAACATCCTTTGCAGATTCTGCATATATAATACTCCCAGCAATATTAGTATTGACAGAGTTAAGGATCCAAGATAGTACCATATTGTTGCATCTTTCCCACAGTAGAAATTTGGTGTCGGTAGACGTCGGCTTCTAAATCTCTGTTGATAAATCCAAGCTTGTTCTTTGCACTCAAAGCAAGCCTCATGGCACGGCTCCATTGTCCGTAGTTGTCGCCTTCAAGGACTTTGGACACGAGAGCAAGTCCGGGATGATCGGAGTGATGAAGCAAAAGAGGGTCTGAAAAGTCATCCATCATCTTCTTTGATTTCTCTTCTTCCATAGCTGCAGCGGAAATCGATATAGAACCTCAAGTCTCTGATACCATGAAAAATTCTATGAAAGAAAAGAAGAGAAGAAGACAGACTTTGGGTAATTTTCTGTATATTGATAATGAACAAATACAAGAATGATTTATACAACCAAAATAATGGGGAAAGTAAACGGGAAAAGGAAAAAGGAAACTAATTACAATGAGAAAGAATCCTAAAGAATTAATACAAATAATTACAATAAAGGAAAAAGGAATTATAAAAAGAAAAAATATTCTTTCCGTTAATACTAAAAGTTTATTTTAGTCTACATTTAAATTTAAATCCAAATATTCAAATGAATGTCGTTAATAATCTGTGTATCTTTGAGCTTTAATTCAAATCTTTACATTTGAATGGCTCTGATATAAATCCCATGATCCAGATGATTTAATTTATAAAAGTGGTTAAAGTGGCTCCTAGAGAAGAAACCATTGCCAAGAACAACACATATATCTCACTTTTTGAACAATCAAGCATGTGCACGTGCTTTTACAATTTTTTTTTTTTTTTTTGGTTTTAATTTAGGTGTAGTGAATTTGAACACCATATACATCTTATGATGAAGTTAAATGTAAATTAATGTTAGACTACGCCTGCAATACTAGTTGTTTACGATTTGTAACGATCCGACTACGTACGTCGTTTCTAACTACTACTTATCATAAATTTACTTGAAAACACTTGATCTTAATCTTAAAATTTCAAAATAAATTTTTATTTTTAAAACATAATCTTAAAATTTATGAATAAATTAAAATTTGAACATTAACTTTTAATACCTTTTAATCATGCTTCTTAAAATACTTGGTCATTAAAATGCTTTAAACCTTTTCAATCATAAAACAACTTAACTCATATAGCTTCTTAAAACTGGGCAAGCATGTCATTCCATAACCAATCTTAGCTTAAACATAATCACTCTAAACTATTATACTTACTTACTCACTTAATTAAACATTGGCTTGCCAACCAAGTCTTTCCTAATTACTTCATGGTTTCAAAACCATAATAAATATAGGTCACAATCCCATATATAAATGTACGTACACTTAATCATTATCCATATGAATATATATGCATATAACAATTCCCAGATATATGTATATAACTTATCATCATTCATATATATATATATATAAGCAAATATAAATTAATTTTAGACTACGCCTGCAATTACTGTTCGTTTAAGATTTTTGACGTAATTAAGTACCAGTACGGCTCCACCTCCTTAGCTGCTTGTACTAAAAAAACTAGTCTGCTGTACAAGGAAGCTTGCGCCTGTTCCCTTGATCGTCTGCGGTATCAAATCAACAACCTGAAATCTCTAATTAATGCTCAGGATCAAGGAAAACAATCTTGCCAAGTACGATATGCAAAAAAAAAAAAAAAAAAAAAAACCTGTTTTGGATGAAAACTACTAGAGGAATGTATATGTGGTCATAAAAAGTGCTAAAATATATACATGTATTAGTGAAATATTTTCGTAGAAAATTAAAACGTTGACGGTATCACCCGTGCTGATTAAATTACTTAATAGAAAGGGAACTGTGTATAAGTCTCATGTTATATTGATCAAGAATTATGATTAGGTTTGAAATCAGTAGTGTAGATTTTATGTTAAAGGATCCAAGACAAATCATCAATGGTCAAGCTTTAGATGATAAGTGACCAATAAGAGCTTAAGATAAGGATTGGTGTGATGGAAGATTCAATGGATGAGAATAATGACAACCTTTGATCATTGGTGGAAAAATTGGAAGAAAGAAAAACAAAATAAAATGAGAAAACCAAAGGGAAAGATTTTGTGGTCAAAAGAAGAAGAAATTTGAACAAATGAGAAAAACAAGAAAGTGGTGCATGCATGCAACCTCATGTAAAAGATGACATGGCTTGTTTTGGCAATATGTCACAAAGAAGAGACAAGTGAAAGTGACCCCTTGTCTCAACTTTGTTGAACAAAATTTCAACCCAACTCCCTCCCTTAAGTGGCGGCAATGCAAGGGGAGAATCAGCCAAAATTTTCCATTTTTATCCCTCAAAATACAGCTCCTTTAAAGCAAATGTTGACTAAAAACAAGCCCCCAACATCTAATTTAATTCTCACACAAGTTAAGCTCAAAAAAAAAAAAAAAAAAAACCCTAGCTTCTCTAGCCACCACCAACACTATTCTCCATCTCCCAACTCCATTTTCAAGCTCCAAGCAACCCCGTTACCAAGTTCGAAAAAGTGTGAAGCGGAGTTAGAGGACGTGCTACTAGAGGTAACATAGTGGTATTCTTTGTGTTTTAGTCATTTTTAGAGAACGAAAGCATGATGTTTAGTTAGAATCTTAATGTCAGACTTCATCTTACCTAGGAAAAGGTTTTGAGAAGAACTTTGGAGGTCCAAAGTCTTAATGGATCCACAGAGTATTTCGTTAAGATCTACGAACTTTGTTAGAGCTTGTGGATGTTGTGGCAATATGGCATGCATTAGAAACTTTGGTATGAAAAATAAATTATATGACAAGATTCTACAGAGGATAAGCTTCATTTTATGTACTCCGAACCCTTTAGTCTCAATATTTTGGATTATAAGTTTTAGAACTAAAAACTAGATTCTTTAAACTTTCTAACAAGGTATCATGCACTTCAAACGGATAAATATGCATTTTTGATGAATTTTACAAGTTTGAACTACGAACCAAGAGTTTTGCTGGAACCCTGTACCAGCCATGGCTTTTGTATATTTTGGGTTAGTAAATCATAATGTTTACGAAACCATTCTTAATATATGAACTAGACACTGTAAGCTTTCCAATGACATATCTTTTGTCTTATTTGGACTTGTAAGTGAATTGTTATAATTTTTCTAACTTTACCCATAAATCTGGACATATGATACATACGTGGGACCAACAGTAAGAAAACCTAAGTTTACAGTATGAAACACTCAAACACTAAAGAAATAACTTATGACTATAAATTAGACATCTCAAGCTTTGAAATGAGTTATGATGTGTTTAAAACGGATATGTACATAAATTTTAATAAATAACATAATAATGTATTGTAATCTGGTAAACTGAGATTTAACCATAAGACACTTAGGAAAACGTCCATATTACGCTTGAAATCTTAAAAAAAAATTAAAAAGACAGAAACTAGATACTTCAAGCTTTCCAACGAATTATCAAGTGTCCAAAACGGGATTATATTCAAATTTAAATAAATCTTACAATTTAAAATATCATACCGACAAAACGATTAAACATTAAAATGTGACATAAGGGTAAGTCATAACATATGAACATATTTATTTGTGAAATGACTTGGTATTAAGTGTATGATCAAATAATGCGAAAAATCCTTACTTTATAAAGTTGAATTACAAGTTTTAAATGGACTAAGATAAAGTACACTAGAGGATTACTAAGCATATACCAAAAGACTACCTTAGCTCAACTAAATGATCATAACTAATGGGATTAGGCTTTACAAGCCCAATATTGGATGGAATGTATACACTTAAGTGACTCATTGTCACCTTGATTGATTAATTAATTAAGGAATAAACAAATAAATAAACTAATAAATACATAACAAAATGTAATTATGCTAAGAAAGTTAATTAGTAATTAATAAAGTAATTAATTAATTAATAATTAATAATTATAAGAGTTAATAAATGGATAATTAGCCATATAAGTGAGATTATTATGTTGAGTAACTACATAATTATAATACATGATTAATTAGATATTAATTGATCATTAATCAATGATATAATTGTTAATATAACTATGGATGATTAATTAAAGATTAATCAAACATTAATTATTAGATTAATCAAATTATTAATTATTAATATGAGAATTAATAATTGATAATTATTATATGAGAAAGAATATTTAAGTAACATAATTAAATTATTAACGATATAATTATTAATTAGTCAATTAAAATTATGTAATTTAATTATTATTATTTAATTAAATAAAGTAATAATTAACTACTACCTAATTAATTAGTTAATTAATTAATTAATCAATTTATTAATTAATCAATTAATCAATTAAATTAAATTAAGTAAAATTGAATTAATTAAATAATAATTAGTAGAAATTTATTTAGCACTTAATAATTAATTGAATTAATTGTTAAGGTTAATTACGATATAAGTAAATTAAGCTCACTATAATTTAAAATAAATAAATGAATAAAATTATATCTATGATTCTATTTAATAATGAGATATTGTTAAATCAGGACAATTTCTTAAAGTTGTGTAATAGGAGGTACAACTCCGGAAGTTTAAGCACATAAGACAAGTACAAACTTCACCTATGGCATGAAACAAAATTTTTTTCTTTGTTGATGTTATATGTTTGCTCTGATTTGCCTTGATGATGTGATGAGTATCTGAGTTATATGTATTGCTTTGATTAAGCATTTCACGTGCATAATTTCTCTTGCACTGACATGATCGACATGCCTCACAGATATTTATACCATAATGATAGATGTATAATGACATGTAAATCTACACATTGTCATAATTAATAAGAATGAGGCTTACGAAATATATGATTAAGTGTCGTACCGAAGTCCAATTAGTGAGATGATATGATAAGAACGAAAGTTATAAGTTATGACCTTGGAGGTTGTTGGAGGGTCGCTCCCCAACTTCCCATTGGTTGCGTGCATATGGGTACGATATAGGGGCTCTTAAGTAGACAAGACATGTATATTAAAGCATAATTAAACAAACATAGATCACATGCATTTTGAACAGTCATGATGTTACGTGTGATGATATGATTTTATGAAAATGTTTTGAGATATTGTTTGTACTTGCTGATCAAAAGCTCATACATGTGTGTTCGTGTTGTAGGTAACGCGGGTAAGCAGCCCGCCACTTAGATGTTTTCTGGACTTGCGAAGCTGTGCAGAGGCGATGAAGGAAGGGAGTGGAATACCACCACAAATTTAATTTCTGCATTTAAACTTTTTAAATTATTTTGTACTATATTTATAACTATGCTTTCAATACTATGGTACTACTAAACTAGTATGAGTACTTTATGAGAAAAAAACTTTAGGGTCTTTTCTTTTAACTCACATGACGTTATAACTTTTTTAAATACTATCTACGTACGAACTTGAATAGGATATTATTATCTAGAGATTTCAATTTCTCAGTTAAAAATTTTATTTTATTAAACTCTTCAAGTACAAGTATAATCTGAATGTAAAAAAAAAATCTATATTTTTGGAACCTAACATAAATAAGTGTTAAGACTAAATGAATTAAGAATAAGTAAGTTAGTTAAAAGTCATAAAAGTCGGATAGTTACATTATCATTGGTCCATGTTTTTTTTTTTTTTAATTCTTTTTTCCTGAGTGTATCCAAATGTACTTGACCCAACTAAAAGTCTAGCCTATGAAATGGAATTTTCCCATGTCTTTTATAGATGCAGTGTGTGTAACCAAAAACCTAGAGTTGGAAAAACATGCACGAAAGATTCTAAGGAAAAGTATGCTACTTTAGCTTGACCAAAATACAACGCTACTCTATGAAGGTAGTTGATAATGATGAGATAGAATTTTCTTTGTAGTACTCTATAGGCAAGATGTCCGAATCCGTTAAGTGCCAATATCGAATGAGTTTAATTACTCGGTTGGTCCCTAAACTTTTAAGTTTGGAACATTTTGATCTCTATTTCTATTTGATTTTTTATTTGTAGCTGAAACATCAATTTTTAATTAAAATTACTAAACTAATTTAAAGAAAATGTAACAAAAGAAAAGGATTTCTGTTTCTCAGAATATTTTATCCACCCTTGGGTCTTTTAAGGCGCTTTAGTTTTGAGCTTTTTTCTTTAAATTTCTACATTTTCAAAATCATATTGCAGGATAGGTTTTTTTTTTTCTTTTTTTTCTTTTTTTTCTTTAGGCTGGAAATAGAGGATAGGATTTTAGTGAATACGAATATTAGTTGCAATATATTAGGTTCATTGATGTTACTCTAGACACAGACACATATATATATATATATATATATATATATATACGCATCAATTTTATAATTAATGTTAGAGTGAGTGCCCACATATTGGGTAGTTGAGAAGCAAACTTTTCGACTACTATCTCGTAGAGCCCAATTCAGTCCCACTGGAGTGTTCATAAGCCTCTTTGCTCTTCGATAAGTCGTTTTCAAAAATAAATAAGATGATAATTAAGTAACTTAACTGGAATATAGCGTATGCACGTACGATTTTATGATCGGTGAGGAAGAAATAGTCATAATATTTGTGGGTATCTATCTTTATCACCGGTTGATGCTCAAATTTGTTTGATTGTAAGTGTAGTTTAAGCATATTATTACACCTGACTCTACCAAAAGATGCAGAGTTTGAATCCTCATCATAATTAAAATAAAAAAATAAAAAAAACATGATTAATTTACTTGGCACAAATTCTATGGGCTTGTGTGTGTGTGTGTGTGTGGTTTTTTTTTTTTTTCCTTTCCTAATTTCCTTGCTTATCTATGCAAACATATAGAAGTGTCATTCTTTGATACCATTCTCACAATTTCAACCAAAACGCTTATTTTGGTTGAAATTAGCGTTTTTTTTGTTTTTTATTTTTTATTTGTGTGTGTGTGTGTTTTTTTTTTCTTTTTCTTTTTTTAATTTTATTGATTTCTACCCAAGTATTTGTTAAAAAAATAATTTTGCACTTTTTTTTTTCTATTTTCTTTAAAATCTTATATATTTTAATTTTAAATGTGTATCACAAAAAAAAAGACAAAAAAAATTACTTCTTTTTTTTCCCCCCCTACTTCCTTCCAATTTGTCCTATTAAAATATTTTTTCCTAGATATATTCTTACTTTTTCTCCTTCTATTTTCTCATTATAGTTTCTTTATTTTCTTTAAATGTTAATTTTAAACTATGTCTTACTTAAAAACCATTTTTTCTAATTTATAAAATGATTATATGTTCTCAAATACAACATTTCTTAGATATTCTTTTTAATTATATAAAAAAACATTTAACAAGCTTAACACCCGGGCTTATGAGTACAAGGATCTCCAAAATAATGCGCATGATTTAACATCGCGTGTTTAACCGATGTGGTATGCTTTTAACATGAAATCTGTTCCGTGTTGCAGCATATAGACTATATGAACTAATTGTTAAGGGTAGCGTTTCTATATAAAACACACACACACCATATTTATATAGGAATTGTCTCCCATCTGACAGAACGGCTGTCTGGCGGTACAATCCGCGTAGGAGACCGACACAACATGGAGAAGAGCACGGTACAATCCGTTAGAGAGAAAGCGAGCTAGAGATAGGGAGAGAGGGAGAACTTTCCCGTCCGACAGTCCGACAATGCTAGATGGGAAAGTTCTCCCCTCCCCCTCTCTCTAATGGGTTGTGCCACGCTTTTCCTCTGATTGTGCCGGTCTTCTGCGTGGGTTGTATCACTAGACGACCGTTCCACCAGACGGGAGACAATTCCTTTGTTTCGTTCGGTCTACATTTGTCTATCATCTAAAAAAAAAAAAAAAAAAAAAACCATTTATCCATTTGAATTATATTTTCAAATTTACAATTCAAATAATAAATTTAAAATTTATAGGAAACATTGAAATTTTTTAAAAAATATATATTTAAAATAGAATATCAAACAAGAAACTCTATATATCGATATCATGTGTGCTGGTACGCAAACCTTAACCTTAACTTGCCTTCCCCTGATCTACTTCTTAACAAAAATGTCCTCATCATGATAAATTGAATTGACCATAGTTTTTTGTACGTAATAAATACCCCAAAAATCTAAAGTTTCTACCTTTTGTATGGTGTACTATAGTATTTACTTTTATATATATATATATATATATATATAAAAAATATAAATGCTAACACATTGTGAATTTCACGATCTCAATATTAATGATGATCTTATCCCTTTGGTGCCTTTTACACGTTATGGTCCAAGAGTCGGAAGTTCCAACGTTCTAAGGACAAGATGTCAGTTTTCTTTACTTTAACCGATGAATTGGTGTTCAAGTAGCTGTCCGACTGTCTAATGCTGGCCAATTTTTAAAAATAAAAGTAGTTTAGTACATATTTTTAAGTTATGAAAGAATAGTTAATAAGATAGAAATACAAAGACAATAAATCTGGACACAAGTTATCCAACTAATTATTAGTTATATCATGATATCGTACGAGCATTTTAGTAATGCTAAATTTTATACATACTTGGTTGACATTGTTATGTATTTCAAATTAATAGTACTCTCTCCAATATAGTAATACAAGTTTTCTAAATTTTAATTTTTTTAAATATCTAGTTTAATTTTATCCACCATAAATTGTCCTTTTTAAAATTTGCTGAAAAAGCACTAATTAACTTTGCTCACTTTTTCTCCCAAAAAAAAAAAAAAAAACCCTATGTCCTATATTGTTTTTCTTGCGGGAAAAGAAAACACTAAACGTTTCTCAAGTAGATAAAGATACATATATAGTCTATAGGCTACGCTGGATGTATATTATTGAATTTAACCTTTTCCTTTTTTTTCTTAGAGTACTTTTTGAGTAAACGAACAGGAGGAAGTAAAGTCACCATCCAAATTTATTAAAAAAAAAATAAAATAAAAAGGAAAAAAAAAAAAGAAATTAACAACCTTTCATTAAAATATTATTAAAGATATAAAGCTCGAATCCCTCCACTTTCAATTTAAATATAAATAAATAAATAAATTTGAGTAGGGAGTTTGGATTAGGCTTCTAGTAAATACTGTTAAACTTGTAAAGTTATACTCATCCCAAAAGCTAATCAAGAAAAGATGAGCTCAATTCACATATAAACATCACAATTGCCTAAAAACTTAACATATATATGAGACAAATACACAATATAACATAAACCAATATAATTAGGATTTATTGAGAATCTTTGATATCCGTTACTTCTCAATATTCAACTAAAAAATGTTTAGATACCGTTTTTGAGAAATTAAAATATATACATGTGCTCTCGACAACTAATTAATTTGAAGTCATTAAAATATATTTTTTTAGTATTACATATTTTTACCAATCTAAAGTATAATTAAAGTAGAAAAGTAGTATTTCTTAGTCTAATTTTACAACTAAGAGGTTGCTAGTAATTTTAGTTGGATTAGGGGCGTTCCAACTAGGAACAACTCAAGAAGATGCTATACCCAATGTGACCAGAGTGACAATATATAAAAATAACCACAGAATTAATAACTATATAATATAATCAAGTCCAAGTCAAAGTATACTTCCGTTCCAATAGTTAGTTAGAAGCAAAGTAGAAACTAATCAAATTGTTTTAAGGGTGGAAAATCAAGAATCTCCCAATCAAACATAATAAAAAGCGTACAATATTTCCAGTGGTCACATTTATGGTAGGAATTGCACGTTTATTCTATATGTATGTTATTTTAATTATTATATCAAATTTTTACGTTAAAAATTTATAACACAATACGTAAATTGCTTACAGTCATGGAGCAGGTGTTTAAAAAATTGATCTAATAATTAAAACAACAATACTAATTAATGATAAGTTTAGAGTACATTTTATGTCATAAGATTAATAATTGCCCTTTCATGTTTGTTTGTTTGTTTATTTATTTTTCTTTTCCCAACGCATGCTAGTGGCCCCGTTTGACCAAAATTATTCAAAACATTTAAGGTCGTCATTAATATATGGTATATGTAGAAAAGATAACCAAAGCTCAAGCGAGCTTCAACATTCACATGTGGAGAACATGGAAAAGATAGCAATTATTTTCCCTGGTTTTGTAATGTTCATGTTGCTTGTATTTTTTGGAGCAGTCGAGGTTAGAGCTCAAACCGAAAATCTTCCCGACGATGAAGGTAACCATGCCTGCTTCTTCTGTGTGTGTGTGTATATATATATATATATATATCTCAATAGACCTTCTTCTACCTCTTCTCTTTTTCTCTCTCTTTTGCTTTATTATTATTTTCTTAATTTTACATTAAGTACTTGGGAAAAGAATGACATAATCTTCCCTTAAACAGAAAGAATATATTATCATAATCAAGAGTTTTAAATCATGTTAGTTTTTGAATTATTAGCACTGTGATGTTTGTGTATTTGAATTTCTTCTTGTTCTTGTTCTTGTTCTTGTTCTTGTTCTTCATGTTTTGTTTTTGCTTTTTTTTTTTTTACAAAGTATAATTACTCTAATTAATTTTAATTTTTTGGCAGTTACTAGATTGATGATGGATTTTTTTTTTTTTAAGTCTAATGAAAGTAATCACATATACCACTCATACAATGACTTAAAATATCCGAAAAATTAATTAAGTGAAATTCTTTTAACTCTCCATTCAAAGTCCCTTTTTTAGAAAAATTCAGTTGGAAATAGTTGAAAATTAGGAAAGTTGTTAATTATTTCAGTTGATTATGGATACACACATATAGTATAATTTCAAGTTATAGGGTAGGAAAATTTCAAGAAGTGTTTAAATAAATATCCTAAGGTTCATACAACTATAAATATTTGCTATTTCATAAAAATGATCAATCAATTATTGATCACTATCACCTAGCCTAAGTTTGGTAGGAAAAAAAGAAAACAAGGGGGCAAGGAAAAATAGAAGTGAGAAAAATAAGAGGGGGAAGAAAGATTTTTTTTTTTTTTTTTTTTTAAGGTGGAGAGATTTTGTTTTTCCTTTATGTTGTTTGGCATGACGGAGAGAAAATAAAAATATTGTATAATTACTATTTTATTTCCTATATACATTATTTTACTTTAAAAGTAAGGACGAAAAAATAATTTTAGTAATTATTGGGAGTATTTTAATTTTCCTTTCACTTTTGGGGAGAGTCAATTTGTGGGTCTCACTATCATTTTCCCTTCCCTTCTTCTTTTCTACCAAACAAGTTAATCTAGTATTTTCCATCCAATAATCCCTCCTCCCACTTCATTCCTTCCTCTTTTCCACCATATCACAGCATTAGTGGTCAATCATTTAAACTTAGAGATTATTCAATGATTAACTTGATGCTCATCACTGACAGATATCAATCAATGATAGATAATCAACCAATGGTGGATCATTTATTTCAAGTTCATTCCTTATCCTTCTTAATCGAGGTCTGCCTAATAGAGCACCGGGCCGTGACACAATTTTAGTGTTGTGGTGGAGGAGGTGGGGGAGATTTCAAAGCTCATAGGAGCTTTGTCATTTTTCGTTCGGCGATCTCCTTCACCAAACACTGGCTCACACCTTAAGCCACCACCAATCGTGAAGAAAATTTAGCCCTCAATTTCCAAAGCACAAACACCCTCACACCAGACATTATTGCAACCAAATATGCGTCTGTGTCTCCGTCACTTTGACACCCAACTAGACCACCAAAAATATGTAGATTTATGACCATTCACAAGTCCTCGGCCGTATTCACCACCGCGAACAAGACCGCTTGTTTTCCTTTTACCAGAAGTAAAAAGCCATAAAAAAAGTTGATATTGATTGAAAGAGGTGATCAGATATGAACACCTCACATAATTTTTTCTTTGAAAATTCGATGTTGATTTTAAAATTAGAGACAAAAATGGATGTAATATAGTAAATTTTTAAAAAAAAAGGGAAATTATCATTCAAATTAAAATTAGATACAAATACTAATACCAAAGATGAAACAAACCCTGTGATACAAGAGATATAACCCTCGACTAAAATCGATTACATCAGTAAAATCTGATGAAGCCCAATGAGGACGACATAAGCCGAGACCTGGTGACAGGAAAATTCCTTAAATTCCTCTGCAATCCTATAATCGAGCATGTATAAAGCTTTTTTTAAAAAAACATTTACAATCGATGGAATATACCGATCGATCGAGAGACAATCACTTGTAGCACAAAGACTGCAACAATCTCCACATAGCCATAATACTAACGAAGCTCATAGATATATACCATCAGAGAATAACACAAGCGGGACACACACACAAAACAAAATGGAGGTGGAGGAACTACCTCCTTTATTACAAAATTAAAACTAAAGCACAAAAACAAAGCAGAAATATAAAATAACATCGACCATAAAATTCTCGCCCCACGTGGAACAACCACTCCGTCGCATGCCAATATAGAGGAGATCAATCGCCTTGATTAGTGGTAAAAGATCGCCGCACCAACCATCGGATCACCAAGGCCTCGCCGGATCCCAAACCACTGCAAGTTCGTCGGGCTAGATCTGGTCAAGAAACTCCCAATTAGGACCTTCTGACCCCATCCCCACCGAAATCACAGAACCGCCGATTACTTTTGCCAGCCATGGTGGCGGCAGTGGCGGAAGTCCAACACAAAGGGAAACCTAGTCTATGAGAAATTTGAGAGAAAAAGGAGGAGAAAGAAAAGTGTAACGACCCGAATTTTCGGACGTTAATTAACTTACTTATTCTTAATTCATTTAGTATTAACATTTATTTATGTTAGGTTCCAAAAATACAGAAATTTTTTTATAAATAAACCATATTCGCACTACAAGAGTTAAATTTACTAAAATTTTTAACTGAGAAAAATGAAAATCTCTAGATAATAAATATCCCATTCAAATTCGTACTTAGATAATATCTAAAAATTTATAACGTCATGTGAGTTAAAAAGAGAGACTCTAAAGTCTTTTCTCATAAAGTACTCCTACTAGTTTAGTAGTACCAAAATTTCAAAACATAGTTATAAATATAGTTGATACAAAATACTTTAAGAAGTCTAAATGTGGAAATTAAGTTCATGGTGGTATCCCACACCCTTCCTTCATTGCCTCCGCACAACTTCGTCATTCTAGTAAACATCTAAGTAACGGGCTGCCTACCCGCATTACCTATAGCACGAACACACACATATGAGCTTTCGCTCAATAAGTACAAACAATACCTCACAAAACATTTTCATAAAATCATATTATCACGAGTAACAACATGAATGTTCAAAAATGCATGTGATCTATGTGTGTTCAATTATGCTTCACTATATACATGTCTTGTCTACTTAAGGGCCCCTATGTCGTACCCATATGCGTGCAACCAATGGGGAATTGGGGGAGCGACCCTCCAATAACCTCAAAGTTCATAACTTATAACTTTCGTTCTTATCATATCCTCTCACTAATTAGAGGTTGGTACAACATTTATTCCTATCTTTCGTTAGCCTCCTTCCTATTAATTGTGACAATGTGAAGATTTACATATCACTATGCATATCATTATGGCATAAATATCTGTGAGACATGTCAATCATATTAGTACAAAATAAATTATTCACGTCAAATGCTTAATCAAAGCAATACATATAACTCATACACCCACATCATCATTAAGGCAAATAATAGCAAACGTAAAGCATCAACAACGAATAACATTTTGTTCTATGCTGTAGGTGAGATTCGTGCTTACTTGTCTTATGTGCTTAAACTACCGGAGTTGTACCTCCTACTACGCAAGTTTGAGAAATTGTCCTGATTTAACACTATCTTATTATTAGATAGAATCGTAGTTATATACTTTATTTATTTTATAAATTAAAGTGAGCTTAATTTACTTTTATCATAATTAACCTTAACAATTAATTCAAATTAATTATTAAGTATTAAATAAATTTCTACTAATTATTATTTAATTAATTTAATTTTACTTAATTTAATTTAATTGATTGATTAATTAATTAATAGTTAATTATTACTTTATTTAATTGAGTAATTATAATTAAATTACATAATTTTAATTGACTAATTAATAATATATCGTTAATAATTTATTATGTTACTTAAATATTATTTCTATATAATACTCATCAATTATTAATTCTCATATTAATAATTAATAATTAGATTATTCTAATAATTATGTCCGATTAATCTCTAATTAATCATCCGTAGTTATATTAACAATTATATCAATGATTAATTAATCTCTAATTAATAATATTTTATAATTATGTAATTACTCAATATAATAATCTTACTTACATAACTAATTATCACTTACTAACTCTTACAATTAATTAATTAAGTACTTTAATTACTAATTAACTTTCTTAGCATAATTATATTTTTTATATATTTATTAGTTTATTTATTTATTTATTTCTTAATTAATTAATCAATCAAGATGATAAGGAGTCACCTAAATGTATACATTTCATCTAGTATTGGGCTTGTAAGGCCCAATCCCATTAGTTATAATCATTTAGTTGGGCTAAGGTAGTCTCTTGGTATAAGGCTAATAATCCTCTAGTGTACTTTATCTTAGTCCATTTAAAACTTGTGATTCAACTTTATAAAGTTAAGGGTTTTCACATTATTTGATCATACACTTAACACCAACTCATTTCATAAATAAATAAATAATATATATGTTATGACTTGCCCTTATGTTATATTTTAATGTTTAATAGTTTTTCGGTGTGGGATTTTAACTTGTAATATTTATTTAAATTTGAATTTAATCCCGTTTTAGACACTTGATAACTCGTTGGAAAGCTTGAAGTATCTAGTTTTTGTCTTTATAATTTTTTTTTTTCAAGATTTTAAGCATTTCAAACATTAATGTGGATGTTTTTCTAAGTGTCTTATGGTAAAATCTCAATTTACCAGATTACAATATAATATTATGTGATTTATTAAAATTTATGTACATATCTATTTTAAATGCATGATAACTCATTTCAAAGCTTGAGATATCTACTTTATAGCCATAAAGTTATTTCCTTTAGTGTTTGAGTGTTTCATACCGTATACTTAGGTTTTGTTACTGTTGGTCCCACGTATGTACCATATGTCCAAATTTATGAAAAATTAGAAAAATCATAACAATTCACTTACAAGTCCAAATAAATCAAAAGATATGTCAATTGAAAGCTTATGGTGTCTAGTTCATACAATAAGAACATTTTTATAAAAAAGTTATGGTTTACTAATCCAAATATACAAAACCCGTGACTGGTACAGGGTTCCAGCAAAAACTATCGGTTCGTGGTCCAAACTTGTAAAATTCACCAAAAATTGTACATTATCCGTTTGAGGAGCATGATATCTTGTTAAAAAGCTTAAAGAATCTAATTTTCAGATATATAACTTATAATACAAAATTTTGAGAATAAAGGTTTCGGAGTACATAAAACCCGTGGCTAGACTGTAGCCCAGAAGTTCATTTTCTCTCTGTTTTGTGTCACAACTTCAAATGCTCATAATTTTAGCCATACAAAAGCAAACTAAGTGATTCCAAAGCCTAATATGAAGTTTATCCTCTGCAAAATCTTATAATATAATTTATTTTTCATATCAAAGTTTCTAATACATGTCATATTACCATAACAACTACAAGCTCTAACAAAGTTCATAGATCTTACCGAAATCTCCGTGGATCCTTTAAGACCTTGGACCGCCAAAGTTCTTCTCAAAACCTTTTCCTCTAGTAACACGACCTCTAACTCCATTTCACACTTCTTTGAACTTGGTAACGGGGTTGCTTGGAGCTTGAAAATGGAGGGAAGAGGGTGCTAGAGGCGTGTTGGAGATGGAGAATAGTGTTGGTGTTTTTTTTTTTTTTTTTTTTTTAAGCTTGGTGGTAGTTAGAGAAGCTAGGATTTTTTAGCTTAACTTGTGTGCGAATAAAATAAGATGTTGGGGGCTTGTTTTCAGTCAACTTTTGCTTTAAAGAAGCTGTATTTTGAAGGGTAAAAATGGAACATTTTGGTTGATTCTCACCTTGCATTGCCGCCACTTAAGGGAGGGAGTTGGTGTGAAAATTTTGTTCAATAAAGTGGAGACAAGGGGTCACTTTCACTTGTCTCTTCTTTGTGTCGTATTGCCAAAACAAGCCATGCCATCTCTTACATGAGATTGCATGCATGCACCACTTTATTTAATTATTTTTTTCTTTTGTTCAAATTTCTTCTTGATTTTGACCACAAAATCCGGATCCCCCTTTGGTTTTCTCATTTTTATTTTGTTTTTCTTTCTTCCAATTTTTCCACCATTGATCAAAGGTTGTCATCATTATTCTCATCCATTGGATCTTCCATCACACCAATCCTTGCCTTAAGCTCTTATTGGTCACTTATCATCCAAAGCTTGGCCATTAATTTGTTTAGGATCCTTTAATATAAAATCTACACCATTGATTTCAAATCTAAGCACAATTCTTGATCAATCAATCTTCCACCTTTGAATTTTCTAAGAGTAAATCCTAATTATTCATCTTATATCTATGTGATGCATTAATTTTCCCAATCATACTCTCAAAACTTAAATCTTGATATGACCAAAATAAATACTAAGGTCATCAAATTGACCTATTAATAAAAATCGGGGTTCTTTCCAAAAAATTAACATTTATCCCTAATACGACATAATAGATTTTTCGTATAAATTTATAAGTTGTTCAACTCATCTTCTATGTATCTATAATTTCTCATTTAAATAGAGAAACTCAACATGTTAGATCATCGATATCATCATACTAATGATACATATACAATCATTCATGATATTAAAATTTGATATTTATCAAAATAATTTATTATAAGTGTAACGATCCACCTTACGTAGGCCGTTACACCTTACATAACTTACATAATTACTTACTATATTTATGTAGCGGAAATTCGGACTATATATATTTTTTCCAACTTGATTTATAAACTTACATATAAACATACATATATACATATATATATATATATATATGAATACTTAATCAAGCATTTGAGTTTGAAACTGATTATATAACAAAATTGCATACATATATTACAACAAAACGCGTAGTGGTTCCTAGCCCGTACATCTCATAGGTAGCCATGCCATGCTCCACCGTCTTGCATCAAACATTGCCAGTAGGGAGCTTACCTACAGCATAGACGTAAGTTGTGAGTTTTCGCTCAGCAAGTACAACTGTTCACTGCAAAACATTTCATAATAAAGCAATGCATGAACCAGTTATGCTTTGATTATGCTTTTCATTATGCTTCCTTAAGTTAGCTTGTTTTTGGTGCCCCTTACATAACATAAGAGTACGTACCGTGGCGCGCTGCCATGGAATGGTTGGGATGGCCAGCCCAATTTAACTCAAACCACGGACCAAACCTGACCTAGTGCAGGTCGGTACGACACAAGGCAACTTAACTTGCCAACTTACATAATTTCATCTTTCATAACAACATATTCTTAAATAGTTTCTTTACTTGAAACTTAATCATATTCTTACCATATGAGTTATCAATAGTGAACATGCTTCATGATGTCACAATGAGAATCATAAATCATATACATTTATACATAAATGTAGGGCCTTTAAAAACATGCATTCAAATCAAACAATCTGCATATGCCTGTAGGCGGAGTTGTACTTACTGTTTTTGCTAGATCGGAGTTCAAAGCTCCAACAGATCGCAACAGTTATGTACCTGTTTCCAAAAAGACGTAAGATAAGAATCATCCTATCTTACCATAACTTATTACATTTAATGTTGGTATCCTAACCAACATTTATCTATGATCCTAGTTATATGTCCCCCTACATACAAAAATTAATACTTAATTCGATTACTAATTGTAACCTTAGGCTCTTGATCCAAACAATAGCCAAACAATATTACTTGCTTACTTAAAATAAACCTTAGTTACAAGGTCTAATAATAGCTTATTAGGTTACTAAGAGTAACCTTGGGTCCAAAACTTAACACATATAAAAATTAGTAACCCTTTTTGGTTACTATAAGTGTCCTTTTTTTTATTAACTTAGTCCAATTAAATTTTTAGTAATCTTTTCCGATTACTAAGGATCTTATTATGATTACCCTATAGCTTGGTCCTTATTTACTTCTTTTTACAAGATAGCAAAACTTGAAAAATTCTGAGGATTATTTTTGAAAACAGTCCCATAAACTCAGTTATCAGTGTATGCGCAGGAATTGCCTTAATCCTGCACTGCTTTGAAAATCCCTGTGCAGGAATTGCCTAATCCTGCACTGCTTTGAAAATACTGTGCAGGAATTTCATGTTTTCCTGCCCAGTTTTTTGAGATTCAGTTTTACTTTAAAATCGGTTCTGAATTTGAAAAAAGTTTTCTTCATGAAAGTTTTAGATCTCCGATATCCCTACATCTTTCGTGTTTTACTCAAAACCCAGTTCTGCCCTTAACTTACTCATTTTCCTTGTTGAATCTGCCTGGCCGTGTACACTTGCCTGATCAGGCCAGGCTCGGGTTTTGATGAAAACCGAGGGCCGTTGGAGCCTTATTTTTTAAAAACGTTTTGCGTTCCCCTAGTATTTTCCCTTCT
The DNA here is from genome assembly GCA_008635985.1 of Ficus erecta. Lineage (NCBI taxonomy): Eukaryota > Viridiplantae > Streptophyta > Magnoliopsida > Rosales > Moraceae > Ficus > Ficus erecta. Next base: position 61,985 of record BKCH01000120.1, on the reverse strand, counting down.
CTACAACTTTTCAGTTTTAACTTTTTTCAAATTCGGGCCTCTAAAGGCCTCAAAAACCTTGTTTCCAAATTGGCCTGCCTCTGCAGGGGTCCGAAACTGGCAGCTCCATTTGGTGTTGGTTCTTACGTAAAATTACGTGCACACTACCTCAAACGGTTTAAACCGTGAGCCTACAACAAGCATGCAGCGTATTTCCTATCGTTTTCCTTACCATGCATTCCATTCACATCATACAACTTGCACATAAACCCAAATGGTAATTTCTATCATAACTAGGGTTCTTGGGGTTTTCAAACCCTCCACATAACATACGTCATCAAACCCATTTCCAATGCATCCAACATCATTCTTAAACATATTGGGGACATATAACAAACATGTGGTGAGGTATACACCCTTAGCACATAATTTCTAGAGCATAAACCAAAAACACAATCAACCACATAAATCAAGCTCTTTAAAGCCCTATACAAGCACATACTAGCACACTAGAACCATTGCATGAAAAAGATGGAAGATGAGCTTATGCTCTTACAAACCAAATGCTTGAAATACACTAAAGATCTTGCTCCAAACTTAATGGAAAAACTTTGGAGGTTGAGAGGATTTATCTCTAGAACTTGGAAGTTGATTCTCAATGCTTGGATCCAACAATTTTTTTCTTGATTTCCTTCTCTCAAAAATCCGACCAAGATTTTCTTTTCCCTCCTCCCTTGAAGTTCGGCCTTGTGGGGGTTTTTGGTGACTAAAGAGTGAGCTAAAGGGTTAAAGTAGACAAAATGGTCAAATTCTCATACAACAACCTATTTATAGGTGATTTTACTTTCTTCAAATTTGCAATTCAATCCCTCCAAAGAGAAGTAATTTCCCACAATCCATGCAAGGTGGCCGGCCCAAGGGAGGCTTGCTTGGTGGGCAAGCAAATTCAATGGTCAACTTTCTTATTTCTTTCCATATTTTCCCAAAAATCCAAAAAAAAAAACCACTTAAATAACTTTTTGATGAGGTGTCCCTTAATTAAGCTCCATTTGGCTTGTCTCCCAAAGTACAGTCCCATATCATACTAATATGAATATTATCAATACTGTTTTCAACTAAAAATAGTACTGTTATACTAAACTGCAGTCCAAAATTCATCTGTGCTTAACTGGACTGAATAAAAATTTTTTCTTCGAACTTGAAGGCTCTTGGCCTTTTACTCTAAATATTGTGCTTGATTTTTCTATAATAGTCCCATACCTTATTTTCACTTCCGTATTCGTAATGACGGTTTTCTACAGTATAATTTCATACTGTTTATTATACTGCAGTACCGTCTTAAACATATCTTAAATTTTCCTGGTCAAACTTGACCGGAATAAAATCATACATAAATTCTTATTCTGATAAAATCAGATTAGGCATTTCATATAAACATACATAATATAAATTTTGATTTCAAATAACAGAAATTGTAATTTGCATAAAAGTCGGTTATTACAATAAGTATATTAATGAAAGAAATCCATGATAATAATTCATGAATAGTTTACGAATTTTGGCGTTACAAAAAGACACCCGTTGCATCCTCTCTGTAATAAAGTAATTAAAGCTAAAGAAAATCTATGATAAGGAATCAATAATAAATTTAGAGAGGAAAAAACACGATCTTATATAAATTAATAATATATGCAGTTGAAATATAACCTAAATAAACGGGTCAAACTATTATACATGGGCCTGCTTTGTCATCTTGTGCATGAATCGGGCTGATCAGTGTTTATATTGGTCAAAGCAAGTTTGTCATGTACAATTTTGCAGTAAGGACACTAAAGCAAATGGCAAGTGACAATGGGGGTACAAAGTTCGAGTTGGAATTTAGACGACCCTGCAGCTCCTCTGCCAACGAGAACGTGAATATTACCTGTACATTGACTGAAGACGGTGTCTATCACATTACTGAATTGTAAGTGCCTTCTGACTTTTTCGCCTTATGTTGGTTGCTAAGAAAGTTGTCAACTATTTCAGCCAGAAAAAAAAAATTGCAAATTAAAGATTTGTTGAGTAAAAACAATCTTACAGTCAAACCAAATTTATCCAGCGAAATTGGCAGTGCCAATCAATGGAGTTTAACATAAAAAACAGCTTGTGTTTAATCGAAACGCGCTATTATGTGTTTCTTAAAACATTGACTTATTTAGTCAAAAATAAATACTATAACCCTAGAATTGGGTAACCATCTAAATCTCTCATCATACATGCAATTTTTAGTTAAAAAAGTGAAAATTGATCCGCTTTCTTATTGTTTGATAGGGGTTTGAAAGACCTACTCCTTCCGGGGAAGCTTCCACCTGAACTAGTCAATCCTTACACATCTTCAAAAAGTGTAATGTTTTTCTTTTCTTTTTCTTTTTTTTCATTGGATTTAAAACCTTCTGTTTGTATTTGGTTGAGTTCCAAAAAATTGTGATTTCTATACATTTTCTAACTCATAGAAATCAATCGAGTGAAATTTTCTTTGTATGTTAATATGTACAAGATAATTTATTCAGTGAAAACGACTTCTTATTAGGACTTACAGTCTTTTCATGCTGAATTAATGTCTTACATGGTCATTCATTAATTTGGAATTTGTAGTGACTTAGCCCGCAACTTTCTTCACGGCTCACTTCCGGCAATATGGAAATACGATGAAGTACTTGAACTACATGTAAGCATAATTTGGCTCTTACAAAAGTTCTAAAATGCATGGCACAATTTGGCTCTGTTTCAGTTGTTTATGTTACACCTTTCCTAATATAGGAGCTGATTTTCTGTAGTTCTCTCACTGCCAATCGCTTGTCGGGGGAAATTCCGAAAGAGTGGGGATATTTTCCAAGTCTTACTTTCTGTATGTCTTTTCTTTCTTTCTTTCTTCTTTCCCCTAAAAAAAAAAAAATGTTTGTCTCACTGTGCTTAAATTACTATTTTTTAACATAGTACTCGTGGGAATTCTCTATTATTCAATTACTGGTCCAAAACTGAAATGCAGGAGCTTTGAATCCAACAATTTTTCTGGTACGGTTCCCGAGGAGCTTGGTAATTTGGTCAACCTAACTCACCTGTAAGTCATTCCCCTAGATTTTTAAGTACTCTTCATTTATTTAACAACGCTAATGCACATCAGTGATATTTACATTATAAACTAATAGATATTGGGTCTCATTCCATAATACAGGATCAATAGGTGGAATCTCTGTTAATTGTAGTGTTTAACATCGTTTGTAACAACCCTTTATTTATTTTAGTGACTAACATTAGGTTTCGTTTCAAAGTAGAAATTACACTCGAGATAAAATGTGCAGGTTCTTTTCCTCGAATAAGTTTGTGGGAAGGTTACCGAAGTCTCTTGCAAATCTGATTAACTTGAGCGATTTGTAAGTTGTTCTGATATAATTGTTTACATATGTTAACATTTAAATATTTTAAGATGCAGATTAAATTTATTTTGCTTTTGTGATGTACAGCCGGCTAAGTGATAATTACTTTGAAGGCCCAATACCAGATTTCATTGCGAACTTCACTCAACTTAGCAAACTGTAATATTTCTCCATACAGCCTTAAAATTTCATTGATATTGTCAAGAACATTGTATAATGGGAATTATAAAAACTTTCTTTGTTTGTGTGTGTGGTCATATATATATATATATATATATATATGTTTGGAAAATGTAGGCAACTGTATGCAACTGGAATGGAAGGACCTATCCCTGCTGGCATTTTTCAAAAACTGGAGAACTTGAAGGACTGTGAGCAAACCTATATTATATAATATATATATATATATATATATATTTATTTCACAAAGCCTTGCACTGACTGTTAGAGATTTTGTAATATTGTTCGATGTTGAAAAAACCAAAAATCCTACATTGGAAAAAAAATAAAAACAAGCAAAGAATTAAGATAGAAACATGGAAAAAAATGGCATCACATGTATCTAGGTGAGTTTATGCTAGTAGAATACACAGAATGCATGCGAGGGTATCAGTTTTATCTTTGTTCTCGGAATTTAATATTTCGCGGGTTTTTTAATTCCTACTTGCAAAATTCTATTGCGATAGGTAATATCTTCTTAGGAAAAGCATTCATTACGCGTCGAATCTACAATTTTCAAACTTGTTTCTTGTTTTTTGCCAATATGGTTGATTACAAAGAAGTTGATGAGTTTCTTAAATGTTTGTCACCTGATGTTTTATAGGAGGATCACTGATATGGCTGGCCCGGCGTCCAACTTTCCGATTCTAAAGAGCAACCAGACACAGATCTTCTTGTAAGATACTAAATGGGTCTATCTAGATGTTTATGAACTATTGACATATACAAATACGTGCTACTGAGAATCAATTGAAGTAACCTGCAGAAAAACTTTCTTCGTCAGGGTATTGCGAAACGTGAATTTATCTGGAACCATCCCCAATGATATCTGGAAAATGATCTCCAGGATAGCCATGCTGTAAGTTATTTCAATTCCCTTCTTTGATTGCTCCAAATTTTACGGTCAATGAGAGAGGAAAATTAAACAACAGATTTGAACTCGAGTATGTATTAGCATCTAAAGTGTTAGGCTACTCCTTTCTGTCCTCGTCATTTTTTTTTGGGGGTGAAATTTTCTTGAGAGGATGAGCTGATCTATTTCCCAAATGCTATTCTATTTTTTGTGCGTCTTATAGTTTGTGTAGTAATACTACAAGCAATGTTTTCCTCAATGTTTTCTATATATATTTCAAGACATGCTAATGCAACACAATTTATTGATCTACATATTTCTTGGGAAATAAGGTAGATATGCAGTTTTTGAGCACTTATATAAAAAATGATATTTTTTTTTATTTAGGAAAATATTGGTGTCCATTAAAATATTGATTGACCCATCAATTAATTAATAATTGATCAGTCAATCAGTGATTGACGGATAAAAACACATATTTATATTGGTCAATCAATGATTCACCATAGATTAACCATTTTAAAAAAAGATCATTTTTCTAATTTTACAAAATTTCATATAGTTTTTGAAAAAAAATTAAAAAAATAGATCATTTACCCATATATCTCATATTTCTTATGCCTTTTTTTTTTTGGACAAATTTTTTTTTTTTTTTTTTTCAGAGATGTAAGCTTTAATAACTTGGAAGGAGGACTATATGATAAAACCAGCACAGCAAGATTCATGTAAGCTTTAACTCTTAACGTTAGTTTTTGTCCTTTATTTTTGTGGTTGATTTTAATTTCTCTGCTGAAATATAATCCATGAACTCCTTATCAGATTTTTGACGGGCAACAAGTTCACTGGAAGTGTACCCAACTCATTCCTTGTAGATACTATGATTGGCGATATGTATGTTCGAGTAATTTCAATTCAAGATCTCTTTTTGTATCGTATATATAATGGTACTAATAACGGTTTTGTATATCTACATATTTTTTCCAGTGATCTATCCTATAATAACTTTACTTGGTTAGATGCCTCGTGCAATAGGAGCAGGTGATAATACACTCTTAATATTGTCGCATCTCTTTATTAATTTTGTGGCTTAATTGCAGAAGTAGCTTATCAATTTCTTTTTCTAAACCTTTCAGCTTTGACACTGTAAACACATACCGGAGTTCGTCGTTGCAGAGCCCGTAAGAATTGTTATTCTCAGTATTTTCTTAATTTATATCATTAGCTAGCATGTCAATAGGGCACTTCTCTTCATCCCAAGTTAGGGATGACTTAAGCTGAGCAGTTCTATTCATACCGAGTTGTGATAGCTTGGGATGAATACTGTCAATATTTCTTCTTGATACATTTCGTTTCTCACTTCGTACAGAAAGCAGCTACTTCCTTGCTCGACTACACTCGATTGTCAAGCAAGTAAGAATTTTTTTATTTTACTTTAGTATCAATGAAGAAAGAGAATAACTAATATTAGAGAAGCTTAGCACATTTTAAATAGGTTGGCATCCACTAACCTCAGTTATGCATATATGCAACAGATCGTAGATCATCACTTCACATAAATTGTGGTGGGCAGAGTGTAACTATAAAAAATGGCAATGGAAGCCTTTCATATGATGGTGATTTAACCGACGGATATGGTGCTGCAAAGAGTTACACTGGAAAATATTGGGGGTTTAGTAGCACCGGAGATTTTATAGACGGCAGTAACAGTATAAATAGCCATATTGTCGAAAATAGGGATCTGCTCGGGGATTCAGAGTCTCTGTATTCCACAGCCCGTAGATCTCCTATGTCTCTTACGTACTTTGCTTGTCTAGAGAACGGAACGTACACAGTGAAACTGCAACTTTGCAGAGCTCATATTTGGAAAATTCAGCGGGATTGGCAAGCGCATATTTGATATTTACATTCAGGTACGTACTGAGAATTCTCTGAAAATGATGAGTATGATCTACTTCTTGTCTTCTGTTTTAGTAAACGATGAGAGGAGATAACTAACATCAAAGGTAGAAAAACAAGTCTGATCCACTTATGAATGAGAGAATGAAAACTAACTCTCGAGCTGAAACCATTTTCTCTCTCTTTTTGTTTTGCTTTTTCAGGGAAAGAGAATGTCCAAGGATTTCAATATAGAAGAGGAAGCCAATAGAACTAGCAGTAAAGCTGTTGTAATGCAATACTTTAACGTTAGTGTGATCGATAATACGCTTGATATCCGCTTGTATTGGGCTGGAAGAGGCACCACTGTCGTCCCTAAGAGGGGCGACTATGGTATCCTTATATCTGCTATTTCAGTGTGTCCAAGTAAGTTTGTTTCTCTCAGAACTCACAATTTTTTTTTTTTTTTAAACTTTAAGGTAGGGAGTTTCGAACTTTATGCCCTTTTGATAAAGTCGTGTGTGGAGCTACCATTAGGTTATATGCCTGCAACCACCTTTCAAATTGCATCTTATGGACTGAAGCTGATATATATCTATATATATATATATATATATTAATATAGTGTTGTAAGATGTTGTAAGTTAGGATAATGTCATACCAACTATTCTTTTTAATAGCTGAAGAGTAATGTCAAAATATGTGATGAACTCTGCATCTAATTAGAAAAGAGCAAAACAGAGGAAGGAAGAAGAACAACCCACTTAGATTTTTTTAGACGCAAAAGGTCATCCGCGGCCTTCTGTATTACACTTCCCAAGTTCTTATCTTCGCCATACAAGTGTCGTTCTTACAACCATTTATTAGCTATTACTTGTAGTTTCAATAATGTGTATATATTGAATAGGCCTCGTGTTTCTGCATTTTCAGGTTCAAATCTCATTGTGAAGGTGATGAATACTATTCATATAGTTTATCTTCCGTTTTAGGTGGATTTTTTTTCCTCCTAGTTTTGGTTGTTTAATTCCTTTCTTGGCATATTTTATCTCCCATTTGTAGAACATATAAAAAAGAGCATATCTTTTGTGGCCGGTATAATTGCTTCTGTCTTATGCCTAATCTTCCTGGTAATCGGTGTCCTCGCTTGGAGAAGATACCGCCGGAATAAAAATAGAAACGAACGATCAGGTGTGCAATTTATCGCTTTTGCGGTTGAAGTGTCAACTTAAATGATGGCCAACTCATTTTCTTTATACAAAGAATACTTGCATAATATTTCTAATGGTTGCTCTAATTTAATTGTCAGACCTAACGGGGCTAGAGCTGCTAACAGGTTCCTTTAGTTTGAAACAACTAAGAGCCGCGACTAATGATTTTAAACTCCGAAAACAAGATTGGAGAAGGTGGTTTTGGAAGTGTTTACAAGGTAATCATGCTTACTAGGCAACACTAAAGTCATATATATATATATATATATATATATTTGCTTATGTTGAGCGTGCCTTGGATGATCAAGATGCACATTTGATTTCGGAAAGTATTAAATCCGCTGCAGGGTCAATTATCCGACGGTACAGTTATTGCTGTGAAGAAACTGTCTTCAAAATCTGGCCAAGGAAATCGGGAATTCGTAACTGAGATAGGCATGATATCTGGTTTGCAACATCCGAATCTAGTGAAGCTTTATGGATGTTGTATCGAAGGCAATGAGCTACTTCTCGTATACGAATACATGGAAAATAATTGCCTTGGCCGTGCACTTTTTGGTAATTTACCATTTCCCTCTTCGTAAGATTTTCATGTCTTGCTTTTATTGTAGCCAGCTTAGTTGGAATGTTCACTCTAGAATTCTTATACTTACGGCCTTGACCGTGTCATCTGCAGGTACTGGAACGAGTAGTCCGAAATTGGATTGGGAAACGAGGTTCAACATATGCGTCGGAATAGCCAACGGTCTCCACTTTCTTCATGAAGGGTCACCTCTGAAGATTGTTCACAGAGACATCAAGTCTTCAAATGTGCTCCTTGACAGGAATCTTAATGCTAAGATTTCAGATTTGGATTGGCTAAGCTTCATGAAGGTGACAACACCCACATCACCACCCGAGTTGCTGGAACTATGTGAGTCAAAATTTACAGTAATTTGTAATTAGATGAATTTTTCTAACAATATGTATTGAATTCCTGAATTTTTTTTTTCATTTTTTTTTGTTGTTGTTGTTGTTCTGTTATGTTTTTAGTGGATACATGGCTCCAGAATATGCTTTATGGGGTTATTTGACCGAAAAGGCAGATGTTTATAGCTTTGGGGTGGTTGCTTTAGAAATCGTTAGCGGGAAGAGTAATACAAATTATATTCCTCAAAATGATTGTGTTTGCCTTCTTGATCATGTAAGTAAAGGAATTGTTTTTTCTTTTATTTTTTTAACTACCTTTCTTTTCTTTCCTTTTTTTTTTTAATTTTTTAAATGATATCAAGCTTGTCCGTTCATATACAAAAATTGAAGTTTCGGTGATTCTTAATTAGTTCATTCCCTTGCAGGCTTTTGTCTTGCAACAGAAAGGAGAATTGTTGAAGATAATAGATGAAAATCTAGATGAAATCAACAAGGAACAGGCTGAAAGAGTAATAAAAGTGGCTCTTATATGTATCGATGCATCTCCGCTAATGAGGCCTACAATGTTCGATGTGATAGGCATGCTTGATGGCCGAACCGAGATTCATGAAGTGGTCTCCGATCCCGGTATCTATGGTGATGTTATAACAAAGGACTTGAGATTTAAAAGCCTCAGAGCCTATTATCAACAAATTCAAAACAAGGATACAATGGTAACACGAGGTTCCAAATTTAGTACTTCGGATAAGCCTTCCGCAAGTACATCTTCAAATGATCTCTACCCGTCGACTCCTCAAATATCCTTGGCCACGTCTGGTCGTGATCTCTTGAAATCAATCTCAATTCCAGAAACAACAGTGATTTCTTCTCTGACGTCACATCATAGTACTTCAAGCTTGCATTAAGTTTTCAGAGTAACAACGACAAATCAACCTTTTCCAACATTATGAATGAATACATATTGAATATATTCTTTTGGCCTTGTTAGATAGTATGAATTGTATTGTATCATACTAGGTTGGTTTATTATCATTATACGATATGGTGTTTGGTTTCAACCTCTAGCATGTTCACCTCTTAACATACATTTGGTTGTTAGGATATTGAACTAAAATATTTGGATCGAAGTTGTTTGAGTGCTTTTAAAAAACTAGTTAAAAAACTTGCTGATTTTTCAAAAAAAGATAAAAATGAGTTGAAATTTTTGTATTTGGATTGGTGATCTAAACTAGGGCTTAAGTATATGAGAACCTTACAGTACTTGAAGATTTAATAAAGATTCGTGTTTTTAGGAAGCAAATCCATGGCATTGAAGAGGATAAATGTCGTGATGAGCTATACTTGGGTGGATTAAGGTGAAATTTTTGCAACAAGACGCAAAAGGAATTCGTGTGAGTTGCTATCCAAGAGAAGAAAATACCTTAGATTATAGTTAGATGAGAAATCATGCCAAAAACAACCCATAACTTCAAGAAATTCAAATTTCCCACTCTGAAAAGATCAACTTAAAGAGAAAATTACCTAAATAACTACATTTTTTTTTTTAATCTATTGACATGATAAAAATTCTCAATTCTTGACCAATATGACACAAATTTTTCAACTCTATGAATGAAAAGTAGAGTGGAATATTGTTTTGGTCACGTTCATTCGATAGCGGTTGTATTGTACTATATCGCATTACAACGTTGTATTGTCATTAGACAATAGGATGTTTAATTTCACAGCGCGTATTAAAAATGTAGATATCTTAATGCAGTGATTATTGTGAGACTATTATGATTTGTGATATTGTGTTCTGTTATGTAATTATAATTTGCAGTTGTGCATGGTTCTTGTAACGACTAAATTTTTACGACATTACGATTTCTTGTAAGAAATTTATGCAGTACCATGAAGGTATTCATGAAAAAGCCTTATTAGGGTTTTTAATTGAATTTATGAGTTCTCATGATTTTTCGAGACTAAAAAATGATTGCTTAGCCAAGCATGTGACCTTTTGAGTAAAAAGGGATAGAAACTTTCATGATTTCATGTTGGTCAAAGTTTGACCTAAAAAGTCAAAGGTTGACTAGAAAAGTCAAACATGTGATGATACTATGAAATGGCAAGCAGTATGGGAAATATACTGTGAAAACTGTTTTTACAGACAAGATAGCAATAATAGGATTTAAAACCACCGTAGAAAAATCAAGCATATAAATTAAGGTATCCAGGGCCAAAGGACTTCAAGCTACAAGAAAATTTTTATACAGTCCAATTTTACACAGATAAATTTTGGACTGCAGTTTAGTATCAAGATACTGTTATTAATAGCTAACAGTATTGAAAATATCTGTGTTAGCATGAAATTGGACTGCATATTAACGAAAAGGCCAAACAAGCCCTAATGGTGATTACATCACCTAACTTTTTAATTATGACATCATTTTGGATTAAGAAAATTTTGGAAAGAAATCCATGGTTCAAGAATCACCCAATGGCCGGCCACCTAGGACCCCATTTGTGCAAAATTTTGTTTCTTTAAGGACCATTTGGCAATTTCAAAAAGTTGTTCATCACCTATAAATAGGTGAACCATTGTTCACAAAAATTAGAAATCCTAGCCAAATTTTATCAAATTTCTCTCTCAAAAACCGAACTTGAGAAGGAAAGAAAGAAAGAAAATTTTGCAAAACCAAGAGTAATTAGAGTGTAGGGGTGGTCGGATTTCTTGGGTGAAACCAACAAAAATTTGAAAAAAAAATTGGAGACCCATTTTGGCCATCAAGGCCGGTTGTGGGGAGGAAGAAGAAAGGAGGAGAAAAAGCTAAGTGTTGGCCGGATTTTTGAGTCTAGTGGTGGCCGGATTCTAGAGCAAGGTTGGTGAAAAAATTTTGGAGCCAAGCAAGCCAAGGAGGCCGGTCGTTGGTGGAGACAAGGGGAAAGGAGAAAATCAAGAAATGCCTAGCCAATTTCTTGAACCAAATTAAGGTAACTTCCTTTAAACCCTAAGCTTCTCAATTCAAGTTTCAATTGAGAAATTTAAATGTATTTTCCAATGGGTTTGTAAGAGCATATATAAGCTCAATTTAGTTTATGGCCCTAAGTTAGATCTAGAGTTTGTGCTTGATTAGATTAAGGGTGGTTTGATTTTATGAGCTTGCATGATTACTAAAGTTTGTTTGCTTGATGTATGAAATGTTGTATGTCCCCAATATGTGCTAAGCATGATGAATAAGTGTATGTTAGGTTGCTAGAAATAATTATGAATATTTGTGCAACCTAAACCATGCAAACCCTAATTGGTGAATTTTAAATAATGGTTTGCATAGACTTGATGGGTAAAGTGTTTAAAGAAAGTTTACGTTAGAAAATCGTTGCATGATTGATCTTAGGCTCCCGATGCGGTCGGTTGAGGTAGGGTGCACGTATTAGGACGTAAAACGAATTTAAAACCAAAAACTGCCATTTCGGGTGCAAACTGGCCAGTTTCTGGAAAAGCAAATTTTGAGGCCTTTAGAGGTCGAATTTGGAAAAACTTAAAACATAAAAGTTGTAGAAAAGGATTTTTCCTAGGGGGATGCATGAGAAGTTTTCCAAAATAAGGCTCCAACGGCCTCGGTTTATGCGAAAATCCGAGCCTGACCGTGCCCAGGTTTTATGCACGGCCAGGTGTGTTCAACTGAGAAAACGAATGGGTTAAAGTCCGAACCAGGTTTTGAGTAAAACACAAAAGTTATAGAATTTTTCGAGATCTAAAACTTTTGTGAAGAAAACTTTTTCAAATTCGATTTAGAAATTTAAATAAAAAATCAGATTTCAAAAACTGTACAGGAAAAAGGAAATTCCTGCACAGGATTTTCTAAAACAGTGCAGGAAAATAACATTTCTGCACATACAAGGATAAATTGACTAAGGGAAACTGTTCTAAAGGCAATTTCCAACACTTAAGTATTTTTATAAATATTACTCATATAGTACCCAGAATTTTTACGGACTCATGATTTCATTTTATGTAAAGAAATTTAAGTCCGTACTATGTGTTAGGTAATGCTTCATGAAAATTATGAGTATCAAGATGAAATTCATAATTTTAGTATCAGTATATATTTGAGTTCTCGATTAATTAGGTACGAGACTCAATAATAGTTTGCCCAGTCAAGCATGTGACCTTTTAAGTAAAAAGGAAAGAAAAAAACTCTATGATCTTATGTTGGTCAAAGTTTGACTGAAAAAGTCAAAGGTTAACTTGGAATGGTCAAAGATTTGACTGTATAGCAATATGATAAGCAGTATGGGAAATATACTGCGAAAACCGTCTTTACGGACAAGATAGCATGAATAAGATTTAAAACCACCATAGAAAAATCAAGCACATAAATTAGAATATCAAGGGCCAAAAGGCTTCAAGTTATAAGAAAATTTTTATACAGTCCATTTCTACACAGATAAATTTTGGACTGCAGTTCAATATAAAAATACTGTTATTAGTAGATAGCAGTATTGAAAATATCTGTGTTACCATAAAAATGGACTGCATATCAAGAGAAAGACCAAACAAGGCCTTATGATGACATCACCTCACCTTGGAATTATGACATCATTTTTGGATAAAGGAAAATGATAAAAAAAATTATGGATGGCTCTAGAACCACCCAACATGGCCTGCCACTTGGAGGGTCAAATTACAAATATTTTGTCTTTAGGATCAAAAAGTGCAATTTTAGAAAATATGATGATGTAAGCATGAGGTAAGCACATGATGTCATCAAGATGATGTCATCATGATGAGGTAAGCAAAACTTGGGCACCAAGGGAGCTAATGGCCGGTCACCACATGTAGGGACTAATTAGCAAATATTTTTGCTTCAAGGATCAATATGCAATTTTAGAAAAATAATTAAATCCTAGTTCAAGGACTTTTTAACAATTTTGAAAAGTTCAAAAAGCTTATAAATAGAGGTGAGGGGAGGGCTGTTTTTGTTCACAAAAATGTGGAAATGCCCCAAAATTATGGCAAAATTTTCCCTCACCATTTTCCCCTAAAATCCGAACCCTAGTAAAAAAAAAAAAAAAAAAAAAGGGTGAAGTGAGAAAGCTTGGTGGGGTGGCCGGACTTGGTGGGGAGCTTATTATGTGCTTGATTAGGGTCTCAAGGTCTCAATTTATGTTTTGGTGCATGATTAGGTGATTATGGTTGCATGATATTAGGGTTTGCATGCATGTCTCTTAAGTGTTTGTGATATGTCCCCAATATGCCTATGAAGTTGTAGGTTATGCATGTTTATGTTTGAGCTAGATTAGAAGCTTGAATGATGAATGGTGATGCAAATCAAAAGTTTTGCTAACCCTAGCATGGTGCAAGAACACCCAAGGGTTTGCCTTTGTATGAGAATGTATGAATGTATGCATGATGAGATTTTACGTTGGAAAGCACTGCATGTTTGACTTAGGCTCACGGTTTTAACCGTTTGAGGTAGTGTGCGCGTAATTTTACGTAAATCTTGACTAAGAACAAAACTGCCAGTTTTCGGGTAAAACTGGGCAGCCTTTGGAAAGCCGATTTTGAGGCCCTTAGAGGCCGAATTGGGTAGAACGTAAAACATAAAAGTTGTAGATAAGGGTTTTTCCTAGGGGGCAACACAGACATTTTTCCAAAATAAGGCTCCAACGGCCTCGGTTTTTATGAAAATCCAAGCCTGACTGTGCCCAGGATTCATGCACGGCCAGGTGGGTTCAACAGAGAATATGAACATGTTAACGTCCGAACTGGGTTTTCCTAAAAACATGAAAGTTGTAGGATTTTTCGAAAGCTAAAAATTTTTTGAAGACAACTTTTTCCGATTCAATCCAGATTTTTTTAAATAGAAACGGATTTCTGAAAAACTGTACAGGAAACAGGAAATTCCTGCACGGGATTTTCTAAAAACAATTCAGGAAAACTGTATTTTTCACCAAACCCAATGTTTTGACTGAGAAAACTGTTCTAATGGTAGTTTTCAGCCCTTAATGATTTTTATAAAGCCCTACTTAAGAACCACGAATTTTATAAGTTAGATTTTTGGATTTAAAACTTACCAAATTTTCCAAGACAAAGGAAATGGTTTTTTTTAAAAAGCCAAAGTTTAGTAAAACGATGATAACGGATGGTAATCAGGAAGGATACCCGAATTACTGGGCCAAGCCCAAAGCCCAAGTTTGACCCATAGAAGGTTGACCATAGTTGACCAAAATGTTGACTTTGGTTGACCAAGTTTGACCAAGGTTATCACACCAAAGGTTACTATTGTAACCAAATAAGATATTTTATAGGGGACATATAACTAAGAATATGTATGCATGTTGGTTAGGTCACCAACATTTTACGGTTATGACTAGAGATCCTTATCTATGTCCTTTATTATAGCAGGGGATAGTCTGCTATTGTATCCTGACATGGAGCAGCAAAGGACATAGTATACGAGGTAAGTACAAAACCTCACCTACAGTATAGAAAATAGTAAGCTATTTTCAAATATATAACATGTTCCATATATGTCATGTTATGTCATGATATGACTATGTTATGCCATGCTATGCTATGTTATGTTATGTTATACCATGTTATGCTATGCCATGTCATGTAAAGCTATGTTAAGCTATGTTATGACATATTAAGCTACGTTAAGTCATGATAAGTCATGATAAGGCATGATGTATCAAGTTATACCATGATTTATGGTTATGCCATGTCTAGTCTCATGTGCATCATGACTAATAAGATCACAATTAAAGATTCTTAGTCTTGGAATATACAAGACTAAGACTAAATCAAGACAAGTAAGGTGTCGTACCAACATCCTATTGATGTGGGAGGATTAATGTTTCAAGTTCAAGTTTATGATTATCAACCTCTCGTTGATGCGTGAGGGTATAATCAACCTTCCGCCAGATCGTGAAGGGTTATGTTTATGATTTTCTAGAATTATTAAGGGCCTTGCAAACCCTGATGTTCTGAGAATTGCGCGCTTCTGGTACGTACACAAGGGGCCCATATATTAAGACAAGATAATAAGTTCAAGATTAAGTCCATAATGAAGCATAAGACATTCAAATCGATCATAAATGGATCATGCATAAATTACATGATGATTGGCATGTTTTAAGAGGTTTAAAATGTTTTGTGAGATTATGTTTGTACTTGCTGGGCGAAAGCTCATCAGTATATTTTATACTGTAGGTAAGACGCCTGCAGCTTTATTTGGTGGGCCATGGAGACGATGCAGCAAGTGAAGGGCGGTGTGGGATACCACTACGCAGATTTTCCGCAAACTCTTTAAATTAGGAACTAGTACATGTATGACTAAGTTACATGTACCATGTTATGTATGGAATGTTTCAAAGTCCGATTTAAAAGGTTTTGTGTTACCTTTAATCGGCTTAGCAAGTAATGGGTAGGCATGATAAAGTTTACCCATATGGACAAGTTTAATTATGTTATGAGAGAAAAAAAAAATTTATTCTATAATTTTCTGAAAGTTCACGTATTAGAAACTAGGAAGTAAGTTAAGTAAGTATAGTAACGGCCCACGTCTACGTAGTCGGCCCTACGTGGATTGTCGGGGCATCACAACTCAAGAGTTACAATTTTTCAAGGGTTGAACAAAGGATTTTTAAGCTTTGAAATGTTAAGTTTTTCAAAAAAAAAAAGGGGTTTTGAAACCAAAGTTAAGTTTTAACCCAAGTAGGGTAAGTTTTAAACCCTAGGGTTACTTACAATAACCAAGTAAGACATTAAGGGTTTATGGGAGGGGACATATAACTCAAATTATACATGAAGGTTGGTTTAAATCACCAACATATGAATCCCTATGTCCTTTATTATAGCAGGAGGTAATCTGCTGCGGTGTCCTGAATTGGATCAGCCCATTATTGGACATAACAAACAAGGTAAGTACAACTCCGCCTACAGCATAGGCTTTTGTCGTGTTACTTGCCTTAGAATGATGTATGTTATGAAGCATGCTATATGCTATGATGTATGCTATAATGTATGTTAGAATTATGATATATCAAGTAGATTACATGGCTAAGATATGATCATAAGTTATGTACGTGTGACATCATGAAGCATGTTCACAAATAATAAGAACAAGGTCAAGATGACATAAGAACAAGTAAGCATGATGGCAAGTAAGCATGCCTGTGTCGTGCCGACCCGCGTCAGGTCGGGTTGGACTATGGTTTGAGTTGGAAATGGTTTGGCCGCCCCAACCACTCCATAGTTGCGCGCCCGGTACCGACACTCATGATAAGGGGCCCATAAGCAAGACAAGCAATGAAAGGATTATGGAAGCATGATAAGAAAGCATAACAAAGCATAACTGGATCATACATTGTTAGAACATGTTAGATTATGCTATACTATGTTATGAAATGATTATGTTATGTTTGTGTATGTTTGTTTCGCGGTTAATATAGTTGTACTTGCTGAGCGAAAGCTCACGTCTTACGTCTATGCTGTAGGTAAGCAACCTACTGGCGATTATTGATGCAAGATGGTGGAGCGTGGCGAGGCGAACTGTGAAACGTGGGAATGATAAGCCGCTACGCGTTTTGTTAATTCATGTTTACTATTTTATATTTGAACAATTTTAGACAATACACGTATATACGCTCGTACTCCCATAGTAGAAAAAAAATATATTCCGCTATTTTTGCTAAGTAATAAGTATGTAAGACAAGTCAAGCATGTATGTACGTATGTATGTATGGTAACGGTCCGTGCTAGACGGGTCGTTACAGAATTGGTATCAGAGCGGTTTCCTGCTACTTGATTTCACAGTCCGCCTGCTATCACCACCATCATTGTAAGTTAAATTTATTTTATGCGTAAATATTTATTATGTGATTATGGTATGGTAGATTCGTCGATATGGATCTGGATCAAGTAGACGCGGATCAAGAGGCAATATCATCGTTCTTTGAGGCGCATCCACTATATTATGACGGTACGAGACAGCCAGCATCAGTAACATCATGGTTACACGACATGGAGCTAATTTTCCACCTATGTCACGTTTACAGGTCTCATTAGCCAGTCGATGCCTAGTAGAGGACGCCCGTATGTGGTGGTTGACGATGGGCGAGCGAGCATTGCCTAATCGTACCTGGGCAGATTTTCGTGCCCTAATGATAGAGCGTTTCCGACCTTTACCTGAGGAGGGAGCCGCTGAGCCGTACCGTGATCCCGAGATCTATCGGGATATGAGCCATGCGAGATATTGGAGCTTCTCAACGACATGGCACGCTTACCCTCAGGAGTCCATGGGACATTACTGCCAGAGATTCCAGGAGGCCATGTTGCCTTATATTCCTCAGGATATAGACAGTTTGGAGTTACAGGCGCTCGTGATACTCCGCAACGGGTTACCCGCCCCAGGTTCGACAGTTTGCGCCAGAAATTAGGCGGGATATGACCGTTGGGCATATGATTGATGGTATTATGGAGGCTGAGATCATTGCCCATGCTAGGCAAGCCGACACTTATGCTAGGGAGCACCAGGCACCAGTTGACGATGTCCGGATAGGGGAGCCGGTTTAATGAGCCAGGTCCGGTACTACCCGAGGACCCGATTCCCGCCGATCCATTACAAGAGGTACCAGCCCAGGAGGCTAAGGTGGGGGTGGATGCCGGTGATCAGGATATCGACGACTTTATCGTGGCCTTCGGAAGATCAACCTGAGGATCCCCTGGTTATCAACATTCCGAGCGACGATGAAGAGTATGAGCCGGAACAAGAAGATGAAGAGGATCAAGAGCTACAGCACGCGGGCTGGTTAGAAGAGGAAGAAGACTTCGAGGATGACCCGGAGGAGATTTTGTTTCACGATGGAGATTGGAGGCCGACTCCGACGCTTCCTCTGTGGTTACAGTTGAGTTTATAGACTAGGCCTAGTTTGACCGTATATATGTATCTTTTGACCTTAGGACCGGATGTATTAGCTTATTCTTTTTGACGATAGGCTTGTACTCATGTATGATGGTAAAGTGATAGACACTTCCATCGCAATTTTGCTCATGTATGTATAGTATGATGTAACGATTATGTAATTACAATATTGTAAATATGATGTACTTTTTGTAAGTATACAAAAAGACAGTTCAAGTATGAAATACTATGTTATGTTACGATCACGAAAGTCATGTTATGATTATGTAAGCCATGTTATGATATAAGTATGATATGATATGATAAATATGATTATGATATGATATGTAATAATATGTATGAAACAAACGATATTAATAGCATAACAATATCTTTTCTTATGATTAATAGGAAGATGGAACGCCTACGCAAAACCATACCAGTGAATCCGCCCGAGCCGGATCTCGCCACCGTTGTAGCAAATCTACAACGGCAGTTGCTTGAGCAGCAACAACAAACGAACAGACTCCGAGAACAGCTAGCTCGAATCTGTAACGACCCGCCTAGCACGGACCGTTACCGTACATACATACATGCTTAACATACTTATTTGTTTAACAAAAGTAGTGAAATTTTTTTTTTTTCTACTACTGAAGTACTGTTTGGAATAATATAAATATTAAACATAAATTCTGCGGAAGATATAGCGGCTTATCCCTTCTTTCACAGTTGCCCCGCCAACTCCATCATCTTGTATCAAAATTCGCCAGTAGGTTGCTTACCTACAGCATAGACGTAAGTCGTGAGTTTTCGCTCAGCAAGTACAACTTTATTTTCCGCAACAAAATTAATTATATACTTAACATAGCAAATTATAACATATTCTAATTATGCATGATCCAATTATGCTTATTATGCGTAATTGTTTATGGGTCCCTTATCATGGGTGATCGTACCGGGCGCGCAACTATGGAACGGTTGGGGCGGCCAAACCAATTCCAAATCGATCCACAGTCCTACCCGACCTTGGACGGGTCGGTACGTCACCCGGCAAGCTCGCTTGCCACTATACTTATTTGTCATCTTGACCTTGTTCTTATTAACTGTGAACATGCTTCATGATGTCACATGAATATAACTGGTAATCATATCTTAGTTATGCCATCTATTTTAAATTATAGCACATAACATACATTGTATCATGTTACACTTAAAAAGCCTATGCTGTAGGCGGAGTTGTACTTACCTCTCTTACTATGTCCCTCTTTAGTACTGTTCTCTTACTGGCACAGCTGCAGGCCCTTTCCTACTTGAATAGGGACATAGGTGAGAGTTCAATTCTCATTATGCAGTGTTGGTGTCCTAACCAACATGCTTACTAATTTCTTGTTGTATGTCCCCGATACTTGATATCTGGTTTGGTCACAAATATAAATCCTACTGTTTGGGAGGATTTATTCTTTAAAAGATTATTTTGGACAAATCCTTGGGCTAATTCTTTGACAAAAATGCCGGGTTTCTTTAAAACCTTAAGCTTTGGGACTAGGTCCGATAACTCAGGTATTATCCTTGATTATCGTCCGTAATCGGCTTGATTACAATTTTTATCTTAAAAACTCTATTTTCTTATCCTTTTGCCATTTTGAGAGATTTAACTTTTAAATCCCTTCAATATTTTTGGTAAAAATTTCAATCTTTAAAACAAATCTTTATAAAGGTCGTTTAAGATTGAGAACTGCCTTTGGAACAGTTTTAAGCAAAAATACAGTTTTCTTTTTCTTTTTGAAACTGTTTGTAAAACTTATGTGCAGGAATTTTCGGTTCCCTGCACACTCTTCATAAAACAATACCAGTTTAAAAATCCATTTGGAATTTGAAAAACTTGTCTTCATGAAAGTTGTAGCTCTCGAAAAATGGTAAAACTTTCATGTTTTACAAAAAATCCAGTTCTGCTTGTATTTGCGTCAGTTTTTGTTTGAAACAGACTGATCCTGTAACTTGGGTCTGGGCAACCCACCACGGATTTTTGTAAAAAAGAAGGCCATTGGAGCCTCATTTTAAAATCTGCTCGTGAGGTGTTCTAGGAAAAATCGTTCCGAGCAACTTTCGTGTTTTACAATTTACCCAATTCGTCCTCTAAATGCCTCTAATTTTTACTTTCCCGAAACTGACCAGTTTTGAATCCGAATTGGCAGTTTTGGTTGTTAAGTTCGTTTTACGTCCTATTTCGTGAAATCTATCTCGACCGATCACTGCGGGAGTCTATATGGCAAACACACAGCGTTTCTAACGTCCCACTTGAACCTTTAAACCGTCCAATTGAAACCATGCAAACCAAATTCAAAAACCCTAACTTTTTGCATACATCACATACAAGCATCAAACTTTGCTCCTTAAGCTAGCATGCTTCAAGCACTGCCCTATGGCAGATTTTTGGACCAAACTAGGGGACACACAACCCTAAGCATCAAGCATGAAATTCAATCATAAACAAGCACAACAATGCAAGAATTTAAACCATACACCCTTAGATCTACAAATCAAGCACATACCTCTAACTTTAGGGCACAAAATAGGAAATGGACTTATGTCCTTACAACCAAATTGAACTACCTTTTATCTTTATATTTGAACTCAAATAAGAGAGTTAGGGCTCTAGATTTTTACCTTAGACCAAAGTCAAGTTTTGGTCACAAAATCTCTTCCTCCCCCTAGCCCTCCTTAGCTCACGGCCATACCACCCAATTGGCACCCAAAAATTTTTCGGTTTGATCTCCTTGGTAGATCCACTCCAAGCCGAGCACTCCACCAAGATTTGGCCTCAAAGTTTTCAGTTTCTCTTCTTCCCTCACTCACTCGGCCACACACCTCAAAGGCCCTTAAAATAATTTCTAACTTTTTCTTGGTTTATCCCTAGCTCAAATCCGAACCCCTATGATCAAAATCCCCAAGAAAATTTCTGATTTCTCTCACTCCTTTCTCTCCTCTGATTTCCAGATTTTTTTGTGGAAAAATTTGACAAGAGCTTGGCTGTTTTTCTCTGATTTTTTCAGCCAAAAACCGCCCCCCCTTAGGCCTATTTATAGGTGAGTTTTGGGGTCAATTTGTAATTAACTTTTGTTCACCTTTTTCAAATAATTCCATGAAGAAAAACAAATTCCATTTTGGCCCCAAAAGAACCGGCCACCATGCTCTAGAATGATCCAATATTATCCAAAATTTTTTTTTTTTCACCATAATGATGTCATAAATCAAAAGGTTGGTGAGGTAAGCACCATTAGACTTGTTTGGCAATTTTTCTTGCTAAGCAGTCCAAATTCAAGTTAACACAGATATTTTAATACTGTTAACTATTAATAACAGTATTTTATCACTAAACTGCAGTCCAAAATTTATCTGTGTAAAATTTGAATGTATAAAATTTTTCTTATAATTTGAAGCCCTTTGGCCCAATATACCCTAATTTATGTGCTTTGATTTTTCTAGGGTGATTTTAAATCTTAATCTTAACATCTTGTCTGAAAAATGGTTTTTCGCAGTATATTTTCCATACTGTTTGACCATAAATCATTATCATCATATGGTTGACATTTCTGGTCAACCCTTGACTTTTTGGGTCGACTTTGACTTTTTAGGTCAAAGTTTGACCGCCATGCAAGACCATGCACACGTGAAATTTTTCTATTCTGCTAACTCAAAATGATACATACTTGTTAAAGCAAATCATTTTTAAGTCTCATAAGATCATGAGAACTTAAAATTTTCAAATAAAAACCCATCTCAGATTTTCATGAATATATTCTAAACATCGCATAAGTTTCTTTACAAGACAAACGTAAGGTCGTGAAAATTTAGTTATTACAATCTTTCCCCCTTAAAAATTTTCGTCCTCGAAAATTAGAATAAATCGGGGTAGTTCTTTCTCATCTCATCTTCCAATTCCCAGGTTGCTTCTTCAACCTTGTGGTTGCGCCATAAAACTTTAACCAGGGAAACGGTTTTGTTTCTTAGGACCTTCTCGTCTCGATCCAGAATTCGAACTGGCTTTTCTTCGTATGTCAAATCCGTTTGAACTTCCACTGGTTCTTGACTAAGCACATGCGACGGATCTGGTATATACTTCTTTAACATTGAAAACATGAAAAACATCGGTGCATTGCAGCTAATTCTGGTGGCAAAGCAAGCCTGTAAGCTACTTTCCCATTCTTTCAAGGATTTCAAATGGTCCTGTATATTCCCGGACTGAGCTTTCCCCTTTTTGCCAAATCTCATTACTCCTTTCATAGGAGCAATCTTAATGAACACGGCCTTTTCAACTTGGAACTCCAATGGTCTTCTACGTTTATCGGCATAACTTTTCTGTCTGCTAAAAGCTATGTCGAGCCTCTGCTTAATCTTCTTGATATCTTCAGAGGTCTTCTTGATGAAGTTTGTTGTTTGTAGCTGCTTCTGTCCAACCTCTTGCCAGTGGATGGGAGATCGACATTTCCTTCCATATAGGGCTTCAAATGGTGCCATACCAATTGAAGCGTGATAACTGTTGTTGTAAGAAAATTCGATCAATGGCAGCTTCTGATCCCAGTTTCCTTTGAAATCCAGAACACATGATCTCAGCATATCTTCCAGTGTTTGGATGGTTCGTTCCGACTGGGCCGTCAGTTTGGGGGTGAAAAGCTGTGCTAAACTTCAATTTTGATCCCATGGCATTGTGAACACTGGTCCAAAATCGAGAGGTGAAACGTCCATCCACGGTCTGAAATGATTGATTTTGGCACTCCATGCAGCTTAACAATCTGAGATACGTAGACTTCAGCCAATTTTTCCACTGAGAATGTGGCTTTGATAGCAATGAAATGGGCTGATTTGGTCAATCTATCCACCACAACCCAAATTGTGTCATTTCCACTTGTCGTCCTGGGTAATCCTACTACAAAATCCATAGTAATTTGCTCTCATTTCCATTCAGGAAACTCTATTTTCTGCAATTCTCCTCCAGGATGTCGGTGTTCAGCCTTAACTTTTTGACAAGTTAGGCATTTTGACACGTATTTTGCTACTTCATTCTTCATTTTTGGCCACCAAAAGTTCTCCCGGAGGTCCTTGAACATTTTGGAAGCTCCTGGATGTACCGAGTATGGCGTCTTATGAGCCTCTGACATGATCTGATCCTTCAGAAATTCAAAGTCGGGAACACAGATCCTTTCCTTGAAGTAGATAGTGCCATCGGCAGAGGTTTTGAACTCCTTGTTCTTTCCGTCAAAAAGTTGTGCCTTTAGCAAAAACGAATCTTTTCCTTGATGCGCTTTGATGGATTCCAATAGATCGAACTGAAGAGTCAGAGAAGATAATTTCCCCGTGATCATTTCCAGGTTGAACTCAGAAATCTCCTTTTGTAGTGGCTTAGGGAACGCTTCAATAGACATTAGCATGCCCGAGGATTTTCTACTTAAAGCATCTGCTACCCTGTTTGCCTTCCCAGGGTGATAAAGGATCTCGCAATCGTAGTCCTTTACAAGTTCCAGCCATCTACCTGTCTCATGTTGAGCTCCTTCTGAGTAAAAATATACTTGAGACTCTGGTGATCAGTGTAGATTTCGCATTTGTTTCCATACAAATAGTGTCTCCAGATCTTTAGTGCGAAAACTACCGCTGCTAGCTCCAGATCATGCGTAGGATAATTCCGTTCATGATTCTTCAATTGTCTTGATGCGTATGCTACTACTTTCCCATTTTGCATCAGAACAGCTCCTAATCCGTTCTTGGAAGCATCACTGTAAATTACGAAATTTTCCCGCATCTACATCTGGAATAATTAACACGGGCGCACTTGTCAGCTTTTTCTTGAGCTCTTGGAAATTCTCTTCACACTTCTGAGTCCATTCATACTTTTTATCTTTTCGAGTGAGAGCGGTAATTGGTGCAGCAATCTTGGAAAATCCTTCGACAAAACGTCGGTAATATCCAGCTAATCCAAGAAAACTTCTTATTTCCGTCACACTCTTGGGTACTGACCATGAACTGACTGCTTCCACTTTTGCAGGATCTACGGAAATTCCCTCTTTTGACACAACATGCCCTAAGAAATGAACTTTCTCCAGCCAAAATTCACATTTTGTGAACTTAGCATAAAGCTGATTCCTCCTCAACGTTTCCATTACCATCCTAAGATGCTGCGCGTGTTCCTCCTTGGACCTTGAGTAAATCAAAATGTCGTCAATGAAGACAATGACGAATTTATCCAAATATTCCTTGAATACTCGATTCATAAGATCCATAAAGGGCGGCTGGGGCGTTAGTTAATCCAAAGGGCATGACCAAAAACTCATAGTGCCCATATCGCGTGCGAAAAGCTGTCTTGGAGATATCTGCCCTCCCGAATTCTGAGCTGATGGTACCCTGATCGTAGATCGACCTTTGAAAACACAACCGCTCCTCGGAGTTGATCAAAAAGATCGTCAATCCTTGGAAGAGGATATTTATTCTTGATCGTAATTTTATTCAATTCACGGTAGTCAATGCACATTCTCAATGATCCATCCTCTTTTTGACGAATAAAACAGGTGCTCCCCATGGAGAGTAACTTTGTCGGATGAATCCTTTGTCAAGCAGTTCTTGCAACTGTACTTGAAGTTCTCTCAGCTCAGCTGGTGCCATACGATAGGGGGCTTTCGATATTGGGGCAGCTCCATGTAGCAACTCAATTTCAAAAGAAATTTCCCTTTCTGGCGGAAGTCCTGGCAAATCCTTCGGAAAAATATCTATAAATTCATTTATGACAGGAACGTCTTCCGGTGTCAGCTCCATTTCTTGATCCTTGTCTACCATGTTAGCTAAATATCCTTGACAACCATTAGCTAACATTTTCCAGGCCCTTATTGCTGAAACAAATCGAGTTGCTGAACTCCGAGAACTGACCATAGAAGTTGAACTCTACTTCTCCGTAAGGGTTGAATGTCACGCACCTCTTGCGGCAGTCAATCTTGGCGTTGTATTTACTCAAAAAGTCCATTCCTAAGATCACATCGAAATCCTGAAGCTTGATTGCAATGAGATCTACATATAATTCTCTGCCACAAATTCCTACGGATGTGTTTCGTATCCAAAAATTGGACCACAAAAATTCTCCGGATGGCAGAGAGGTTTTGAATGGTTGTTCTAAACTATCCACACCCCTTCCTATCTTTGAGCAAATTCCAATGATATGAACGAGTGGGTGGCACCAGAATCAAATAGGACAATTGCATCATAGGTGGCGATAGAAATCTGACCTGTCACCACATGCGAAGTCCCGGCTTCTGCATCTCCTTTGGTATAGGCGTAGATTCTGGCTTGCGGTTCAGGAGCCTCTAATCTGCCTTGAGCGATTGAGGGTCCTTCGAGCTTTGCCTGGACTGCATGTAACTGGCTGTTGGGGTTCCGGCTTGGGTATGAAGGATTCTGGCCTTGGGTGTTCAAAGTGCAGTTCTTTTGCAAAATGACCCTCCTTGCCACAGAGATAACATGCATTTGATCCCATTCGGCATACTCCCGGGTGTTTTCTCCCGCACTTGGTACACACCGGGTAGCTATTGCTATTGCCCTCATTTCCATGAGCAATCTTTTTCTGATGGTAGTTTCTTTGCTGACCCTGGCCAGTAGAGTTCTCGTTTCGTTTATTCTTCCCAAACTGTTTAGAACCTTGAGCAAAATTGCGGGGGCTGGCCTTTTTGGTTCATTTGGGGATTCTGACAAGGTTTGCGTCTGTTTCCCCATAGCCTTTTCTTCCTTCTTTGCCTAAAGAACTTAGCTCGTTCTTCCTTGTCCCGGTTAATCCAATATTCTGCTCTTATGGCTCGGCTTATACAATCGGATACCCGAGTGGGTGGACTATCACCAGCACTGACTTGCCTAGCGATATCTGACCGAAACATCTTCATCATCAATCTAACTTTTTCGGTCTCACCTGGCACCAATTCCGGGCACAATCGGGCTAACTGCTCAAACTTATTAATAGCCTCCATTACCGTCATCGTTCCCTGTCTCAAACTGGTAAATTCATCCTGCTGGGCTGCCAGGATTTCTCTGTTAAAGTACATAGTTCGAAACTCCGACACGAAATCTTGCCAACTCATGGTCGTAACGTCGCGACGCATCTGGACTGTCATCCACCAGTGTCTAGCGTCTTTCTTGAGAGCAAAGGAAGCACAAAGG
Source organism: Ficus erecta (assembly GCA_008635985.1). Taxonomy (NCBI): domain Eukaryota; kingdom Viridiplantae; phylum Streptophyta; class Magnoliopsida; order Rosales; family Moraceae; genus Ficus; species Ficus erecta. Next base: position 35,440 of record BKCH01000120.1, on the reverse strand, counting down.
ACTTTTTCTTGCTCTGTCAGCCGCATGAAATCCAAAATAACTTGGATGTCAATCAACCAATTGTCAGCGGCAATCGGATCTGTTGGTCCCTCAAATTCCGGCGCTTTCATCTGCCTAAATCTCTCATAAAGCAGATCTTCCCGTACGGGAGGTAAGTTCGCTGGTATTCCTACTGGTGCTATTGTAACCTCTGGCTGAACCTCTGGTTGCACATCAGGTAACCGGAGGGTACTACTGGAGGTACTCTGATATTCTGTGGGGGAATCTCATTAGCCTGAGGTCTCTGATTTATCTGAGCTAACTGCTCCCGGAGTCTATTTGTTTCCTGTTGCTGCTCAAGTAACTGTCGTTGCAAATTTGCTACAACAGTTGCTAGATCCGGTGCAGGTGGATTCTGGTTCACAGGCATTGTTCTGCGAGGTCGTACCATCTTTTATTTCCTATTAAAACCATAAGAAAAGATATTATCGAACTAGTAATATCCTTTCTTTCATCATACATCATATTGTAATACATTGGATCATAACACAATCATCTTCATCATAACATGGCTTACATAATCGTAACATATCGTATCATAACATGATTTTCGTGATCATAACGTAACATGGTACTTAATCTGTTTCTTGAAAATTTACAGAAAGTACATTATATTTGCCAAAATAATATATACAAGATTGTTACATCATTCTTGTAAATACATATCTGTTTCATAGTATTTTATGTACATGAACAAAATGGTAATGGGAGTGTCTAACACTTCACCATCATACATAGTCAAAAATGGCGATGGAAGTGGCTACCACTTTCCATCATACATCAGTACAAGCCTACTATCCAAAAAGAAATAAGCGAGCACATATCAGTCCTAGGGTCAAAATAAATATACATGATCGACCAAAATGCTGATCTCAATCGTCGTCTAAGCATCTACGTCGGAGTCAGTCTCCCAATCTCCGTCGTCGAAAATGATCTCCTCTGGGTCGTCAACAAAATCCTCCTGATCCTCAAACCATCCTGCCTGCTCTAGCTCGGGTGCCGGCTCCATCTCCTCGTCATCGTCCTCCTCCTCACTGGATATATCAATGACAATGGGATCTGCCGTGGATCTGCTGGTATAACCTCATCATCATCATCCTCGTCACTGGAGATGTCTACGACAGGAGGGTCTGCTGGTGGATCATGGGTATAATCATAACATCGTCCTCCTCTGGGTCCTCTGCACCTGGGTCACCCCTCAGCATCCCCCTGCCTCGGCCTCATGGGCTTGGCACCTCCTGCTCAGGGACTGCAGGAATCGGCTCCTCCGGGGGTGCTGGTCCTACCTCATGCAATGGCTCCCCTATGCCAGCGCATCTACGGGTGCCTGATGATCACCCTCAGCTGCCTCCGCCTGCTCCGCGTCCGCGTGCACCTCAGCCTCTAAGATATACTCTATCATGTGCTCCACAGACATCCTGGGTGAGGGATAAGGAACATGCTGGCGAATACGACCAGGTAAGCCGTTTCGCAAAACCATCAATGCCTCCAACATAGGGTGGTCCATCTCCTGAGGAATGTAGGGTAACATGGCCTCCTGAAATCTCATACAGTAATGGGCCATGGTCTCGAGAGGATATGCGTGTCACTCAAGTGTATAGCTGTGGTATCGCGTGTCATACATATCTCGATAAATATCAGGGTCCGCTGAGGCGCTCCTGGCCCATAGTCTAGTATCGGTCCAAAACGTCCAACCATCAGTGAGCGAAAATGCACCCAAGTCCGGCTGGGTAGCTGTGGCTCCCCTACTGACATCCACCAAATACGGGCGTCGCCTCTCAAACATCGACTCCCCAACGAGACCTGTAGGCGCCCCGGGATATGGCTGGTACGAAAAATCAGCTCCGTGTCATATAGCCATGCTGCTAAAGATACCGTGTGACTCGTACCGTCAAATAATAACGGATGTGCCTCATAGAATGACGATATAGTCTCTCGGTCCGCATCCACGTGATCCGGCTCCATATCGACGAATCTACATACCATAATCACATAATAAATATTTATGTATAAACTAATTTTAACTTACAATGATAGTGGCGATGGCAGGCGAACTGTGAAATCAGGTAGCAGGGAACCGCTCTGATACCAACTCTGTAACGACCCGCCTAGCACGGACCGTTACCGTACATACATACATGCTTAACATACTTATTTGTTTAACAAAAGTAGTGAAATTTTTTTTTTTTTTCTACTACTGAAGTACTGTTTGGAATAATATAAATATTAAACATAAATTCTGCGGAAGATATAGCGGCTTATCCCTTCTTTCACAGTTGCCTCGCCAACTCCATCATCTTGTATCAAAATTCGCCAGTAGGTTGCTTACCTACAGCATAGACGTAAGTCGTGAGCTTTCGCTCAGCAAGTACAACTTTATTTTCCGCAACAAAATTAATTATATACTTAACATAGCAAATTATAACATATTCTAATTATGCATGATCAATTATGCTTTATTATGCGTAATTGTTTATAGGCCCCTTATCATGGGTGATCGTACCGGGCGCGCAACTATGGAACGGTTGGGGCGGCCAAACCAATTCCAACTCGATCCACAGTCCTACCCGACTTTGGACGGGTCGGTACGTCACCGGCAAGCTCGCTTGCCACTATACTATTTGTCATCTTGACCTTGTTCTTATTAACTGTGAACATGCTTCATATGTCACATGAATATAACTGGTAATCATATCTTAGTTATGCCATCTATTTTAAATTATAGCACATAACATACATTGTATCATGTTACACTTAAAAAGCCTATGCTGTAGGCGGAGTTGTACTTACCTCTCTTACTATGTCCCTCTTTAGTACTGTTCTCTTACTGGCACAGCTGCAGGCCCTTTCCTGCTTGAATAGGGACATAGGTGAGAGTTCAATTCTCATTATGCAGTGTTGGTGTCCTAACCAACATGCTTACTAATTTCTAGTTGTATGTCCCCGATACTTGATATCTGGTTTGGTCACAAATATAAATCCTACTGTTTGGGAGGATTTATTCTTTAAAAGATTATTTTGGACAAACCCTTGGCTAATTCTTTGACAAAAATGCCGGGTTTCTTTAAAAACCTTAAGCTTTGGGACTAGGTCCGATAACTCAGGTATTATCCTTGATTATCGTCCGTAATCGGCTTGATTACAATTTTTATCTTAAAAACTCTATTTTCTTATCCTTTTGCCATTTTGAGAGATTTAACTTTTAAATCCCTTCAATATTTTTGGTAAAAATTCAATCTTTAAAACAAATCTTTATAAAGGTCGTTTAAGATTGAGAACTGCCTTTGGAACAGTTTTAAAGCAAAATACAGTTTTCTTTTTCTTTTTGAAACTGTTTGTAAAACTTATGTGGCAGGAATTTCGGTTCCCTGCACACTCTTCATAAAACAATACAAGTTTAAAAATCCATTTGGAATTTGAAAAACTTGTCTGCATGAAAGTTGTAGCTCTCGAAAAATGGTAAAACTTTCATGTTTTACAAAAAATCCAGTTCTGCTTGTATTTGCGTCAGTTTTTGTTTGAAACATACTGATCCTGTAACTTGGATCTGGGCAAACCCACCACGGATTTTTGTAAAAACGAAGGCCATTGGAGCCTCATTTTTAAAATCTGCTCGCGATGTCTTCTAGGAAAAATCGTTCCGAGCAACTTTCGTGTTTTACAATTTACCCAATTCGTCCTTTAAATGCCTCTAATTTTTACTTTCCCGAAACTGACCAGTTTTGAATCCGAATTGGCAGTTTTGGTTGTTAAGTTCGTTTTACGTCCTATTTCGTGAAATCTATCTCGACCGATCACTTCGGGAGTCTATATGGCAAACACACAGCATTTCTAACGTCCCACTTGAACATTTAAACCGTCCAATTGAAACCATGCAAACCAAATTCAAAAACCCTAACTTTTTGCATACATCACATACAAGCATCAAACTTTGCTCCTTAAGCTAGCATGCTTCAAGCACTGCCCTATGGCAGATTTTTGGACCAAACTAGGGGACACACAACCCTAAGCATCAAGCATGAAATTCAATCATAAACAAGCACAACAATGCAAGAATTTAAACCATACACCCTTAGATCTACAAATCAAGCACATACCTCTAACTTTAGGGCACAAAATAGGAAATGGACTTATGTCCTTACAACCAAATTGAACTACCTTTATCTTTAAATTTGAACTCAAATAAGAGAGTTAGGGCTCTAGATTTTTACCTTAGACCAAAGTCAAGTTTGGTCACAAAATCTCTTCCTCCCCCTAGCCCTCCTTAGCTCACGGCCACACCACCCAATTGGCACCCAAAATTTTTTCGGTTTGATCTCCTTGGTAGATCCACTCCAAGCCGAGCACTCCACCAAGATTTGGCCTCAAAATTTTCAGTTTCTCTTCTTCCCTCACTCACTCGGCCACACACCTCAAAGGCCCTTAAAATAATTTCTAACTTTTTCTTGGTTTATCTCTAGCTCAAATCCGAACCCCTATGATCAAAATCCCCAAGAAAATTTCTGATTTCTCTCACTCCTTCTCTCCTCTGATTTCCAGATTTTTTTTGTGGAAAAATTGACAAGAGCTTGGCTATTTTTCTCTGATTTTTCCAGCCAAAAACCGCCCCCCCTAGGCCTATTTATAGGTGAGTTTTGGGGTTAATTTATAATTAACTTTTGTTCACCTTTTTCAAATAATTCCATGAAGAAAAACAAATTCCATTTTGGCCCCAAAAGAACCGACCACCATGCTCTAGAATGATCCAATATTATCCAAAAATTTTCTTTTTTTTTTTCACCATAATGATGTCATAAATCAAAAGGTTGGTGAGGTAAGCACCATTAGACTTGTTGACAATTTTTCTTGCTAAGCAGTCCAAATTCAAGTTAACACAGATATTTTAATACTGTTAACTAGTAATAACAGTATTTTATCACTAAACTGCAGTCCAAAATTTATCTGTGTAAAATTTGAATGTATAAAATTTTTCTTATAATTTGAAGCCCTTTGGCCCAATATACCCTAATTTATGTGCTTGATTTTTCTAGGGTGATTTTAAATCTTAATCTTAACATCTTGTCTGAAAAAATGGTTTTTCGCAGTATATTTTCATACTGTTTGACCATAAATCATTATCATCATATGGTTGACATTTCTGGTCAACCCTTGACTTTTTGGGTTGACTTTGACTTTTTAGGTCAAACTTTGACCGCCATGCAAGACCATGCATACGTGAAATTTTTCTATTCTGCTAACTCAAAATGATACATACTTGTTAAAGCAATCATTTTTAAGTCTCATAAGATCATGAGAACTTAAAATTTTCAAATAAAAACCCATCTCAGATTTTCATGAATATATTCTAAACATCGCATAAGTTTCTTTACAAGACAACGTAAGGTCGTGAAAATTTAGTTATTACAGAATCAATCAGAGACCTCCAGTTAATGAGGTTCCACCTCCGAATAATAGAGTACCCCCAATAGTCCCTCCGGTACCTGATGTTCAACCGGATGTCCATCCAGAAGTTCCGATAGCACCCACTGGAGCACCAGTGAACTTACCTCCAGTACGGGAAGATCTGCTTTATGAGCGATTTAGGCGGATGAAGGCGCCTGAATTCGAGGGACCCACGGACCCCATAGCCGCCGATAATTGGTTGATCGACATCCAGGTTATTTTGGATTTTATGCGGCTTATGGAACAGGAAAAAGTTCTCTGTGCGTCTTTCGCGCTCAAAAAGGACGCAAGGCACTGGTGGATGACAGTCCAAATGCGCAGAGATGTTACAGCCATGAGCTGGCAGGATTTCATGGCTGAATTCCGCACTATGTACTACAACAGTGAAGTCCTTGCCGCTCAACAGGATGAGTTTTCGAACTTGAAGCAAGGGTCGATGACAGTAATGGAGGCTGTCAAGAAATTTGATCAGTTAGCTCGTCTGTGCCCGGAACTGGTGCCAAATGAAACAGAGAAAGTCAGGAGAATGATGAAGATGTTCCGAACTGACATTGCCAAGCAAGTGAGTGCTGATTGTGTGAACCGGGCGATTAGAGCAGAATACTGGATCAACCAGGATAAAGAAGCAAGGGCTCAGATTTTCAAGGCAAAGAAGGAGGAAAAGGCCGTGGCTAAGCAAATGCAGCCTCGACAAAGTACTGAAACAAACCAGAAAGGCCAGTCCAGCAGCCCTGCCCAAGGTTCCAAGCAGTTTGGGAAGAACAAGCGAAAATAAAACTTTACTGGCCAGGGCCAACAGAGAAATTACCCTCAGAAGAAGAATAATCGTGGAAATGAGGGTAATAGCAATAGCTACCCCGTATATGCCAAGTGTGGGCGAAAACATCCGGGAATTTGCAGAATGGGGACAAATGCTTGCTACCTTTATGGCAAGGAGGGGCATTTTGCGAAAAACTGCAATTTGAACACCCAAGGCCAGAATCCTTCTTATCCGAGCCGGAACACCAACAGCCAGCTGCATGCGGTCCAAGCAAGGCTGGAAGGACCTTCGATCGCACAAGGCAGATTAGAGGCTCCTGAACCTCAAGCCAGGATCTATGCCTACACCAAGGGAGATGCTGAAGCAGGGACTTCGCATGTGGTGATAGGTCAGATTTCTATCACCACCTAGATGCAATTGCCTTGTTTGATTCTGGTGCCACTCACTCGTTCATATCGTTGGAGTTCGCCCAGAAGATAGGAAGAGGTGTGGATATTTTAGATCAACTGTTCAAAACCTCTCTGCCATCCAGAGAAATTTTGTGGTCCAATTTTTGGATGCGAAATACATCTGTAGTAATTTGTGGCAGAGAATTATATGTAGATCTCATCGCAATCAAGCTTCAGGATTTCGATGTGATCTTAGGGATGGACTTTTTGGGTAAATACAACGCCAAGATTGACTGCCGGAAGCGGTGCATGACGTTCAACCCTTACGGCGAAGAAGAGTTCAACTTCTACGGACAGTCTCGGAGCTCAGCAACCCGACTAGTTTCGGCAATAATGGCTTGGAAAATGTTAGCTAATGGTTGTCAAGGATATTTAGCTAACATGGTGGACAAGGATCAAGAAATGGAGCTGACACCGGAAGATGTTCATATTATCAAGGAATATGTAGATATTTTTCCGAAGGACTTACCAGGACTTTCGCCAGAACGACAAATTTCTTTTGAGATCGAGTTGTTGCCCGGAGCAGCACCAATTTCGAAAGCGCCATACAGAATGGCACCGGCTGAGCTTAGAGAGCTTCAGGTGCAGTTGCAAGAACTGCTCGACAAAGGATTCATCCGACAAAGCCACTCTCTATGGGAGCGCCCCGTTTTATTTGTCAAGAAGAAGGATGGATCATTACGTATGTGTATCGATTACCGTGAGCTGAACAAGATTACGATCAAAAACAAGTATCCCCTTCCAAGGATTGACGACCTTTTCGATCAACTCTGAGGAGCAGTTGTGTTTTCAAAAGTCGATCTACGATCAGGCTATCATCAGCTCAGGATCAAGGAGTCAGATATCTCCAAGACGGCTTTTCGAACACGATATGGGCACTATGAGTTCTTGGTCATGCCATTTGGGTTAACCAACGCCCCAGCTGCTTTTATGGACCTTATGAACCGAGTGTTCAAGGATTATTTGGACAAGTTCGTCATTGTCTTTATTGACGACATTTTGATTTATTCAAGGTCTAAGGAGGATCATGAGCATCACCTTAGGTTGGTAATGGAGACGTTGCGACGGAACCAGCTTTATGCTAAGTTCACGAAATGTGAATTCTGGCTGGAAAATGTTCATTTCTTGGGTCATGTGGTACTAAATGAAGGAATATCCGTAGACCCTGCAAAGGTGGAGGCCGACAGCACATGGCCGGTACCCAAGAATGTCACGGAAATAAGAAGTTTCCTTGGTTTAACCGGATACTCTCGACGATTCGTCGAGGGATTTTCGAAGATTGCTGCACCACTCACCGCCCTTACTCGAAAAGGGAAGAAATATGAATGGACTCAGAAGTGCGAGGAGAACTTCTAAGAACTCAAGAAAAAGCTGACAAGTGCGCCAGTGTTGATAATTCCTGATGTAGATACAGGAAATTTCGTGATCTACAGTGACGCTTCCAAAAGCGGATTAGGAGCTGTCTTAATGCAAAACGAGAAAGTAGTAGCCTATGCATCACGACAACTGAAGAATCACGAAAGGAACTATCCCACGCACGATTTAGAGCTGGCAGCAGTAGTTTTCGCTCTCAAGATTTGGAGGCACTATTTATATGGAAATAAGTGTGAGATTTACACTGATCATCAGAGCCTCAAGTATATTTTTACTCAGAAGGAGCTCAACATGAGATAGCGTAGATGGCTAGAACTTGTGAAGGACTACGATTGTGAGATCCTTTACCACCCTGGAAAAGCAAACAGGGTAGCAGACACATTAAGTAGGAAATCCATAGGCATGCTGATGTTTATTGAAGCGTTTCCGAAGCCACTACAAAGAGAGATTTATGAGTTCAACCTGGAAATAATTACAGGAAGATTATCTTCTCTGACCCTCCAATCCAATCTGCTGGAATCCATCAAGTCACATCAAGGAAAGGATTCCTTTTTGCTAAAAGCACAACTTTTTGGCGGAAAGAACAAGAAATTTAAGACCTCTGCGGATGATGTTATTTATTTCAAAGAAAGGATTTGTGTTCCCAACTTTGAATTTTTGAAGAATCAGATAATGTCAGAGGCACATAAGACGCCATATTCGGTACATCCAGGAGCTTCCAAGATGTACAAGGACCTCCGAGAGAATTTTTGGTGGCCAAATATGAAAAATGAAGTAGCAGAATACGTGTCAAAGTACCTAACTTGTCAGAAAGTTAAGGCTGAACGCCGACATCCTGGAGGAGAATTGCAGAAAATAGAGCTTCCTGAATGGAAATGTGAGCAAACTACTATGGATTTCGTAGTAGGACTATCCAGGACGGCAAGTGGAAATGACACGATTTGGGTCGTTGTTGATAGATTGACCAAATTAGCCCACTTCATTGCGATCAAAGCCACCTTTTCAATAGAAAAATTGGCTGAAGTCTACGTATCCCAGATTGTCAGACTGCATGGAGTACCAAAATCGATCATTTCGGATCGTGATGGACGTTTCACCTCTCGATTTTGGACCAGTGTTCATAATGCCATGGGGTCGAAATTGAAGTTTAGTACAGCTTTTCACCCCCAAACTGATGGTCAGTCGGAACGAACCATCCAGATACTGGAAGATATGCTAAGATCATGTGTTCTGGATTTCAAGGGGAATTGGGATCAGAAGCTGCCATTGATCGAGTTTTCTTACAACAACAGTTATCACGCTTCGATTGGTATGGCTCCATTTGAAGCATTATATGGAAGGAAATATCGATCTCCTATCCATTGGCAAGAAGTTGGACAGAAGCAATTGCAAACAACAGACTTCATCAAGAAGACCTCTGAAGATATCAAGAAAATCAAGCAGAGGCTCGACATAACTTTTAGCAGACAGAAAAGTTATGCCGATAAACGTAGGAGGCCCTTAGAATTCCAAGTTGGAGATGCCGTGTTTATCAAGATTGCTCCTATGAAAGGGGTAATGAGATTTGGTAAAAAGAGGAAGCTCAATCCAAGGTATACAAGACCGTTTTGAAATCCTTGAAAGGATTGGAAAGGTAGCCTATAAGCTTGCCTTACCGCCAGAATTAGCTGCGATGCACGATGTTTTCCATGTTTCGATGCTAAAGAAGTATGTACCAGATCCTTCGCACGTGCTTAGTCAAGAACCAGTTGAAATTCAAACGGACTTGACGTACGAAGAAAAGCCAGTTCGAATTCTGGATCGGGAAGAGAAGGTCTTGAGAAATAAAACCATTCCTATGGTTAAAGTTTTATGGCGAAACAACAAGGTTGAAGAAGCAACCTGGGAATTGAAAGACGAGATGAAAAAGAACTACCCCAATTTGTTCTAATTTTCGAGGACGAAATTTTTTAAGGGGGGTAGATTGTAATGACTAAATTTTACGACATTACGATTTCTTGTAAAGAAATTTATGCTGTATCATGAAGGTATTCATGAAAAAGCCTGATTAGGGTTTTTAATTGAATTTATGAGTTCTCATGATTTTCGAAACTCAAAAATGATTGCTTAGCCAAGCATGTGACATTTTGAGTAAAAAGGGATAGAAACTTTCATGATTTCATGTTAGTCAAAGTTTGACCTAAAAAGTCAAAGGTTGACTATAAAAGTCAAACATGTGATGATACTGTGAAATGGCAAGCAGTATGGGAAATATACTGTGAAAACTGTTTTTACAGACAAGATAGCAAGAATAGGATTTAAAACCACCATAGAAAAATCAAGCACATAAATTAAGGTATCCAGGGCCAAAGGGCTTCAAGCTACGAGAAAATTTTTATACAGTCCAATTTTACACAGATAAATTTTGGACTGCAGTTTAGTGTCAAGATACTGTTATTAATAGCTAACAGTATTGAAAATATCTGTGTTCGCATGAAATTGGACTGCATATTAAGGAAAATGCCAAACAAGCCCTAATGGTGATTACATCACCTAACTTTTTAATTATGACATCATTTTGGATTAAGAAAATTTTGGAAAGAAATCCATGGTTCTAGAATCACCCAATGGCCGGCCACCTAGGACCCCATTTGTGCAAAATTTTGTTTCTTCAAGGACCAATTGGCAATTTCAAAAAGTTCTTCATCACCTATAAATAGGTGAACCATTGTTCACAAAAATTAGAAATCCTAGCCAAACTTTGTCAAATTTCTCTCTCAAAAACTGAACTTGAGAATGAAAGAAAGAAAGAAAATTTTGCAAAACCAAGAGTAATTAGAGTGTAGGAGTGGTCGGATTTCTTGTGTGAAACCAACAAAAATTTGAAAAAAAATTGGAGACCCATTTTGGCTATCAAGGCCGGTTGTGGGGAGGAAGAAGAAAGGAGGAGAAAAAGCTAAGTGTTGGCCGGATTTTTGAGTCTAGTGGTGGCCGGATTCTAGGGCAAGGTTGGTGAAAAAATTTTGGAGCCAAGCAAGCCAAGGAGGCCGGTTGTTGGTGGAGACAAGGGGAAAGGAGAAAATCAAGAAAAGCCTAGCCAATTTCTTGAACCAAATTAAGGTAACTTCCTTTAAACCCTAAGCTTCTCAATTCAAGTTTCAATTGAGAAATTTAAATGTATTTTCCAATGGGTTTGTAAGAGCATATATAAGCTCAATTTAGTTTATGGCCCTAAGTTAGATCTAGAGTTTGTGCTTGATTAGATTAAGGGTGGTTTGATTTTATGAGCTTGCATGATTACTAAAGTTTGTTTGCTTGATGAATGAAATGTTGTATGTCCCCAATATGTGCTAAGCATGATGAACAAGTGTATGTTAGGTTGCTAGAAATAATTATGAATGTTTGTGCAACCTAAACCATGCAAACCCTAATTGGTGAATTTTAAATAATGGTTGCATAGACTTGATGGGTAAAGTGTTTAAAGAAAGTTTACGTTAGAAAATCGTTGCAAGATTGATCTTAGGCTCCCGATGCGGTCGGTTGAGGTAGGGTGCACGTATTAGGACGTAAAACGAATTTAAAACCAAAAACTGCCATTTCGGGTAGAAACTGGCCAATTTCTGGAAAAATAAATTTTGAGGCCTTTAGAGGCCAAATTTGGAAAAACTTAAAACATGAAAGTTGTAGAGAAGGTTTTTCCTAGGAGGATACATGAGAAGTTTTCCAAAATAAGGCTCCAACGGCCTCGGTTTATGCGAAAATCCGAGCCTGACCGTGCCCAGGTTTTATGCACGGCCAGGTGTGTTCAACTGAGAAAAGAATGGGTTAGATTCCAAACCAGGCTTTGAGTAAAACACAAAAGTTATATGATTTTTCGAGATCTAAAACTTTTGTGAAGAAAACTTTTTCAAATTCGATTTAGATTTTTAAATAAAAAATCAGATTTCAAAAACTGTACAGGAAAATGGAAATTCCTGCACAGGATTTTCTAAAACAGTGCAGGAAAATAACATTTCTGCACATACAAGGATAAATTGACTAAGGGAAACTGTTCCAAAGGCAGTTTCCAACACTTAAGTATTTTATAAATATTACTCAAGAGTTACAATTTTTCAAGGGTTGAACAAATGATTTTTAAGCTTTGAAATGTTAAGTTTTGGTTTTGAAACCAAAGTTAAGTTTTAACCCAAGTAGGGTAAGTTTTAAACCCTAGGATTACTTACAGTAACTAAGTAAGACATTAAGGGTTATGGGAAGGGACATATAACTCAAATTATACATGAAGGTTGATTTAAATCACCAACATATTAATCCCTATGTCCTTTATTATGGCAGGAGGTAACCTGCTGCGTTGTCCTGAATTGGATCAGCCCGTTATTAGACATAGCAAACAAGGTAAGTACAACTCCGCCTACAGCATAGGCTTTTGTCGTGTTACTTGCTTTAGAATGATGTATGTTATGAAGTATGCTATATGCTATGATGTATGCTATGATGTATGTTAGAATTATGATATATCAATTAGATTACATGGCTAAGATATGATCATAAGTTATGTACGTGTGACATCATAAAGCATGTTCACAAATAATAAGAACAAGGTCAAGATGACATAAGAACAAGTAAGCATGATGGCAAGCAAGCTTGCCTATGTCGTGCCGACCCGCGTCAGGTCGGGTTGGACTATGGTTTGAGTTGGAAATGGTTTGGCCGCCCCAACCACTCCATAGTTACGCGCCCGGTACCGACACTCATGATAAGGGGCCCATAAGCAAGATAAGCAATGAAAAGATTATGGAAGCATGATAAGAAAGCATAAGAAAGCATAACTGGATCATGCATTGTTAGAACATGTTAGATTATGCTATACTATGTTATGAAATGATTATGTTATGTTTGTGTATGTTTGTTTCGCGGTTAATATAGTTGTACTTGCTGAGCGAAAGCTCACGTCTTACGTCTATGCTGTAGGTAAGCAACCTACTGGCGATTATTGATGCAAGATGGTGGAGCGTGGCGGGGCGAACTGTGAAACGTGAGAATGATAAGCTGCTACGCGTTTTGTTAATTCATGTTTACTATTTTATGTTTGAATAATTTTAGACAATACACGTATATACGCTCGTACTCCCATAGTAGAGAAAAAAAATATTCCGTTATTTTTGCTACGTAAATAAGTATGTAAGACAAGTCAAGCATGTATGTACGTATGTATGTATGGTAACGGTCCGTGCTAGACGGGTCATTACAGTTCTCATCATTCCCTTCTATTCTAGTATTGTGATAGAAATTAAGCCAACAAAGATGGAGGAGACAGATTACGAGAAAGAAATTGAGGAGAGAGAAAGTGAACATAGAGACAAATGAGGACAGAAACGGAATTAAGAGAAAAAATAGGATGAGAGAAACTATGCCAAAGGAAAATTAGCACTGTCACACCTCAAACTCATGATCCTAAGACCATCTCGAATGTATACATCGATGTTAGTACCATATTTGTTATCCTAGATCAACCACCTGAGGTAATAATGTGAAAAATAACATTATTCTATTATGTTTTTGTATTTGGATTGGTGATCCAAACTAGGACTTAAGTATATGAAAACCTTACAGTACTTGAAGATTTAATAAAGATTCGTGTTTTTAGGGAGCAAATCCATGGCATTGAAGATGATAAATGTCGTGTTGAGCTATACTTGGGTCGACTAATGTGAAATTTTTGCAACAAGACGCAAAAAGAATTCGTGTGAGTTGCTATCCAAGAGAAGAAATTATAGTTAGATGAGAAATCAAACCAAAAACAACCCATAACTTCGAGAAATTCAAATTTCCACTTTGAGAAGATCAACTTAAAGAGAAAATTACCTAAATATCTACTTGTTTTTTTATCTATTGACGACCATGTTACAAATTTTCAATTCATGACCAACATAACACAAATTGTAGTTAACTTTAGTATAATTTTGTGTCATATTATTCTAGTATTAATTTTTTGTGTCATGTTAGTACAATAGTCTTTAAATTTGTATCATTCAAGTTCTTTCCCCATTTTTGGGTTTGGAAAAGCTTGTGAAACAAGGAAAAGAGTTTGGGTTTGGTTCTACTATTGATGGGAAGAGGAAGAAGCAAGAAAATTGATGTTTGAAGGAAGGGTAGCTAGGTTTTTTTTTTTTTTTTTTTTTTTTATTTATATATATATATATATATATTTTTTTTTTCATTTTGAGAGAATTAGAGAAAGAAAGGAGTGATGAGAAGAGCGTTTCGATAAGAATAATGGTCCGATAAGTTCTAATCGCCCTCGGCCATTAAAATTTCTCAATTTCTATTTTTTTTAAAAGACCATAGTGTCCTTTCGTCTGATGGGTGGAATGGAAAGGCCTCACCACACAATCCCATTTATAATTCAAAATATTTTCAGAGATGACTGCATAGTTTTCTAAAATTAAATCGTAGATCCTGTATTTCTCAAAAAGAAAAATTAAATATATAGTTTTAAGACACTTATTAAAGTAAATAATAAATATTGTTCCGAAACTTTTTTATTTAGGAAAATAACCGTTAATCAATTATTGCCTATTGTCAATGAATGAAAATACATATTAATATTGATCAATCACTAATCATAATCAATCAGACAATTAGTTAGTTACTAATTGACCTTTTTTTTTTTTTTCAAAAAAGGGACTATTTTCTTAATTTTATAAAATTTCGGTTATTTATTTAAAAAACTTCTTAAAAAAAGGTCATTAAGCTACATAATTTATAATACATAGCATATTATAAAGGCATAGTTTAAATATATAACATATTTGTTTGTTAGTAAAATTATAGCATATTTTATGTTTTGAAAGGTTTGAAGTGATGAAGGTTTGGGCCTTGGTGGACTCTAATTGAAGATTATTTTCATATTTTCACTTTGATATTTTGACCTAATTATGATATTTGGTTATAATATTTTTATTTCTACTATGATTTACAGAATGGTAGTCCAATATGTTATTTTGGTCTTTCTCTCGTTAAGCTAAAAATAGTAGACGCTATACCTTTTAAAATTTTACAAAATTTACCCCCGGCATAGAATTTAACAAAAAACAATTACCTCTTAAACTAATGTCGCTGCTCTTATTAAGATTTTGTCATTACAAATTCAATTCAGGATTTAATTCTATAAGTTTTGCTCCAAATTTCTTATTTTTAGCAAAAAATTATCCATGAATCCTACATTCGTTGAACGAAACATAAATTATTGAAACCTTAAAATCTAACTATTGGTAGGTAGCTGAGATATCGGATGGCTCAGCTCCTTGGCGTGACTGGATACGCTCGTAGTAGTACCAGCACTCGAGAATCCCTGAGACACGGTTTCAAATATTTAAATCTCAAATATTTATCAAGAATATCAAATATTTATAGTTGGAATCTACGATTTTGAAGATTATCTCTATACTTAAATTCAAATATGTTATATTTGTATTTATAAATATCAGTTCGGGACTATAAATATATGGTAAAGTGGCCTCTGGAAGCTCCAATTCAGAACTTAGCAGATTACATTAGTTGTACCTCTGAAAAAGATAATGAAACCCCCAAGCGACAAAGAGGACGCAACTAGCATATTGACAGTGAAACTCTATGAATTTAGGTGTTCTCTATTTTCTATATTATTGTACTTTATTGTTTTGTGTGTTCTTGCGGTCGTGATAGTTCTCGGGGATTCCCATCACCGTGGGACTTTTTAGACAAGTTTTTACCCGTCAACACTAACCTTTTTCTAATGGCAAAAATTATTCTAGGCATGATTTAAAAAATCCCATTTATTGTTTTATTTGGATCATATCCGTAGTCAACGAAACTCTAGGGTTCAACTTGCTAGGTTTTAGGACTTGTTGAATTTAATCACAAAACTTCTTATTCGTAGAATCAAGATGTGATTTCTTGAAAAAACAAAAACAAAAAAAAAACAAAACAAAACAAAAAACAAAAACAAAAACAAAACTTAAAAAAAAAAAAAAAAAAAAAAGCGTAAACTTGTTAATCGTAGAATCAAGATGTGATTACTTTAAAATAATAATAATAATAATAATAAGTGTTTCAACCTCGAATCTATTTCTAAAAATCTCATTTGTGTAAATATTACAAATTTAATCATCGATGGCTTAATCTATTTCTCTTGTAAAAGTAAGATTCATAATATAGCTGTGTTTAATGATCTTTCTTTAATTATTTGGGAATTGGATTACACACGAATTCTCAAATTTATTGAGGCTTAAATCATAATTATTATGCATTCTTGCACATAGTAGAACTTTAGTACTACCATAGATCGTAATTATTGAAATAAACTAGAAGTCGTCCAAATCCTAATTATGTCATTAATTAGTTAAAATTAGGAGCCTTAATCATTCCTTGACCTGATACTGTTAAGAATTATATTAGGATTATATTTTTAATATGATTATTATTAGATTTATTTATTTTCTTTATTAGTCAGGATAAATTTAGTATTTTATTACTGGGGAGTTTGGTCTTTTATTATTTGCTTGGAGGACCTTATTTTTAATGCATTTTTGTAATAATGTGAAACGCTAACCTCCGTTTCTCTCTTCTTCTCTTTTCTTTTCCCTATTTTGCGTTGGATATTTCACAAATGGTATCAACGCAAGTTAATCTTAGGGCCTATTGGCGTGTCCGGTGTTTTTATTTTATTTTTTCTACAATTCCTTTTACGGTGTTTCTTTCTGAGCTAATGTTTTTGATAATGTTTTTCCTTCTAAAAAATAAATAAAATAAAAGAAAAAAGAAATGGGGGGCCAAAAAAAAAAAAAAAAGGAGTGGCATCTTGGAGTTCGTTCAATTTGGCTGGGCCTAACTCTTGGCTTTCGTTTACTTCCTTATCGTTCCGTCGCTTTCGTTTTGACTCTTGATTTGGTTCACAAATTAGTTTATTTTCTCAGTGGCTATTCAAAATGGATGGGATCAGGATTGATTCGCTACAGTAGGATACGAAAAATTATTCGCATTAGCATTATGTGGTGAAGAATTGTTTGAAGAGCAAAAAATCACATATGCAATAATTTAAGATGTTATGTGTATATTTATTTAGTAATAATTGAACAAAAAGAATTAATACAAGTGATGGAATTGGATGTGGGTGTAAAATGATAATCTTTCATAGACTTAAAGCGTAGGTGGCAGCCATTTGAATATTGAGAGAGAAGGAAAGCATATGAGTGAAAAATCAAGAGATGCAAATTATTGAAAATGACCCTTTTTTTTTTTTTTTTGAGCAAAAAATAAAGTTGGAGTCATCTATGCAACATGCAACAAATCAAAATATTTATTTCTGCCTTTGTCTCCTGTTTTCGTCATTCTAGATCAACCGAGCTTTAATCAATCTATAGCTATTTATCACGACTAGAATAAGTCAGAAAAGATGGCCACGTCCGAGAAGCTCACATGTCCATGCAATTCCTGCCCGTGACTTTTGTGGACGGTTAAATCTCGCCTGACAAGTTATTAGAGTTAATTAATCGCATTACAAAGAACTCATAGGGAAATAGTAAAAGTAAATATAGAAAAATAATTAACACGGAGATTGGAGCCAGGAAGAATTTCACAATGTAGAGAAATTACACCAAAAATTTATGTATACCAGAAAGTGCTTAGGGTTTTCTAAATGGCATGAGGGCCTATTTATAACCCTCTAAAAGTTTATTTTAGTCTACATTTAAATTTAAATCCAAATATTCAAATGAATGTCGTTAATAATCTGTGTATCTTTGAGCTTTAATTCAAATCTTTACATTTGAATGGCTCTGATATAAATCCCATGATCCAGATGATTTAAATTATAAAAGTGGTTAAAGTGGCTCCTAGAGAAGAAACCATTGCCAAGAAACAACACATATATCTCACTTTTTGAACAATCAACCATGTGCACGTGCTTTTACAATTTTTTTTTTTTTTTTTTGGTTTTAATTTAGGTGTAGTGAATTTGAACACCATATACATCTTATGATGAAGTTAAATGTAAATTAATGTTAGACTACGCCTGCAATACTAGTTGTTTACGATTTGTAACGATCCGACTACGTACGTCGTTACTAACTACTACTTATCATAAATTTACTTGAAAACACTTGATTTTAATCTTAAAATTTCAGAATAAATTTTTATTTTTAAAACGTAATCTTAAAATTTCAGAATAATTTAAAATTTGAACATTAACTTGTAAATACCTTTTAATCATGCTTCTTAAAATACTTGGTCATTAAAATGCTTTAAACCTTTTCAATCATAAAACAACTTAACTCATATAGCTTCTTAAAACTGGGCAAGCATACCATTCCATAACCAGTCTTAGCTTAAACATAATCATTCTAAACTATTATACTTACTTACTCACTTAATTAAACATTGGCTTGGCAAACCAAGTCTTTCCTAATTACTTCATAGTTTCAAAACCATAACAAATATAGGTCACAATCCCATATATAAATGTACGTACACTTAATCATTCACTACTACAAAATAGAGATTCGACGACGGTTAAAAACCGTCGTGGTAATACTTAAACGACGGTTTTCTAACCGTCGTGGAATCCACAGTCGTGGTATATATTTGGATTCCACGACGGTTCGAAAACCGTCGTGGTAGGTAATAATGAAAAAAAAAAAAATTTACGAATGGAGCTACCACGACGGTTGAGTAACCGTCGTGGTAGGTAAAAAAAAAAAAAAAAAAAATTAAGAATTCCTACTAAATCAACACTTTTTTCCGGAACACATTTAAATCACAAAATCAACACTTTTTTTCGGAAATTTCCCAAATCCATGCCTTACCCAACCAATTTAATTCAATCTAAAATACAACCACAATGAACAATCACCGAAAATGTAGGGGACGGATTTTGGTCATTTCGGACGGAATATTCCCAACTCAACAATCTACAAAATCAACATTTTGGACGAAAAATTCCCAAATCCGTGCATTACCCAAGCAATATACATTACAACTTACCGGCTTGTCGAGCGTCGGTATGGGCGGAGTGCGGCGAGAGAGAGAGAGGGAAAGCCGCGTGAGTTCCTTGGTGGACCCGTCGGAGAATGGAGGAGGCCGCGTGAGTGGTGGAGGAGGCCATCGGAGAGAAATAGAGGGAAGAAATTGGGTGGCTTTGGGTATGAAGTGAGAGAGTGAAAAGGGAAAAATGCTCGGAATGTAATGGGGTGGGAAAGATGATATTTTTTTGGGTTTTAATACACGCTCCAAAAAATTGAATTTAATTTAAAAAAATTTCAAAATTCCCGCCTTAGTATCTACCACGACGGTTTTTGGGGAAAACCGTCGTGGTATGTAATATACCACGACGGTTTTCCCCAAAAAACCGTCGTGGTAGAGTCCAAAAATTTAAATTTTTTTTTTTTGAAAAAAAGACCCTTCCACGACCGTTTTTTAAAAAACCGTCGTGGAAAATGCGACAAAAAACACGGAGCGGAACAGAGTTTCCGAAAACCGTCGTGGAAGTCGAAGCTTCCACGACGGTTATTAAAAACCGTCGTGGAAGAGCACGCTTCCACGATGGTTTTTAATAACCGTCGTGGAAGCTTGCAAAAAAAATCAAAAAAAAAAATTTTTGCAAAAAAAAAAAAAAAAAAAAATTTTTTTTTTTAAGCTTCCACGACGGTTTTATAACCGTCGTGGAAGCATGGGATTCCACGACGGTTTTAAAAACCGTCGTGGAAGCCCAAAAAATTTTTTATTTTTATTTTTTATTTTTTTTTTTTGCAAAAAAATTTTTTTTTTGATTTTTTTTGCAAGCTTCCACGACGGTTATTAAAAACTGTCGTGGAAGCATGCTCTTCCACGACGGTTTTTAATAACCGTCGTGGAAGCTTCGATTTCCACGACGGTTTTCGGAAACTCTGTTCCGCTCCGTGTTTTTGCCGCATTTTCCACGACGGTTTTTTTAAAAAACGATCGTGGAAGTTCCGTCGTGGAATCCATATTTTGTAGTAGTGATTATCCATATGAATATATATACATATAACAATTCCCAGATATATGTATATAACTTATCATCATTCATATATATATATATATATATATATAAGCAAATGTAAATTAATATTAGACTTCGCCTGCAATTACTATTCGTTTAAGATTTTTGACGTAATTAAGTACTAGTACGGCTCCACCTCCTTAGCTGCTTGTACTAAAAAAACTAGTCTGCTGTACAAGGAAGCTTGTGCATGTTCCCTTGATCGTCTACGGTATCAAATCAACAACCTGAAATCTCTAATTAATGCTCAGGATAAAGGAAAACAATCTTGCCAAGTACGATATGCAACAAATAATAATAATAATAATAATAATAATAATAATTTTTGGATGAAAACTACTAAAGGAATATATATGTGGTCATAAAAAAGTGCTAAAATATATACATGTATTAGTGAAATATTTTCGTAGAAAATTAAAGCTTTGGATGATAAGTGACGAATAAGAGCTTAAGGTAAGGATTAGTGTGATGGAAGATCCAATGGATGAGAATAATGACAACCTTTGATCAATGGTGGAAAAATTGGAAGAAAGAAAAACATAATAAAAATGAGAAAACCAAAGGGAAGATCTAGATTTTGTGGTCAAAAGAAGAAGAAATTTGAACAAATGAGAAAAACAAGAAAGTAGTGTATGCATGCAACCTCATGTAAAAGATGATGTGTCTTGTTTTGGCAATATGTCACAAAGAAGAGACAAGTGAAAGTGACCCCTTGTCTGAACTTTGTTAAACAAAAATTTCAACCCAACTCCCTCCCTTAAGTGGCGGCAATGCAAAGGGAGTATCAGCCAAAATTTTCCATTTTTACCCCTCAAAATACAACCCTTTAAAGCAAATGTTGATTAAAAACAACCCCCCAACATCTCATTTTATTCTCACACAAGTTAAGCTCAAAAAAAAAAAAAAGGAAAAAAAAAACCCTATCTTCTCTAGCCACCACCAACACTATTCTCCATCTCCCAACACCCCTCTAGCACCATCCTCCCTCCATTTTAAAGCTCCAAGCAACCATGTTACCAAGTTTGAAAAAGTGTGAAGTGGAGTTAGAGGACGTGTTACTAGAGATAACATAGTGGTATTCTTTGTGTTTTAGTCATTTTTGGATAACTAAAGCATGATATTTAATTAGAATCTTAATGTCAGACTTCTTCTTATCTAGGAAAAGGTTTTGAGAAGAACTTTGGAGGTCTAAGGTCTTAACGGATCCACAGAGTATTTCGCTAAGATCCACGAACTTTGTTAGAGCTTGTAGATTTTGTGGCAATATGGCATGCATTAGAAACTTTGGTATGAAAATAAATTATATGATAAGATACTACAGATGATAAGCTTCATTTTATGTACTCCAAACCCTTTAGCCTCAATATTTTGGATTATAAGTTTTAGACCTAAAATTAGATTCTTTAAGCTTTCTAATAAGGTATCATGCACTTCAAACGGATAAATGTGTAATTTTTGATGAATTTTACAAATTTGAACTACGAACCCAAAGTTTTTGCTAGAACACTGTACCAACCACGGGCTTTGTATATTTTGGGTTAGTAAATTATAATGTTTACGAAACCATTCTTAATATATGAACTAGACACTGTAAGCTTTCCAATGACATATCTTTGTCTTATTTGGACTTGTAAGTGAATTATTATAATTTTTCTAAGTTTGCCCACAAATCTAGACATATGATACATACGTGGGACCAACAGTAACAAAACCTAAGTTTACAGTATGAAACACTCAAACACAAAAAAAAATAATTTTATAACTATAAATTAGACATCTCAAGCTTGAAATGAGTTACGATGTGTTTAAAATGGATATGTACATAAATTTTAATAAATAACATAATAATGTATGTAATCTAGTAAACTGAGATTTTACCATAAGACACTTAGGAAAATGACCATATTAATGTTTGAAACGCTTGAAATCTTAGAAATTTTTTTAAAAAAAGACAGAAACTAGATACTTCAAGCTTTCCAACGAATTATCAAGTGTCCAAAACGGGATTATAATCAAATTTAAATTAATCTTACAATTTAAAATCTCGTACCAACAAAATGATTAAACATTAAAATGTGACGTAAGGTTAAGTCATAACATATGAATATATTTATTTGTGACATTAGTTGGTATTAAGTGTATGATCAAATAATGCGAAAAACCCTTACTTTATAAAGTTGAATCACAAGTTTTAAATGGACTAAGATAAAGCACACTAAAGGATTACTGGGCATATACCAAAAGACTACCTTAGCCCAACTAAATGATCATAACTAATGGGATTAGGACTTACAAGCCAAATATTAGATAGAATGTATACACTTAAGTGACTCATTACCACCTTGATTGATTAATTAATTAAGGAATAAGCAAATAAATAAACTAATAAATATGTAACAAAATGTAATTATACTAAGAAAGTTAACTAGTAATTAATAAAGTAATTAATTAATTAATAATTAATAATTATAATAGTTAATAAATTATAATTAGCCGTGTAAGTGAGATTATTATGTTTAGTAACTACATAATTATAATACATGATTAATTAGATATTAATTGATCATTAATCATTGATATAATTATTAATATAACTATAGATGATTAATTAGAGATTAATCAAACATTAACTATTAGATTGATCAAATTATTAATTATTAATATGAGAATTCATAATTGATAATTATTATATGAGAAAGAATATTTAAGTAACATAATTAATTATTAACGATATAATTATTAATTAGTCAATTAAAATTATGTAATTTAATTATAATTATTTAATTAAATAAATTAATAATTAACTACTACCTAATTAATTAGTTAATTAATTAATCAATCAAATAAAATTAAATTAAATTAAGTAAAATTAAATTAATTAAATAATAATTAGTAGAAATTTATTTAGCACTTAATAATTAATTTGAATTAATTGTTAAGGTTAATTATGATATAAGTAAATTAAGCTCACTTTAATTTATAAATAAATAAATTAATAAAGTTATATCTATGATTCTATTTAATAATGAGATATTATTAAATCAGGAAAATTTCTCAAAGTTGTGTAGTAGGAGGTACAACTCCAGAAGTTTAAGCACATAAGACAAGTACAAACATCACCTATAACATGAAACAAAATTTTTTTATTTGTTGATGTTCTATGT
The DNA here is from genome assembly GCA_008635985.1 of Ficus erecta. NCBI lineage: Eukaryota > Viridiplantae > Streptophyta > Magnoliopsida > Rosales > Moraceae > Ficus > Ficus erecta. Next base: position 12,172 of record BKCH01000120.1, on the reverse strand, counting down.
TTGCTATGATTTTCCTTGATGATGTGATGAGTATCTGAGTTATATGTATTACTTTAATTAAGCATTTCACGTGCATAATTTCTCTTGCACTGACATGATCGACATGCCTCACAGATATGTATGCCATAATGATAGATGTATAATGATATGTAAATCTACACATTGTCACAATTAATAATAATGAGACTAATGAAAAATATGATTAAGTGTCGTATCAATCTCCAATTAGTGAAAGAATATGATAAGAACGAAAGTTATAAGTTATGACCTTGGAGGTTGTTGGAGGGTCGCTCTTCAAAATCCCCATTGGTTTCGTGCATATGGGTACGATATAGGGGCCCTTAAGTAGACAAGACATGTATATAATAAAGCATAATTGAACACACATAGATTAAATGCATTTTTGAATAGTCATGATGTTATGTGTGTTAATATGATTTTATGAAAATGTTTTGTGAGATATTGTTTGTACTTGCTGAGCGAAAGCTCATACATATGTGTTCGTGTCATAGGTAACGCGGGTAAGCAATCCGCCACTTAGATATTTTCTGGACTGGCGAAACTGTGTAGAAGCGATGAAGAAAGGGAGTGGGATACCACCACAAATTTAATTTATGTATTTAGACTTCTTAAATTATTTTATATCGACTATATTTATAACTATGCTTTCAATACTATGGTACTACTAAACTAGTAGGAGTACTTTACGAGAAAAAAACTTTAGGATTTTTTTTTTTTAACTCACATGACGTTATAATTTTTAAATATTATCTAAGTACGAAGTTGAATAGGATATTATTATCTAGAGATTTCAATTTTCTCAGTTAAAAATTTTAGTTTTATTAAACTCTTCAAGTATAAGTATAATATGTATGTGAATATATATATATATATATATATATATATATTTGAAACCTAACATAAATAAGTGTTAAAACTAAATGAATTAGAAATAAGTAAGTTAGTTAGTTAATAGTCATAAAAGTCGGATCGTTACATTATCATTGGTCCTTTTTTTCTCGTTCTTTTTTCCATAGTGTATCCAAATGTATTTGGCCCAACTAAAAGTCTAGCCTATGAAATGGAATTTTCCCATGTCTTTATAGATGCAGTGTGTGTAACCAAAAATCTAGAGTTGGAAAAACATGCACAAAAGATTCCAAGGAAAAGTATGCTACTTTAGCTTGACCAAAATACAAGGCTACCCTATGAAGGTAGTTGATAATGATGAGATAGAATTTTCTTTGTAGTACTCTATAGGCAAGATGTCCGAATCCGTTAAGTGCCGATATTGAATGAGTTTAATTACTCGGTTGGTCTTTAAACTTTTAAATTTGGAACGTTTTGATCTCCATTTCTATTTGATTTTTTATTTTGTAGCTGAAACATCAATTTTTAATTAAAATTACTAAACTAATTTAAAGAAAATGAAACAAAAGAAAAGGATTTCCGTTTCTCAGAATATTTTATCCACCCTTGGGTCTTTAAGGCGCTTTAGTTTTGAGCTTTTTTCTTTAAATTTCTACATTTTCAAAATAATATTGCATGGCAAGCTTAATAGAGGATAGGTTTTTTTTTTTTTTTTTTTCTTCTTCTTTTGGCTGGAAATAGAGGATAGAATTTTAGTGAATACGAATATTAGTTGCAATATATTAGGTTTCATTGATGTTACTCTACACACAGACATCTATATATATATATATATATATATGTACACGCATCAATTTTATAATTAATGTTAGAGTGAGTGCCCACATATTGGGTAGTTGAGAAGCAAACTTTTCGACTACTATCTCGTAGAGCCCAATTCAGTCCCACTGGAGTGTTCATAAGCCTCTTCGCTCTTCGATAAGTCGTCAACTTAACTGGAATAGCGTATGCACGTACGATTCTATGATCGGTGAGGAAGAAATAGTCATAATATTTGTGGGTTATCTATCTTTATCACCGGTCGATACTCAAATTTGTTTGATTGTAAGTGTAGTTTAAACATATTATTACACCTAACTCTACTAAAAGATGCAGAGTTTGAATCTTCATCATAATTAAAATTTAAAAAAAAAAACATGATTAATTTACTTGGCACAAATTCTATGGGCTTGTGTGTGTGTGTGTGTTTTTTTTTTTTTTTTTTTTATATTTTATATTTTATATTTTCCTTTGCTTATCTATGCAAACATATAGAAGTATTATTCTTTGATACCATTCTCACAATTTCAGCCAAAACGCTCATTTTGGTTGAAATTAGCGTTTTTATTTTATTTTTTATTTATGTGTGTGTGTGTGTGTTTTTTTTTTTTTTTTTTTTTTTTTTTTGAATTTTATTGATTTCTACCCAAGTATTTGTAAAAAAAAAAATATATTTGCACTTTTTTTTTTCTATTTTCTTTAAAATCTTATATGTTTTAGTTTTAAATGTGTATCACCAAAAAAAAATTACTTCTTTTTTTTTCCCCTACTTCCTTCCAATTTGTTCTATTAAAATATTTTTCCTCGATATATTCTTACTTTTTCCCCTTCTATTTTCTCATTATAGTTTCTTTATTTTCTTTAAATGTTAATTTTAAACTATGTCTTACTTAAAAACCATTTTTTCTAATTTATAAAATGATTATATATGTTCTCAAATACAACATTTCTTAGATATTCTTTTTAATTATATCAAAAAAATTTAACAAGCTTAACACCCGTGCTTATGAGTACAAGGATCTCCAAAATAATGCGCTTGATTAACATCGCGTGTTAACCGATGTGGTATGCTTTTAACATGAAATCTGTTCCGTGTTGCAGCGTATAGACTAAATGGACTTCTTGTTAAGGGTAGCGTTTCTATATAAAACACACAGACACACACACATATTTATATAGGAATTGTCTCCCATCTGACAAAACGGTTGTCTGACGGTACAATCCGCATAGGAGACCGACACAACATGGAGAAGAGCACGGTACAATCCGTTAGAGAGAAAGAGAGATAGAGATAGGGAGAAAGGGAGAACTTTCCCGTCCGATAGTCCGACAATGCTACATGGGAAAGTTCTCCCCCCCCCCCCCCCCCCCCCCCCCTCTAATGGGTTGTACCACACTTTTCCTATGATTGTGCCGGTCTTCTGCGTGAGTTGTTTCACCAGACGACCGTTCCACCACATGGGAGACAATTCCTTTGTTTCGTTCAGTCTACATTTGTCTATCATCTCAAAAAAACCATTTATCCATTTGAATTATATATTCAAATTTACAATTCAAATAATAAATTTAAAATTTTATAGGAAACATTGAAAAAAAAAAGTTTTAAAAAAATATATTTAAAATAGAATATCAAACAAGAAACTCTATATATCGATATATCATGTGTGCTGCTACGCAAACCTTAACCTTAACTTGCCTTCCCCTGATCTAATTCTTAACAAAAATGTCCTTATCATGATAAATTGAATTGACCATAGTTTTTTGTACGTAATAAATACCCCAAAAATCTAAAGTTTCTACCTTTTGTATGGCGTACTGTAGTATTTACTTATATATATATATATATATATATATAAAATATAAATGCTAACACATTGTGAATTTCACGATCTCAATATTAATGATGATCTTATCCCTTTGGTGCCTTTTACACGTTATGGTCCAAGAGTTGGAAGTTCCTACGTTCTAAGGACAAAATGTCAGTTTTCTTTACTTCAACCGATGAATTGGCGTTCAAGTAGCTGTCCGACTGTCTAATTCTGGCCAATTTTTAAAAATAAAAGTAGTTTAGTACATATTTTTAAGTTATAAAAGAATAGTTAATAAGATAGAAAAATAAACTCAAACCGAAGAATGTGAGGTGCTAACTAAGTTTGCATTTGGAATACCGTTTGAAATATAATTTTTGGATTAAAATTGATTAATTTTTCAAAAACTAATTATAATTTTTATTGATTTTTCAAGAAAAATAAAAAATAAAAACTGAAATGAAAAACTTAGATCCGAATCTAAGAGTCAAACGGACCTAAATAAGTATACAAAACCTCATATATTTCGAAATTAATCAGAAACAATAATAATTCTTAGAGATGGTGATTCAGTAGCGATCCACCATAAAGTAGCTTTCTTTTTTCATCACATTCATATATTTACAATTCAAGTGATGACGGAATTGATATTTTTAGAAGGTTCGATCATAGCTTCCTTTTGATATCATATAAAACAAATCTTGGTCTTCGTTTCACTTAATAATTTAGCCATGGAATTGACCTTACTTGTCTTCTGTTTATGAAGTAAAAGCAATTAAATTGTAGACGCTAGCCAGTGACCCATTTATCTTAGTTTAGCAATTTATTTTTCTTTTGTATTGTTTTTTTTTTTTCTTTCCTGTACACAAATGACGGGCATTTTATTGTCTCGGTCAAGAAAACTATCGTGCCTGCCGACACAAGGACACGAGACTAATTAAAGAAATAGTTCAAGGCCCATGGGATGGTGTTTTAGAATAGTGGTTTCCAAATTTTTTTTTTTGGGGGTCATTTTTCTCTAATTTTATTATTTATTTTTTAAGTATTTTCAAAAAATTCAAATTTAAAAGTTTATAAATTTACCATTTTAAGTCGAAATCAGATGATTTTTTTTTCTAATTGCATAAAAATTTCGTGAGGAATGGAACAAGATCTATATTGCTGATTTTTTTTCAAATACGTTTCAAGTTTTATACATTTTCATTCAAAACAATTCATTTTCATCAAACACACATTTCTAAAACTCAAATCATTTCTAAAACTCAAACAATCTCCAATTTTCAAACACCGTCTTCAAATATGATCCCAAACGGACCCTAAAACTTCAATCACAGAAAAAATAAATAATTAAAAAAAGGAGGAATTAGAAGAAAATATATATATATTTTTTTCTGAGAAGCAAATGAAAAAAGACCTATACTTCGTTTCCAAATAAAAATAAAAAAAAAAAAAAAGAAAGAAAAAAGATACCAAAGCGACCGACACTGTCTACGAGGAACTGGTCAGCTTCAAAGCAAGTTCCCAAAAGAAAATAACAAATTAATAAATTACTCTTTGATTTTTAACCTTTTATGAATCTACAATTTGATCCCTATCTTTTTGTTTAAAAATTCTTAAGCTCTTTAAAATTTTACTAATAAAGATTAAAAATTAGATTGAGTAGATCACATGTATGATACATGTACTTTGAATTAAGTAATTTTTTTTCTTACTTACCCTTAAATAAATAATAAATCATGTATGATTAATAAGACATTTTCTGTTAAATTTTCAAGTTAACATAAAGGATAATTTTACACTCTTTTAAAGAATTAAATGACCTTATAACCAAAAAAAAAAAAAAATTTGAGTAGTAAATAGTAACTTCATAAAAAAAATAAAATTATACCGTATGTAATTAAGGTTGTCTAGAGAGGCAAGTTCATCAAGGAAGTGCGTTCAAGGAAAATATAAGAAATGGGAATAATCACCCAGTAGAATTGACCATATTTTACTTTTTTAGATCAATCTCACAAGTATCTCTAATTTTAAGCCGCTTTCACATTAATCCTGAAATTTCAAAAACTCATTTTATCTTTTTTATTTGGAATTAGTCTTATTTAATCTCTTCTATTAGAATTTCTATTAACAACAAGACAAAAAAAAAAAAAATCATCACACATAATCCTCTTCTAACTAGGGCTTAAGTATATGAAAACCTTACTGTACTTGAAGATTTAATAAAGATTCGTGTTTTTAGGAAACAAATCCATGGCATTGAAGAGGATAAATGTCGTGTTGAGCTATACTTGGGTGGACTAAGGTGAAATTTTTGCAACAAGACGCAAAAAGAATTCGTGTGAGTTGCTATCCAAGAGAAGAAAGTACCTACATTATAGTTAGATGAGAAATTAAACCAAAAACAACCCATAACTTCGAGAAATTCAAATTTCCACTCTGAGAAGATCAACTTAAAGAGAAAATTACCTAAATATCTACTTGTTTTTTTATCTATTGACGAATATGTTACAAATTCTCAATTCCTGACCAACATGACACAAATTGTAGTTAATTTTAGTTTAATTTTGTGTTATATTAGTCTAGTGTTAATTTTTTTGCGTCATGTTAGTACAATAGTCTTTAAATTTGTATCAGTCAAGTTATTTCCCCATTTTGGGTTTGGAAAAGCTTGTGAAACAAGTAAAAGAGTTTGGGTTTGGTTCTACTATTGATGGGAAGAGGAAGAAGCAAGAAAATTGATGTTCGAAGGAAGGGTAGCTAGGGTTTTTTTTTTTTTTTTTTTAAATTTATATATTTTTCTTTTTTTATTTTGAGAGAATTAGAGAAAGAAAGGAGTGATGAGAAGAGTGTTTCGATAAGAATAATAGTCCGATAAGTTCTGATCGCCCTTGCCCATTAAATTTCTCAATTTCTATTTTTTTAAAAGACCATAGTGTCCTTTCGTCTGATGGGTGGAATGGGAAGGCCTCACCACACATTCCCATTTATAATTCAAAATATTTTCGGAGATGACTGCATAGTTTTCTAAAATTAAATCTTAGATCCTGTATTTCTCAAAAAGAAAAATTAAATATATAGTTTTAAGACACTTATTAAAGCAAATAATAAGTATTGTTCCGAAACTTTTTTATTTAGGAAAATAACCGTTAATCAATTATTGCCTATTGTCAATGAATGAAAATGCATATTATTGATCAATCACGAATCATAATCAATTAAACAATTAGTTAGTCACTAATTGACCTTTTTTTTTTTTTTTTTTTTTCAAAAAAAGGGACCATTTTCTTAATTTTATAAAATTTCGGTTATTTATTTAAAAAACTTCTTAAAAAAGGTCATTAAGCTACATAATTTATAATACATAGTATATTATAAAGGCATGGTTTAAATATATAACATATTTGTTTGTTACTGTAAAATTAAGCAGATTTTATGTTTCGAAAGGTTTGAAGTGATGAAGGTTTGGGCCTTGGGGGATTCTAATTGAAGAGTATTTTCATATTTTCACTTTGATATTTTGACCTAATTATGGTATTTGGTTATAATATTTTTATTTCTGCTATGATTTAAAGAATGGTAGTCCAATATGTTATTTTGGTATTTCTCTCGTTAAGCTATAAATAGTAGACGCTGTACTATTTAAAATTTTACAAATTTTACCCCCGGCATATAATTTAACAAAAAACAATTCCCTCTTAAACTAATTTCGCCGCTCTAATTAAGATTTTGTCATTACAAATTCAATTCAGGATTTTATTCTAAAAGTTTTGCTCCAAATTTCTTATTTTTTAGCAAGAAATTATCCATGAATCCTACATTCGTTGAACTGAACATAAATTATTGAAACCTTAAAATCTAACTATTGGTAGGTAGCCGAGATATCGGATAGCTCAGCTCCTTGGCATGACTGGATACGCTTGTAGTAGTACCGGCACCCAAGAATCCCTGAGACACGATTTCAAATATTTAAATCTCAAATATTTGTCAAGAATTTCAAATATTTATAGCCGGAACCTATGATTTTGAAGATTATCTCTATTCTTAAATTCAAATATGTTATATTTATATTTATAAATATCAGTTCGGGACTATAAATATATGGTAAAGTGGCCTCCGGAAACCCCAATTCAAAACTTTGTAGATTACATTAGTTGTACCTCTGAAAAGTGGCCTCCGGAAAACCCAATTTAGAACTTAGCAGATTACATTAGTTGTACCTCTGAAAAAGATAGTGAAACCCCCAAGCGACAAAGAGGACGCAACTAGCATATTGACAGTGAAACTCTATGAATTTAGGTGTTCTCTATTTTTCTGTATTATTGTACTTATTGTTTTGTGTGTTCTTGCGGTCGTGATAGTTCTCGGGGATTTCCCATCACCGTGGGACTTTTTAGACAAGTTTTTACCCGTCAACACTAACCTTTTTCTAATGGCAAAAATTATTCTAGGCATGATTAAAAAAATCCCATTTATTGTTTTATTTGGATCATATCCGTAGTCAACGAAACTCTAGGGTTCAACTTGCTAGGTTTTAGGACTTGTTGGATTTAATCACAAAACTTCTTATTCGTAGAATCAAGATGTGATTCCTTGAAAAAAAAACAAAAAACTAAAAACTAAAACTAAAAACTAAAACTAAAACTAAAAAAAAAAAGACTAAAAAAAAAAAAAAAGAAAGCGTAAACTTGTTAATCGTAGAATCAAGATGTGATTACTTTAAAATAATAATAATAATAATAATAAGTGTTTCAACCTCAAATCTATTTCTAAAAATCTCATTTGTGTAAATATTACAAATTTAATCATCGATGGCTTAATCTATTTCTCTTGTAAAAGTAAGATTCATAATATAGCTGTGTTTAATGATCTTTCTTTAATTATTTGGGAATTTGGATTACACCACGAATTCTCAAATTATTTAGGCTTAAATCATAATTATTATGCATTCTTGCACATGGTAGAACTTTAGTACTACCATAGATCGTAATTATTGAAATAAACTAGAAGTCGTCCAAATCCTAATTATGTCATTAATTAGTTAAAATTAGGAGCCTTAATCATTCCTTGACCTGATACTGTTAAGAATTACATTAGGATTATATTTTTAATATGATTATTATTAGATTTATTTATTTTCTTTATTAGTCAGGATAAATTAGTATTTTATTACTGGGGAGTTTGGTCTTTTATTATTTGCTTGGAGGACCTTATTTTAATGCATTTTTGTAATAATGTGAAACGCTAACCTCCGTTTCTCTCTTCTTCTCTTTTCTTTTTCCCTATTTTGCGTTGGATATTTCACAAGTGGTATCAACGCAAGTTAATCTTAGGGCCTATTGGCGTGTCCGGTGTTTTTATTTTATTTTATTTTTTCTACAATTCCTTTTACGGTGTTTCTTTCTGAGCTAATGTTTTTGATAGTGTTTTTCCTTCTAAAAAATAAATAAAAGAAAAGAAAAAAGAAGAGGGGGGCCAAAAAAAAAAAAAAGGAGTGGCATCTTGGAGTTCGTTTCAATTTGGCTGGGCCTAACTCTTGGCTTTCGTTTACTTCCTTATCGTTCCGTTGCTTTCGTTTTGACTCTTGATTTGGTTCACAAATTAGTTTATTTTCTCAGTGGCTATTCAAAATGGATGGGATCAGGATTGATTCGCTACAGTAGGATACGAAAAATTATTCGCATTAGAATTATGTGGTGAAGAATTGTTTGAAGAGCAAAAAATCACATATGCAATAATTTAAGATGTTATGTGTATATTGTATTTAGTAGTAATTGAACAAAAAGAATTAATACAAGTGATGGAATTGGATGTGGGTGTAAAATGATAATCTTTCATAGACTTAAAGCGTAGGTGGCACGCCATTTGAATATTGAGAGAAGGATAGCATATGAGTGAAAAATCAAGAGATGCAAATTATTGAAAATGACCTTTTTTTTTTTTTTTTTGAGCAAAAAATAAAGTTGGAGTCATCTATGGAACATGCAACAAATCAAAATATTTATTTCTGTCTTTGTCTTTCTGCTTTCGTCATTCTAGATCAACCGAGCTTTAATCAATCTATAGCTATTTATCACGACTAGAATAAGTCAGAAAAGATGGCCACGTCCGAGAAGCTCACATGTCCATGCAATTCCTGCCCATGATTTTTGTTGACGGTTAAATCTCGGCTGACAAGTTATTAGAGTTAATTAATGACCTTACAAAGAACTCATGGGGAAATAGTAAAGTAAATATAGAAATATAATTAACACGGAGATTGAAGCCAGGAAGAATTTCACTAAGTAGAGAAATTACACAAACATTTATGTATACCAGAAAGTGCTTAGGGTTTTCTATATGGCATGAGGGCCTATTTATAACCCTCTAAAAGTTTATTTTAGTCTACATTTAAATTTAATTCAATATTCAAATGAATGTCGTTAATAACCAGTGTATCTTTGAGCTTTAATTCTAATCTTTACATTTGAATGGGCTCTTATATAAATCATTTGATCCGGATGATTTAAATTATAAAAGTGGTTAAAGTGGCTCCTAGAGAAGAATCCATTGCCAAGAAACAACACATATCTCTCACTTTTTGAATAATTAAGCTCTCTCACTTTTTGAATAATTAAGCATGTGCACATGCTTTTACAATTTTTTTTTTTAATTTAGGAGTGGTAAATTTGAACTCCATACATCTTATGACAGAGTCAAATATAAATTAATGTTAGACTACACTTGTGATAACTATTTGTTTACGATTTTTGACATAATTAAGCACTAGTACCGCTCCAACTTCTTGGCTGCTTGTACTAAAAAAACTAGTCTGCTGTGCAAGGAAGCTTATGTCTGATCCCTTGATCGTCTGCGGTATCAAGTCAACAACCTGAAATCTCTAGTTTTTGCTCAGGATAAAGGAAAACAATTTTGTCAAGTACGATATGCAAAAAAAACAGTTTTGGATGAAAACTACTAAAGGAATATATTTGTGTTCCTAAAATAGTGCTAATATATATAAATGTATTAGTGAAATATTTTCGTAGAAAATTAAAACGTTGAGGGTATCACCCGTGCTGATTAAATTACTTAATAGAAAGTGAACTCTGTGTACAAGTCTCATGTCATATGAGACACATACACTACATGAAGACAGAAATCACGGGGTAAAATAAGCATTAGCAACGAACTTCAAGTTGGAGATTTTTTTTTTTTTTTTTTTTTGGTTGATATCTAAGACTTTTATAATAGAAATTCCTTATCAAAAATTTTGAATATAGAAACTCCTTATCCAATCCTCTGCCCCCATCTGTTGAGCTAATCCTGTTAGGTAGTTGGAGAATCTTCAACCGGGCTGTTTGTGTTTATATTATCAGATAAGGCCCGGTACACAAAATCGTACCTGATTGTTTTGTGGAAAATTTATTCGGTACGTAAGAAATCCACAATAAAGTATCAATGGACTATCTAACTTTTATTAGTATTGAAATATATTAATCTAACATTTATTAGTGTTGACTTTTCTGGTGTTTAGTAATTGGTGGAGAAATTGACTTCGGAAATCGGAACTGAGGTCCCATATACAGAATGAAAGAGATAGACACATTCGCCATTCTCTTCAGAATAACATAAAAATACACACACACATATTTATATATATATATATATATTGCTACGAGATTAGCATAAAAGAACTTCTTTTTTTTTTTTTTTTGGTAAATAGTAGCACAAAAGAACTTACTCCAATATAGATACTACTTTCCACAGCAATATTAATAAATAGCTGTTTTCCTCTTTCCAGTGATCATGTTATGTTTAGTAAGAAGCTGCAACGGTGTCTTCTATTTCATTTGATTTGGTGGAGTAGTTGCTTTGGATTCCTAATATGTACTGCTCAACTATTGCCTCCTGATGAAGGTCAGCATGTAGTAACTCTTACATATTTTATTCAACACAACCGAACTTTATGTTATTATATAACAATCCATTGATTATATTAATTTTTTTCAGTAATACATGTCTTTCACAATATCATAATAATTACTAAATAATACTATGTTATACAGATTTTGCATAAAGTTAAAAGTTATTTATTAAAAAAATTACTACGGTCAGACTTATCTGATTATTGGATGGAAGACTATTCTATTATATACATATGTGCACGGTAAAGTAATCTTTAGATGTAGGAAAAAATATATATATATATACGCCCTTTTCTTCTTTCTTTTTTCTTTCTTTCATTATTTTGTTATTAATTTTTCCATTATATAGAATGATATCATCTTCCACAAAGAAGGAAAAAAAAAAAAAAAGAGAAAAGAGAGGAGAGAGAAAGAATGATATTATCGTAATTAAGAGTTCTAAACCCTGTAGCCTTTGAATATTAAACATTGTATGATGTTTTTTTCAACTTTTTTTTTTTTGATAAATTTTTATTTAAATTAATTGAAACTATAATACCCACGATAACTTTTAAAATTTTTTCCAAAATTAATTAATTAAGTGCCCAAAAAAAGTCAAACTTTTAGTTTTTAATGAAAAAAACGGACGCGGGGGGGTGGGGGGAGGGTGGGGGGGGGGGGGGGGGGGGGGGGGTGGGGTGGGGGTTTAATTAGATTTTATGTGGTCAACAAATGGAGTACCAAATGTAGATCATGTGATATGATGGACTACTGGTGTATAATTGATAGACC